>OY754979.1:18695113-19122613 GCA_963576475.1 Molanna angustata
GCCCTTAAGGATGAAAGCAAGGGTCTGAAATTGAGTACCGAAATGGTGCGAGATCTGATGTATGCAGACGATAAAGTTCTATTAGCAGAAAATATGGAAGAGTTACAGTATCTTGTAAGTATGGTATATGATGTATAGAGAATGGACTTAGGATGAATGCCAGCAAATCAAAGACAATGGTCTTTGAAAAGAGTGAAAGCAGAACAGCGTGTAAAATAAGGGTAGAAAACGAATGGCTCGAGCAAAACGACGAATATGTATATTTGGGAAGCATATTTCAACGGAACGGACGACTCGATAAAGAGATCGAAAGAAGAGTTATGGCAAGAAACAGAGTGAATGGAGCACTAAGACCAATTATGAATGATCGCATCAAAGGATGCCAAAGTTGCCATTCATAACGCCATCGTAGTGCCAACCTTGTGAAACCTGGACATGGCAGAAGACGCATGAGAAGTAGAATAAATGCAGTTGAAATGAGATCGTTAAGAAGGATTTGTAATAGAACGATGTATGACCGGGTAAGAAACGAGGATATAAGGAAAGAATGTAAGATGAAGAAAGATGTCATTACTAGAATGAAAGTGAACACATTGAGATGGTTTGGTCACATGGGGAGAATGAATGAGGAGCGCCTGACGAAGAAAATATACAGAGCAGAAAGGAATGGAATGAGAGGTCGGGAACGCCCAAGAAAGGGATGGCACGACCATGTGAACGAAATTTTGAAAGACGGAAATGTTAGAAGTGTGAGCAATAGACGAACATGTATGAGACGATGCATGAATGTGGATGAGGCGAGGGATGCGTGCCAGGATAGAAAGATGTGGCGTTCGGTTCTCTCTGCCTACCCCGCAAGGGACATGGCGTGATGGTATGTATGTATGTATGTATGTAATATAGATATAGATATCGCAGGTGTAACACTTCGTGACAGAGTAAGGAACTCGGAGATAAGAAGAATCTGTGATGTCGAAGATGTTGTGCGATGGGGCAGAGCATGAAGACGATTCTGGAGAGATCATGTGGGGATAGCGGGTTCGGATCGAGTTGTGAGGATGGCAGCGGATGGGAAGATAACAAAAATGGCAGACCCCCTGGAAGACCACCCAAGAGATGGAAGGATAGCTGGACGTCCACCTCACAAGAGCATGCTCCGAGAATTACAGGACACAGTCCTAACTAAAGCAGAAGAAGAAGAAGAAGAATATAGATATTGTGAGCCATCAGTTAGCCATTACATAGAAATCTTGAGATTTATCCAAAGAAATATTAAGAAGACTATAAAAATCGATTAACTTAAATACTTAACATAAATATACAGAACTTTTAAGGTTACAATAAATTTTTTTGGTGTGTTTTCTGTGAAATATTATTAAAAAAATATTCTGTTATTCTCATTTGTGTTTTGCACAAAGTGAGATATAAACGATAGGGTTATGCTTCAGGATAAATTGGTACTATAAGGACTCCCTCAAAACCATCCATTAATGTGTTAAGTATCTAGGATGTGTGGATTATTCTCAATCATTGATTGCGTTCGTTTCTTTGTACCATTTTAAATAATTTACAATTTATGTATTGATCTGCTAATTCTTGAAGCGTATAAATCATACCACAGCTTTAAAAACGAAATAATAGGATTTGAGCTGACCCACTGATTAAGCGAGTAAATCCTTGAGTGATTATTACTGTAAACCGAACCCACAACACAACAATTTCAATACGAAATACTTGGTTATTGTGTTGTTTAACTTATAAAGGGGATTATCAAAGCCTCAGAGGCACTAGATTGGGATTAGTGGTTGGTAATCCCTATTGATGAGGTTGAATATTATTAATTCCCTCGGTTTGTATATTTAAGTGTTTAACGGATATTATAAACAATGGACATATTTTGTATCTTCATAATTTGTCAAAGCTTTTACTTTGTGGCACATTTTTATAATTAACAAATAAATAAATTAATTATACTTTGTAAATACCACTAATTTGAGTATTTGTAACGTCTAAGATATAAACAATGGACATATTTTGTATCTTCATAATTTGTCAAAGCTTTTACTTTGTGGCACATTTTTATAATTAACAAATAAATAAATTAATTATACTTTGTAAATACCACTAATTTGAGTATTTGTAACGTCTAAGATATAAACAATGGACATATTTTGTATCTTCATAATTTGTCAAAGCTTTTACTTTGTGGCACATTTTTATAATTAACAAATAAATAAATTAATTATACTTTGTAAATACCACTAATTTGAGTATTTGTAACGTCTAAGATATAAACAATGGACATATTTTGTATCTTCATAATTTGTCAAAGCTTTTACTTTGTGGCACATTTTTATAATTAACAAATAAATAAATTAATTATACTTTGTAAATACCACTAATTTGAGTATTTGTAACGTCTAAGATATAAACAATGGACATATTTTGTATCTTCATAATTTGTCAAAGCTTTTACTTTGTGGCACATTTTTATAATTAACAAATAAATAAATTAATTATACTTTGTAAATACCACTAATTTGAGTATTTGTAACGTCTAAGATATAAACAATGGACATATTTTGTATCTTCATAATTTGTCAAAGCTTTTACTTTGTGGCACATTTTTATAATTAACAAATAAATAAATTAATTATACTTTGTAAATACCACTAATTTGAGTATTTGTAACGTCTAAGATATAAACAATGGACATATTTTGTATCTTCATAATTTGTCAAAGCTTTTACTTTGTGGCACATTTTTATAATTAACAAATAAATAAATTAATTATACTTTGTAAATACCACTAATTTGAGTATTTGTAACGTCTAAGATATAAACAATGGACATATTTTGTATCTTCATAATTTGTCAAAGCTTTTACTTTGTGGCACATATTTATAATTAACAAATAAATAAATTAATTATACTTTGTAAATACCACTAATTTGAGTATTTGTAACGTCTAAGATATAAACAATGGACATATTTTGTATCTTCATAATTTGTCAAAGCTTTTACTTTGTGGCACATTTTTATAATTAACAAATAAATAAATTAATTATACTTTGTAAATACCACTAATTTGAGTATTTGTAACGTCTAAGATATAAACAATGGACATATTTTGTATCTTCATAATTTGTCAAAGCTTTTACTTTGTGGCACATTTTTATAATTAACAAATAAATAAATTAATTATACTTTGTAAATACCACTAATTTGAGTATTTGTAACGTCTAAGATATAAACAATGGACATATTTTGTATCTTCATAATTTGTCAAAGCTTTTACTTTGTGGCACATTTTTATAATTAACAAATAAATAAATTAATTATACTTTGTAAATACCACTAATTTGAGTATTTGTAACGTCTAAGATATAAACAATGGACATATTTTGTATCTTCATAATTTGTCAAAGCTTTTACTTTGTGGCACATATTTATAATTAACAAATAAATAAATTAATTATACTTTGTAAATACCACTAATTTGAGTATTTTTCGAAGCGGTCCGCTTCGAAAACGTTAGACGTTACATATACTCAAATTAGTGGTATTTACAAAGTATAATTAATTTATTTATTTGTTAATGACATATTTTGTCATTGTCCCTACGTGTTATTAATGTTTTCAATGCCTTGTAAAAGTTGATATCTATGAAATTACATATTTTATTAATTAACATTAGCATCATACACAAGAACAAAACAAACAACAATAATTATAAAATTAAATACGTACAATCTGTGAAAACATTTAACAACATGAAATAATGTGTAATGTTGCAAAGTATTGCATAAGTACCTTCTATCTAAGTTATTATTATTTTGAGCTATAAATATTTTTTTTTTATAGCTATTTTCTTTATGAAGTATGTACCTACATGAAATCCAACTGTCAATGGCGATATTATGACGTAAAAGTTGAATAATACGTAGGTACCAAACTATAAATGGTTAAATCTAAATTATTGATTTTTTTAAAGATATTTTGAGTTCTATACAAAACATGTATGCCAGGATGGTATGGAGGTCAGTCCTTTTTTCCTACCCCGAATATGTGAACACTTTGATGGTATGTGTGTATGGAGATTGAGTATCAAACTATTGAGAGTCCCCGTATAGGAATAATATGTATTCTATCATACAAAAAAGTCTGACACCTACTACTTTAATTATGTATTTTTTATAGAAAATTAAATTATCTAGCTGGGGTGTGATTTGTCATAAAAAATATTTTTCTTAATAATAAAAAATTAATAAATCCTGGTACACTTATATCTTCAAGTAAGTAAATCCCATATTGAAATCAATTATCACTTGGTAAGAAATCACATAATCTAAAGTAATAAAGCAATCAAAATGTTAGTGTCGGTGTGGGTGTGTGTGTGTGTGTGTATGTGTGTGTGTGTGTGTGTGTGTGTGTTTGTCTCACGCCTTCTGAAAAACCAAGAGCATCTAAAAATCTAATTTATGTGCGAACGTGTACCTGTATACCTGATGCAGTGTCACGCTAAAAATAATGCGATAAAAATGCTGAATTTTAAAAATATTTCAATAATTATTTTTTTCATACAAAATTTTCCAAGTCGTATCTGTCAAAAAAGTGTACATTTTGCACGCAAATATCTGTTAGTTTAAAAGTTAGAAGTACGTATTTACACGAAAAAAATTTACTTTCAAGTATAACTTAGCGTTTAAGTGAAAAATATGGTGAATATTTTGTATAATTATAATGTTTAACTTATTTTTAAAGTAAGCGTTTTGTACATAAATGCCGCCATTTTAATATCTTTTCATACAATATTTCATTTTCCTACCGAATGAATATGTTCTTGAAAATAATAAACCTTTGAAATAAATATAATTATGAAATAATAAAATGAAACACAAGACAATACAGCAAGTTTTAAGACGTATATTGTAAAAGTCTGTTAATTATTAGTAAAGATATAGGCATAATAAAATTGCATAATTTGTATATAATATTTGATATTTCGGACAATTTTCATTTTTATGGCATCGAACAAACCAATGTAGGTACCTACATATTATTCAAAAAATGTCTACAAACCATTTGATATTTTTTACATGTTCTATGGTTACTATGGTAACGGACACATTCTGATATTCAAATATAATTTGTTATAAATCGAATTCGAATTAATTTAGAACATCATTGTAGGTAGGTACCTACATACCTAATACTACTTAAAAACCAACAATATACTAATTTCGTATAGGAAAATTATTAAACTATCTTAGGTTAACTACAATACACATGTCATTCAATCTACAAACTATTTCCTATAGTGAAATTCTTCTTTTATTTAAGTAGACCTTTGGGTGATTTTTTATACAAACTATTTCTTGGAGTTTAATTCTTCTTCCTCTTCTTTTGTGAAGTCATTTGGGACAGTTCATATATAAACTATTTCCTATAGTCTAATTTTTCTTTTTCTTAATTTATGTAGACCTTGGGTAAGTTTTTATACAAACTATTTCCTATAGTCTAATTCATCTTCTTTCTAATATTTTATGTAGCCCTTTGGGTGAGTTTTTATACAAACTTATTCCTATAATCTAATTCTTCTTCTTCTTATTTTATGTAGACCTCTGGGCCAGTTTTGATACCAACTATTTCTTTTAACGTATTTCTTCTTTTTCTAATTTTATGTAGACCTTTGTTGAATTTTGTATAAACTAACTTCCTATAGTCTAATTTTTCCTCTTTTATGTAGACCAAGGGAGAGTTTTCATGCAAACTTTTCCTTTAGTCTAATTCTTCTTCGTCTTCTTTTATGTTGACCTTTGCGTTAGTTTTTATACAATCTATTTCCTGACGTATAATTATTCTTCTAATATGTAGACCTTTGGGTCAGTTTTTATATTAACTACTTTCTATAGTCTAATTCTTCTTTTTCTTATTTTTTGTAGATGTTTTGGTTAGTTTTTATATAAACTATTTCCTTTAGTCTAATTCTTCGTTTTCTTATTTAATGTAGACGTTGGGTGAATTTTATATAAAATATTTCCTATATTTCAATTCATCTTCTTCTTCTTTTATGAAGACCATTTGGTCAGTTTTTTATATAATACATTTACTATTGTGTAATTCTTCTATTGCATCTTTTATGTAGACCATTGGGTCAGTTTTTATTACAAACTATTTGTTATAGTCTTATACTTATTCTTTTTTTTCATTTAGTCTTTTGGGTTAGTTTTAAGTCTTATAGTCTATTGTATAGAAATATTATAAACAACATGCACACTTGACGAAAATACATAAAACGAATGGGATGTGACCATCACTAGAATCTTCTCAATACTTTTTTTCAATCAAAATTTACACAATTTATTATATCATCATATATTGCTTAATTTTCAATAACTACACATTTGATTTTGATGACAATATAATAAAAAATCGGGGTTGTGGCCATTACTGGACTCTTCACAACGTTTATATTCAAATTAAAAACTATTTAAGTCTTCTTCTGTAATGTAGATCAGTTTTATTGTGCAAAAATATAATAATCTATAGGTATGCACACTTGACGAAAAATATAAAAACGAATGGGATGTGACCAACACTAGAATCTTTTCAGTACTTTTGTTTATTTAATTTTTAAGCCATTTCCCATCATCCAAAATTACTAAATATTTAAAACACATTTGCGTTCGATGACAATATATAAAAATAGGGGTTGTGGCCAAATCCAAACTCTTTACAACGTTGTCTCTTTATAATCGGTCATATTTAAAACCATTTACCATAGTCCATGCGTGCAGAAATTGTATGTACCTACCTACTTATATATAAAAACAAATGGGTTGTGGCCATCACTTGAACATTTTACATCGCTTAAACTCAATTAAATTTCAAACTACTTTTCATACTACGAATTAGCAAATATTTTTTGTGACAATATTATATAAACGATTGCTTATTCCTTCACTAATTTACATTCTTGGCCAACGGCGGGACATAAAAGCTAGTAATACAATAAAATAATGTCAATTAACGTAATGATAATATATGGGTCGATGGCAGAGCGGTTAGTGCGCTTGGATAGTAATCCAGTGGTCGCGAGATCGAATCCTGCCTCGACCGATTTCGTTCACCCATAGCACAAGCATTCATGCTTAATTTAGGGAATGTAGAATGATGTATATTTACTTGCTTAACAAGGACATATTCATTAAAAAAATAAAACTATTTTCATAATTTTGTTTTCCTAAGCATAAACGTAAGTTAATTAAAGATCCGAATGGTAAGTTGGTAGTTGTTAAAAAAAGAGTCAAATTCATAAAATTATAAATATTTATATAAGAAATAACAAACGTTAAATAGGTATAAATTCATTTACCAAATCAATTTAACAATAAGTAGGTAGTTTATTATCAACAACTTAACTTATATAATTTTAGCACACTGCAAAATAGTCAACAATTTTGTAAAATTTATTTAAAATCATGGATTTATGTGTTCTCAAATATTTGTACTCGTATATCCTGAGTTGTGATAATTGTAAATTTTAGTATATTTCTTATGATTACAAAGTTTGCTATTTTGAACACTGACTATAAATCAATATTATTCTATTAAAATAAAGTTAGTATTTAAACAAATATAAATAAATACTCGTCAATGTTATATGTAAGTTAAGTAACATAGTTCGTGTCAATAAAGTAAATAAAGTTGAGAAACATTATTTTTTGTTGAACAATTACAAATATTACAGATTCCCTTAATATTTCATTGCTCTCTGTAGAATAAAAGCTATTTATATGATAAATTATTTCCCTAAAAAATATTTCACATAAAACGTAATCATCCCATAAAATAATCAGAAAGCATAATGATTTCAGTAATTAAATGTAATAACGAATTTATGAAAAGAAAAGGACCTGACTAGGGAAAAGTATTTTCATTTTAATTTAGTCGTACATAAAGATAGGACACAGAGTGTATCATAAGTCTATATAATATAATATGTTTTCTTTTCGTTCGTTTTTAATTATTTTCTTCAATCATATTGAAACCGCAAGCGAATATTCAATTCAATTTCGATTGCGACATTCTTCATCCACGTTAAAGTAATGTTGGATTAATATTTGTCAATTAAGTATTTACATATCGGACGTACTTAAACAGTTTCACGTAGTTGGACGTCCAATGAGACAATATAAAAATAATGCAGTATTTTTAATGATAAATAAAAATATGCAACAATAATCACAATTTCAGACTAAACGTTGGAATTAACATTTTTTTATGATTTAATGTGGAGGAGGCTAAGATTAGATTAGGATCGAGGATATAAATTTTTAAGATTATGCCAAGATTAGAACGTATTAGGAACGTATCATGAGTAGCCCCCCTGTTCATGGTTTAAGAGGGTGACTGCTGCCAACGTACCTATTTTTTCAATTTGTTATACCATCATTTTTACTAAACGAATAATTTTGAAAAAAATAACCTAGTTAGTTTGGATATTAATAAAGAGAAATATACCTTAACTTTTTGATTATGTTCTGTATATATATTCTTGTAGGAAAATAATAAGCATACCCCGATTTTAGACATTTATCTTAAATTTCTAAAAAAATATAAGGTATAGAACAATATTTTTTTATAAATTAAAGAAGAACAAAATACCTGGAAAAATATGATATGACGTTGCATTAACGCATCAGGTTAAGTAAATAAACCAAAAAAACTTTTATTACGCAATGGCGCTGAATGGAAAATAAATGTTTTTTAGGTTTATTTACTAAACCTGAAGCATTAATGCAACGTCACATCATATTTTACTAGATATTTTTGTCTTCTTTAATTAAAAAAAATATATATATTACTCTACGCCTTATAGTTTATTCAAAATATATGATAAACGTTGCAAATCGGGGTATGCCATTATTTTTCTACAAGAATTTACATATACAGAACATTATCAAAAAGTTAAGGTATATTTTTGTATATTAATATCCTAACTATGTAAATATTTTTTTCAAACCGATTTGATAAGAAATAATGATGGTATATCAAATTGAAAAATAGGTACGTTGGCAGCAGTCCCCCCCTTAATGAAGTATCCTTAATCCTCATGGAGCATTTTGTCGGTGCCAGCATATTCCAATATTCCTATGTTGTAAAGTAAATTGTACTAATGTTGCATTATTGTTCTTTATTGTTTATGTAAATTTAAATAAATAAATAAATAAAGAGCAAGTGATTTTGTGAGATATCTTAAAGAGCTTGATTTTTAATGAATCTTGAATTCAATCATAGTGTTTTATTTTTTTCAGCAGATTAAATCATCTGTTTATTTGTAAATTTTAACATGGACTTAACACAAACCAATTCATCTATAGACATGACAAAAGTAAAATTTCTTGGTACACACTGCCACCGAAATTTAGTGGCAATCAATACAAGGTATTATAATAGGTATTTTCCGAATAGTTCGGAATGAAAATTGAAGCAGTAATTTACACATACGTCAAAAATATATATTGTTAACTAAGGGAATTGAATTTTGTCAAAGATTGCTATTAACTGCTTAGTTAATATCCAGTTAATATAAACATAATCGTAAGTTTCGGTGTTGCCATTGGTTTTTAACCCTTTTTCAATCTGTGCCGATTCAAAACGACATGACCTTTATAATTTATTGACTAATAATAATAAAAATTGAGGGTATAAAATACTTTTAATTCTCGTTTATGGTAAAGTATTGTATTGACTCTTCCAACTCTGGGGGGCAAGTCTGGTGAACAGGCGGAATCAAAACCATCCATCTTTACCCATATTATGGATATAAATATCGTATGGAGTTCTATAATACCTACCAATGCACTAGATTGTCGTCTCTATATCTGGAACGAATACTTAAGTTTTTTGGTCACATAGCTCGTAGAGGGGAAGACAGCCATGAAAAGCTGATTATGTTCGGAAAAGCGCCGGGAACAAGACCGAGAGGTAGATCGCCGATGCGCTGGTCCGACCAAATAAAACAAAATATCCCTACCTCGACACTCCATAGATCCGAACATATGGCAACAGACAGGACGACCTGGAGAGCAATGGTCCGCAACAGAGTATATGATGGCCACGACCCTCAGCATTGAGGACGACGACTGGTAAGGTAAGGTATATATGGGTAAATATGGGTGGTTTTGATTCCGCCGGTTGAACATACTTGCCTCTCTGATTGCGGAACGGTTGCACAGATAAATGCCAATAAACGGAACGGATATGCGATTTTTACAATGGGAATAATAATTCTTTTTTTACATGTCATATCAAATTCATGATAACATGTAATTTGTTTTGTACTTTTGAATAAATTAACGTATAAAAATGTTATTTATCATGTAACAATTTCAGACCCAGTGTCATTTTGAATAGACATTTTTATTTTCAATTCAAAGGTTTACAAATGATGGTAGAACACGTTTTAAATAAATAAATAAACAAATAAAAAATAATTGAGACGAAAAGAAGTTTACATACAAATACAAAGACATATTTATTTTAATTTTATTTTTAATATTGCTTCTCGGGCAACTAACAGGTACTATGTAAAATATTAATTTAACACGCACCCAATGACAAGTTGCCACATTCTGGAGACTTACGATATTAATCGTCTCACAGATCCAGACTGAAAACACAATTAAAAACTGTGTCTCCACCGGGAATCGAACCCGGGACCTTTGGCTCAGTAGTCAGATATCTAACCAACTGAGCCACGAAGGCCGACAACAAATGAAAAGAAAAACAACCTTTCCGACTCAAAAGGACCATGCTCAGCTATGTATGTTGCAGGAAGACAAGCCCCCCGGCAGCTGATTTTCAGCATGATCCTATTGCTTATGTATTACAATACGAGGTCTACTTTATTTATATGCAGATAAATATTCATTCATTCATTCATACCATCACGGCATATCCCACAATGTGGGGTAAGCAGCGAAAGGTGTGCGGGTGTGCATTGCTTTATAAAAGGGAGAACAACACATCTATGTATACCCACACATCATTCTCGTTTCACCAAAAAAGGCACTACATTCAGAATGGGTGGTTAACCTCATTGCTGAACTATGTGATATTTTATTGTTGCCTGTTGTATTTTCGATTTACCCGGCTCTTACGGGACACTCGAAAACAATGATTTAAAAGAATGGAAGCACTATTCTAAGCCGGTGCCTAAATACAAAAAATGCTCCAAAAATACACATATATAAATATACACACATACATAAATATACATACACGCACATACATATATACACACATTTATTTATAGGTACTCACCCATATACACATAAATTCTTACATAATTCACACAATGATTGCGAGGCCAGAAGCATCGCTCGACAATTCTCTTTAAAAAAATAGATCTTTTCCACTGCTTTTAGCGGTAGATAAAAAAAGTCATTCCAGGTAGATAAAAGTCATTCCAACATTTTGTTGTATGTATTTTTTTTTTTACAATATAAATTTGGGTTAAGAAGGTTTTTAAGTACTGAGAATCAAAAATATGCCATATCTATAAATCGGAATAGCACATCAATTTTGATGGATTTTTACAACCTGTATAGATTCAGTTATATGTTTAATTATGAGGGGAGGGAGGAAGCTATTTTAATTTGGTTGAAAGTAATTATTTAGTTAACATTGCTAGAAACTCCAATAACACTCGTAATTACCGTCAGACTGAACGACAGAGAAAGAGAAAGATATCCACAGAGAGAAAGAGAGAGAAATTCTCAAAGCAAATTCAATTAGAAATATTTGGCAGTCACTCACACCGCTCTCGCAGAGTAAATTGGAAACTAAAATAGGCACAACAAACACGCTGATAAAATATGCAAAATGTTCACTAATTCATAAGATTGATATGGGTCGCGACGTTATTTGAGTTTTGTTTTCAAACGTGATAACCCATACCAGTAAAAGGGGGAAGTCAACGTGTTTTTTTCGCGGTGGGGTTTGATTTTGTCGGGGTTTTATTTTTTATTTTAGAAATAAACAGAAATACAAATAAGACATATAGGTACTTCTTTTGTGCTAAACGTAATATCAAAATAAGACAGTTTAAGGGTGTTATTTAGTGTGAATGCGTGCATGAGAGAGAGAGTTTCACAGTGTACGTGTGTGGAAGAGATATAGGGCCGGTATTATAGTCTCAGTTTAAGAGCTAAACTCAAGTTTTACAAAAATATAGCGTATTACAGTGTGCGTTTAGGCCTAATCTTCCCTCAAATACGTCACCAAAACGACAAATATTTAACTCAACATTTCAGGTGGATTAAGTACTTAACGGTGAGTCAACTGTCATTTCTCGACTCGTTGCTACGCAACGAGTGTAGTTTCAGTGTTCTATCACTAGAGGCGTTAGTTGTATCGACGGTGGCGCCACACAACAAAACAAACTGACAGCCATATTGAAACGAACATGAGCAATTAAAAGCATTATTTTGGTGAAAAACATTAAATTTGCCATGTTGGATAATAAAACAATAGTATTTCAAGTCGTAGCGTCCCGTTTTGTAGTTCGTATTATTTGAGGTTATTTAAAATTTGACAGATAATAACCACAGAAAAAGTAAAATGTGTCTATAATTGAAGATTTAGTAACTGACATGTGATATTGCACTGTAATACGGAAATGGATTCAATCTCCCCTTAACGTTAATCTTGAGTTTAACAAACTCAATGAGTTGAGGGCCGACTGTAATACTGGCCCTATAAGAGTGTATGTGAGTAGGAGTGTGTGTGTGAGAGAGCGTTGTGTTTGTACGTGATTGACAAACATATACCGATATGTTCAAAAGTTGAAAAGAAGAAAATATAGTTGAGAGTGATTGGAAAAGATATAATAAGTTGTTGTTTGTTCTTATAATGTCACAATAGTAGATATATTATTTTTTTGAATATCATGTGTGAGCCGAAAAGTCTGCATTTTTTTTCAATGTTGAGTAAGTTTATATCTCTGGTATTCGGAGCCTTTTTGGAAGCATTTGTTTAATTTATTTTGGAGTTATAAAAAAGAGTTACGATTCTGTATTTGATAAGCATTTATGCTGTCATTTACTAAACGGGTATTATGAAGAGTTAAGTTAAGTACCCATGCGATATAGCCTAAGATACCCATGCAATATAGCCTAAGATACCCATGCAATATAGCCTAAGATACCCATGCGATATAGCTTTAGATACCCATGCGATATGCGATATACCTATTCTGAAGCTTTGTGTCCTCTATACAATCAAACGATGAGAAAATCGGGTCTTTTTTAAACAAGAAAAAAATGAATATGTCTCTTTTAAACAAGAGCATATACATCTTCCTACATTCCCCTAACTAAGCATTTATGCTTGTGATATAGATGAACGAAATCGGTCGGTCATAGTTTCTTAATTGTCATATATTATTTGTTAGGTATTTGAGTTTATAAGTTTTCCTAAGACAAAAGTAAATTTCACCTCTATGTGGTCTATGCTTTCATGTTGTTCAGGGGGGCAAGTCTGGTCAGCCGGCGGAATCAAAACCACCCATGTTTACCCATATCATGAATATAATTATCTTATAGAGTTCCATGATATCTTAAAAAAATATAGAACTCCATAAGATAATTATATCCATGATATGGGTAAACATGGGTGGTATTGATAACGTCGGCTGACCAGACTTGTCCCCCTGGACTGATGACTGACTGAGAAGTTGTCTGGTTTCAATAAAACCGCTATCGTTTACATACCTACAGCACATGTACATTCCTTAACAGTTCTGTATATATTATTATTCTGAATTAAGTAGGTTCTAAGAAAACGATCTTATAGGGATCTAAACATATTATAAACTTTTATATTTGAATTGGCGAAACCCCATATCGCCTCGCGTGACTGAGCACGTGTTAGGTCGAATAAAAGAGTTAAAGATACTTTTTGTGTATCGAAGTTTCGTCATATAGGCACAAATTGTATCTTTTTTTCTTTAACAAATTGATTCACAAGTTTTACTAAACAAACAAGACACTTTCTTAGCTTTTATAACTTCTATCTGCGTTATTCTGACACGTGCGGATTCATTTATAGCTAAAAACTTTCAAGTAGATAATATGAACACTTTACACCTATTTCATGGCGATAATACAAAATTATTATATACATTCACGATACAATGTTAATAATAAAGACGTTTCTTTACATTTATTTAACTGTAACAACATTATATAAAATTAATACATCTAATTTAAACAAAAAACCTGATAACAAAACTTTTATTTTACAATAATTATAGTAAGAGTATGACATTAAATTATATAAAGATCATGTAGAACTATGGAGAACATAAATAGTTTTGAATTATGTATTCAAACAAAGCAATATTAATGAATCTTCCTCGACTTCCATCAAGAGGGAGACCAAAAAATACCTGGATGACACAGTGCGACAGAAATCTGCAGAGAAATGGCCTGGAGGAAGAGGACATACAGAATAGAAGAAGATATAACCCGAGGAAGAGAAGAGCTAACCCCAACAGCCTTCAATGGCAATAAATTGGGACAGTGCCAGGAAGAAGAATTATGTATTCAGCATTTAGTCTAGGAAAGGTGACAAGACTTGTGGTTTCAAACCAAAAGGTTTCTTTTATGTTTGGTAGTAAACTATTATACATTTTGAGACCTTTATGGTGATATTTAAAAGTGCATGTTTAACTATCGTTTTCTTTTGTATCTTATATTTTGTATGTAATGTTGGTTATCTATTGCAATAAAACAAATAAAAAATAATATGACTATTTTGTGTACATGTAAATCTCGTTTTTGGTCTAAAATTCTGACATTCTCTAGTAGGGTAAGTGTGAACATTGACATTTAATAAGATATAATTTTTGCGTATATTTTGGAAGCATATTATTTTCCAATTTTTAAAACAAAGTCAATGTGTTGTACATATATACTGTATTACTTTACTTTTAGTTATATCACACAAAGTTAATAATTATTTTACATATATCTCTATTGCGTTATAATTTTTTTCTTATTCCCATATTTTGAATAATCTATAATTTTCTCTTTTGAGTTTCATTACAGAGGAATAGGACACTAGAACAATAATTTAAAAAAGGAATTTTAAACTAATCTTGAGGTCTAAAAATCCAAGTTGTTACTATTTTTTTTTAATAATTCATTATTAAAAATTATTAAAAATATTATTCGATGGCTAGGACTGAATCGAATATTTTGATAACCAGATTATCCGAATGACTCATTTTTGCACTTAATCCTTGACCTAAACACAGCTGAAAACAGAGGCATGGAGAACATTTGTACTGAAAACATGTGTTGGGAATTACGATCCTCAGTCATGATGAAACGACCCTGAGAGAGAAGAGAAACCTAATCGTTGAGATGCTTATTTTATTTTTGAACAATACATACATAGCTACATAGTTAAGTATGAAATTGTTCCATCATTAGGATATATTGTGTGTATCGCTTCACATGAGTGGTCTCATCTTCATTGATGTGAACTGCATTATAATACGTATTGGTTTCAGGTCAATGAGCAGTCTGGATTTTACCTCGACCTTAGTGAAGGACATTTGCTAATAATTTCTTCATTGAACGAGACATTTTTTTTATTAGTTAGGCAATTCACACAATATTGTATGATTTGTGCCATAATTGTATTCATAGAACACTCAAACTTAAATATAAACAGTAGCAAATAATTGTAGAATGATAAACTTATTCAACTCTTATGAAAAAATGCCTATTTAGACATATTTTTTGATTCACATATGACATTCGAAAACAAACTTATATCTAACATTGTGGCACTAATTAATTTTATTTTTCCCAACCACCCTAAACGATACATTTACTTTTTCTTCTCAACTAATGAATCTGTCAATATGTTCGTCTATCATGTATACACACACATGCACACCTACTCTCACACACACACATACACACCCACAAACTCACAATCTTTCTAGATATCTCTTTTACACACATACATATTGTTGCTCTTCTCTCATGCGCGCACCCACACTAATTCACACTTTTTTATCGTCTTCTTTTGATATTAGGTAAAGTACGTAAGATGTACATGTCTTATTTATATTTTTACTTATTTACTTTTAATAATTGTATGCAATAAAAAAAATAAATAACAAAATTGTGAATGTACATCAATAAGAAATGAAAACAAATAAAGAACAGAAAATATATATTACACTAACATCACAATTAAAACAGATTTTTTTTTTTAAATGAATATGTCCTTGTAAAACAAGTACATATAAATCTTCCTACGTTCCCTAAAATAAGCATAAATGCTTGTGCTATAGGTGAACGAAATGGGTCGAGGCAGGATTCGAACTCGCGACCACTGGATTACTGACCCAGCGTGCTAACCGCTCTGCCATCGCAATATCTGGACTTGGGCTATTCCATAATCTTGCTGATTGTACTTCAGTTGAACGACGAGCTGAAACATTCTGTATTGTGTGTAAGATGGATAGTGTTGTACGTTCAGCAGATCGAAGTAGTCCTTGATTGGATAAATAAGTGAATTTATGTGGCTAAAAAATCTATCGCTTAATGGTCAGTAAAAGTTAAAACTTTAAGATACATTATGTAGTGATCTCATACGCTTACGTATACATATGTACAAGTTTATTTTTTGAATATGTATTTTTACATCATTTAAATTAACTTCACATATGTCTGTCTGTACCTTGTAATCGATTTTTAACATATATTCCTGAGTTCTGACACTTTCATTGTTTGTTTAAACTGCTCTCAGCTTGATTCCTACATTTAAATAAAATTGAACAAATTTGTATTTTTGAACTTGAATTGTGACTGCTATACATGTTGCATAATATCAGGCGTTTTTTATATCGTTATTAGATCGATTTCAGTTTTCTTTAACTTCACTTGTTCTTCATTACAAAGCGAAGAAAAATTTGAATATGATGCCCTCAATTTTAATTTTGATTTACTTGGCTGTATTAAGATTGAAATGAGTTAATATGTCTATATTTGTAGGAGGTACACAGATACATGAAAATCGTTCATATATTGAAAATAAGCTTATGCTCTTTTGAAAAACAAAACTATTATTCATTTTACAAAAAAAAGAGGCAACAGTAAATTACAATTATGCAGAATATCTAGTCTAGGTCCGTCCATATTGAATGGCACTGGCGCACTAAACCAACTAAATTCAAGTGAAACATTATCTAATATTTTTTTTTCAATTAGTAGGTAGGTATGTAGGTATCTAACAGATTTTTTATAGACTCAAAATATTTTAAAAATATGTTTTTTTCAACAAATATTGAAATAAATTGTTGTTTCTAAGAAAGTGAACACGAAGCAAACAAAGATGAGTTATAAATATATTTTTACGACAAATCGATAAAAGTTTATTTAGTAGACATGTTTTTGTACATGTAAAAAAAATGTCTGTTTTCTCATTAATGAAAAATTAACTAAATGACGGTTGGAAAAAGAAAGGAAGATGGATCACGAAGAAAAAAGATCAATAACGGAATTATTTGACAAATTATCACCCTTTTATTTTTTTTCTTAGTCGTTCTACTGTGACGGTCCAATGACGTCTTGTATTTTTTTTCATTTATTGTAAAAGGTGAATACACGTACTACATAATATCGATAAAAAACAATAATATATTTAATGACGAAATTTCCAAAACGAGTACCTATCTCGACTCACCTTTGAGTGTCATATTGTGAAAACTATCATATTATATTATTGCAACAGTAATAAGGAAAAAAAACGGAGTAACGAGGAAATAGGGAGGAGGATAGTGTGTATGTGTGTGTGTATGTGTGTGATGTGTGCACGAGATTGAGTTTATGTGTAAGAGCATCAAGAGTAGCACAAGTAAAAAAATAAAAAGAGACAAAAATAAAGTTTCAAAAGAGGCTTTTAAATGTGAGAAAACTACCTATACCTTATCACAAGTCCACGACAAATGTCCACGTCATAATAATAGTAATAGATTTATTTTGTTCGAATGCGCAATTGTACGAATAACAATTTTTCGAAAATCAGTTATCAGAATGACAATAGGCATGATGACTAATTTTGAAAAACTATCTCACGATGTTTTTACGCATTCACTGTTTTCAAATATATATACATTTCTACATAAAATAAAGGTTTAGTAGCAAAAATCGCCATTTTAAAATCAAATTTGACATTTACGCCAAAAGAAAGCTTGTAGTATCATGGCGGCTGCCGACCCTGACGGTGACGTCATGGTATCGTAAACTGCATATCACTACTATATGTAATATATGTGTTCTAAGACGATTTGTGTATTTATAATCAATTCAAAAGTGCATAAGTGTTGTGCGGTCCCTAAATGTACAAACACGACGAAAAAAACACCTACTGAGGTATTTGTTTTCGTCCCACGCGAAAAAAAAGAGAAATAAGTGATTAAATTTCGCACGGCGAGACACAAGTGAATTTTATTAAGTACGCGTTTACAATGAAGTACAGTATTTGTTCCCCCACTTTTAGCTCTCAATAATATAATATTTACCATTATTTCGGCAATAAGCATATAAAGAACTTCATTAATGTCCAAACGTCAAAATAGGCCATCATAAGTTTCCCGCGTATGTTTTTAGCTTATGAACACATAATGTAGAGAGAAGAAGGAGCATATTTTATCGATTTTCGAGATGTAAGTTGTATTTAAATTACAGGTAAATAAAGTACTTATATGTACTTATTATTAAGTTTTTACGTTTCGAAATTCTGATGAACAAAAGTCTTTGTTCGACGCAAAGAAATATCCGACCATCAAAAGTTCCATTCTAGTTAAGAGTAGTTAAGACAGGCAGAAAAATAACTACTATGGCTGCTATTGCTAAAAATAACGATAGCAGATAAATATAGCTTGTTATGAACACAATACAAATAACGAGCGCTATGTAATAATTCGTATGCTGCTAAAATTGTAACGATGTTTTAAAACGCATGCTTCGCGTAATCGCCGTCGTTTCGCAAATCGCTTCATTGCATGAAAAAAATATAGCTTGCTAGTTTAGTTTGGCAGTGACCAGCATCATAACATGTCGAACGTTCGTCAGCTCACCATCGCGTGACAAAATTGTAGAATACTAAAACTAAATTAGTTTACCATACGTTGCGAGCGTTCATTATTTATCTATTTATTCAATAAAAACTAAGTTACATACAAAATACAATTAACATAGGCCCGATATTACAGTCGGCCCTCAACTCATTGAGTTTGCCAAACTCAAGATTAATGTTAAGGGGAGATTGAATCCATTTCCGTATTACAGTGCAATATGACATGTCAGTTACTAAATCTTCAATTATAGACATATTTCACTTTTTCTGTGGTTATTATCTGTCAAATTTAAATAACCTCAAATAATACGAAATACAAAACGGGACGCTACGACTTTAAATACCATTGTTTTATTATCCAACATGGTAAATTTGATTTTTTTCACCAAAATAATGCTTTTAAAAGCCCGTGTTCGTTTCAATACGGCTGTCAGTTTATTTTGTTGTGTGGCGCCACCTTCGATACAACACTGAAACTACACACGTTGCCTAACGCCTCTAGTGATAGAAACTGAAACTACACGAGTTGCCTAGCAAATGACAGTTGACTCACAGTTAAGTACTTAATCTGCCAGAAACGTTGAGTTAAATATTTGTCGTTTTAGTGACGTATTTGAGGGTAGATTAGGTCTAAACGGACACTGTAATACGCTATATTTTTGTAAAACTTGAGTTTAGCTCTTAAACTGACACTGTGATACCGGCCCATAGTGTCCCCCGATAGGTAGGCGAGTATCTAGGTAAATTGAAACTATTTGCTTTGATGAATACTTGTTCCATTTATATTTAATTTGTTTTAGTTTTAAGTATCTAATTAAAATATTAATATATCGATAACACCAAAATAAACATAGTCCAGACCGATAATTAATGCGTATATTGTATTGAAGACTATCAGAAGAATTGACGCGACCATACTATGACGTCGTGCGCTCTGATAGTTTTTTCTCATAAAATGGCGGACTAACACATTTTGTATTTTTATATTTATAATATTATTATTATTCACTCCTATAAATTAAAAAAAAAACATTTTTTAAATCTTAATAACCTATTTTATTTTTTAAAATCATAATTTCAATGATTTTTTTCTTACAGTCATCACACCTATTACATATTTTAATATATTAATCATAATATGTATATGAATCATAACAGTTATCCCATATGTATATTAGATTCATCATAATACATTGTGTATTTCCATTTCAACCTCATGTAACACTGTACAACTCCCACAAACAATATAATTACATCATTTTATTTTATAATCAAGCAATGAAAGCCACCAAGTTATTTATTTCTGAAACGTTAAATATTCTCCACCACGTTACAATACTCGGTGCGTGTTATAACAGATGCGTCAACGATTCAATAGAGCGGATAGCGATATTATTTGGTTTATTGTCCCAAATAAACCAAATAAATCAATAAATAAAAATAGCATGTTAAAAATAAGCAGCATATTCCATATAGCTTGTTATGAAAAAAATAGCCATTTCGAACAACACAACAGTTGACAGTAACAAACACAATTGACAGTGACAATATGGTGACGTCATGCGCTCTGATTGGTGTTTCACATAAAATGGCGGACAAACATATTTTGTATTTTTATTTTAATTATATTAATATTATTCGCTCTTTTAAAATGAAAATAAATATATTTTTTCAAATCTTTATAACATATTTTATCTAATAAAATCATAATTTCAATGATTTTTTCTTACTGTCATCACGCCTATTGTCCGAAAGCAAATTATTCGAACTAACATTTGTTGGAAAACCAATAACCGAATTTAATATATTTTTGTGTCATTATGTTGCCTCCTTTGACATATTTGTTGCCAGTAAAATATATTCGATGAAGACTATTATTACTTGTTGTATTATTGTTGGGTACGTATGTTTGCACATTTTTAATAACTGATGTTTGACAGCGCGGGATATCCTAGTTTGTACACCAGTTTATGTTTATCTAGTATTCACACCAATTTAGTTATTTTATTTTCATATTATAGTTACTTTTTTAAATATATAATGCAACTGGCTCACGCCAGTCGCAATTATAACTACAAACGAACCTAAACAACCTATTTTTACCAAAGTTTTGTAGGTTTAGGTTTCAAAAAATAGGTGTACATCCTAGGATATCTGACAGTGCGGTGCGTCGCCATGTTGTTTATTCCATAGATTTTTATTAAACATAATATACTATGTAGATGTAGTACTCCGTGCAAAAAGTGAGTCATTTGTTTTCGATTCATACAAAATTTGCTAACTACGACATCTAGTACCTATATTATAATAAAAATCTATGGTTTATTCCTCTCACAATACTACCAACATGACGTCATAAAAATTCGAACAATTGTAAATTCTGATAATTGTGTGTTCGGAAAATTGTTTTTCGAAAAAATGTGATTCGAATAATTGCCATTCGTAAAATTGATTTTCGTAAAATTGAGCATTCGAATAATTGTTTTTCGAATAATTTTCCTGTCACCTCTATTTTTATATCTCGTAAAAATATGAGCCATCTGATAAAAAAACGATAACACGAAACGATTGTTTACATTATACATGATATTTACATAATACTTTAATAAGTAATATGGTTTATAAATTTATACAGTTTAAATGTACCTACCTATATGCATATGTAATTTATCTGGCAGTATTCTGAAAGGCTCACAAAATTTATTTATCTAGACAGAGCATTGAAATTTTTGAATGCCATAATATAAAGTCATTATTCGCGTATTAATAAAGTGATAGCTCTAAAAAGGTAACATAATATAAAGTTATAAGTAGAGATATGAATTATTTGCGTTTATTTTGTAGAAAATCAGTGTTATAAATCGTGTTATTTTTATGAAAGGGTGATATTTTTAAGAAAATGGTTATTTCTACAAAATAAGAGAAATCAACACATAATTTAGATTTGCACGTTCATTTTTTGATAATATGCTAAAATAATAAAAAAAAAGATATAAACGATATTTTATATTGAAATCAAATTTATTTATAAACAACATTATTTATTTCTAATATTAAAATTCTCTGTCTGCCAAAACAGTATTATAAGAGGAGAGAAGTCTATTTGAATCGAAATTTGCGTAGAGCATCAATATAATATAGCTTATTTTGTCAACAAATTCTATAGTAATGTTGTCTTATTTTAATTTACTATATTGATTTAATGCATTGACTGTGCAGAGTTGAAAAATATACATGGGTGTAAGAGATGGAGTGAATAGCAGGGGCCGCCCCAGAAAGGCATGGCATGACCATGTGAATGACATTTTGAAAGAAGGAAATATAAGAAGCTTGAATAATCGATGAGCATGTATGAGACGATGCATGGATGTAAAGGAAGCTAGGAATGTGTGCGAAAATAGAGGAGTATAGCGTTCTCTCTGCTTACCCCGTAAGGGATATGGCGTGATGGTATGTATGTATGTATGACTGTGTAGATTTCATCCTAAGAACTTTGAGTTGCGATAGTTATTTATCGATCTGCACTTTTGGTGGATAATTGCTGTGTATTGTTTACTAAAATGTTCTGAATGAGCCAAGTTTTGGTGTTGTTTTCGCATTATTTGAGAAAAAACCGCAAATTTTCGATCTTCGCTAAAAAGTGTGTATAAAATTAGCTAGTAAAATCCGGTTTATCGCATTCGCGAATCGAATGCTTACAATGACATAATAGTGTTCTCACTGCCTATCTCATTGAGAAAAATAGCGTCTAAACACGCGATATCTGATATAAACTAAGGAATCATTACAACATTGACAGATTTCTATTTGAAGGCGCATCATAATGGGTCTGTTTATGAAAACGCGCGAAATTTTTTATGAAATGTCAAATTAAGACAATACAAACATCTTTTTTGCTATTCTGAATATAAAATAAAATAAAGGAATTTTAATAATATAAAAATGACAAACGAATATCATAAGTGTATTATAAAATGGATATTCCATCATCTTAAAACGATTGTTTTTTATTTGTGATATAATTTTACAATTACCTACTCTTCCTCAGGAGGATACAAAGGAACTTTTTTTCTCGTAACATGTAGAAGAATTTTTATTCAATGGAATAAAAGTCATAATTTTAGTGGTGTACACAAACTTGTATTAGATACCTATATTTTATTTAATTAAAATGTATATAGTTTAAAATTAAAGTTCTAGTGAACATATTTTATTTTTAATGACTTTACCTAATATTTAATCAAATATGTCTTCGGAATGGAACTCAATGTCAAGTTTTAATGAAAATTTAAATGATGTTGTGAATAAAATAGTGGTTTAACCGAAATAATACTAAAATATTTTTAAAAATATACCAATGCATGTCAAGAATTGAAAAATTGATGGTCAAGATATTGGCAGAGTAGAATCATATGTCTACCTCGGTCACACCGTGAAACTGGGAAGATAAAATTTAGAAGCTGAAATAGAAAGAAGAAGAGGTCTAGGATGGGCAGCGTTCATCAAATTATCAAATGTTCTTAAATCTACAAATATCCCAATCCACTTTAAGAAAAAAGTTTTTGACGCTTGTGTACTCCCTGTGCTCACTTACGGCTTTGAAACATCCGCATTTAATAAGAAAATGATGGAAAAGCTAAGAGTGATACAAAGAGCGATGGAAAGAAGAATGTTGAATGTCTCGCTAATGGATCAAAAAACTAATGAATGAATTAGGAAGAACACAGGATTAGCGGATGTGGCCAAAAGAATAGCGGAGTTAAAGTGGAGTTGGGCGGGTCATGTATCTCGGATGTCAGATGGACGATGGACAAAAATTGTGATGGACTGGAGACCAAGAAGGGGAAGCAGAAGCGTGGGAAGGCCCCAGACCAGATGGTCCGATGACATCAAAAAAGTGGCAGGTCCTGAATGGCGAAGAATGGCACAAGATAGAGATCAGTGGAAGTCCAAGCGGGAGGCCTTTGTCCAATACTGGACTCAAGAAGAGGCTGAGTAAGAGTAAGTATGTCAAGATGCGACGGGAATGCGTTCGGTTCTTTAAACGAACACCTAAGGATACGGCAGACACGTAAGTTGTACAAAGTTTAAGCAATACCTATGATTTCCAGCATCAAATTATCTTGTAAGATAATTTTCATAAAATTACATATTTATCTTCAAACTTATGCCCGCGGCGGCGTTTCCATTTTGATATTCTTTGAATTGCTTCACCTGTCAACCACAAAACCTTAGAAACGCGTCAAAAGTAAGAAGGCGTCACCCGAAAGTTACATTTAATATCGCTCAATTAATTCTGGCTTATGTTCATATAATCCGTGAGCACAATATTAAATTCAAATACAAAGGGAGAAACGAGACCAAAGGCAACTCAATGTTCTCATAATATGATAATATTATGTATTATTAAAGACAGAATTTTACAAAATTATTCCTAAAAGTCAGATTTTAATAAAAGAACAAAGGTAGATTGTTAACATAGTTGGGTATTGAATTATTCCAACGAGAACTTTAAAAATACTTGAGACGTATTATGTTTTTCGGAAACGAAATTAATTTTTCTAAGAAACAATACCACTTTGAATAATTCCAGGAAATCTTAAACTGAAATATTTTCATTTTGGATTTTTGTTAAACAAAATTGTACTTTAAAAATATTTATTTTATTTTGTTGTGAAAATATGTTAACTATTTAATGTATGCCAAATTCGCCGACCTCCGTGGCACAGCTGATAAGCCGTTTGGCTTATATGCGTCCTGGGTTCGATCCCCAGCAGTGGAAAAATTGATTTAAATTCATTCACGCAAATATTGCTGCTCTGGGCTGGAAACACTGGAAATTTAAAAGAAATTGCCATATGGCAATAAACTTGCCACTTTTATAGGGTGCAAGGAAGTTTTTGTTATTATCAAATATTTTTTCTTGCACACAAAAATACGATGCCGTACTAGTTCATTGTTGATATTGATAACTTAATTTTAACACAATGAAAATATTTTAATGAAATTTCCATAACATAGAGCATTTAGTTATTTTTGAAAGATGAAATGAGTCGAGTGTGGCAATAGCTTGTAAAAATTAACTTTAATTTGATGTAGGTATTTAATATATATGACATTTACATGAATTCGATTGAAGTTAGGTCGTATTTAAACTAAAAATGTTATATACGTCATTCATCACACACCATACGCTTAAAAAGACAAAATAAGCGACCAAAAATATGTCAAAAGTGGAGGCTTCCACTCTATGGAATATATTTTTTTTAAATATTAAATAAAACACACTGGGTAATTTGTTGAAATAGTGGGATTTGACAATGTATCTAGTGAATTTTAAATATGATTGAAATTGTGAATCATCAACTCTTCATACACATGTTATTACTGTAAGCTCAAAAATATTAAATAATAAAAAATTTACTAATTCAAATTTCAAATAATAATCTCTTATTTCACGGTAACCATATTCAATTCTTAAAGGTAAACATATTCGATTCGATAAACACAAATAAAATAAGGTAATCTTCTATCTAATCTTCGTTTACAAACAGACTTGCAGCGGTAAATTCGTAAATTTACACAAATGAATTATTTACCAACTAAACTTACTCTGAGACATGTTCAAAATGAAAGAGCACAATATTTTTATAAAAGACGTAGACATTTAAATAACACTCCACTAAAGTATCTTCAATACTGAGAAAATTGCCCGGGAAACGCGAAAATGGGAGGGAAATCGAAGAACGCGACGTAGGACCCTCCCGTATCACGACTCTCGTCCGACTGACATCACAACTCCGACCGCCCCGTTATATAGGGGGCGGTAGCAGCTGATTAGAACGACCAATCAGGTGGTTTTAATCATTTGTCTTCTGTCGCTAAGCGTTAATTTTCGTGTAATAACATGCTATTATTAATGACGCTATCAAAACAAATGGTTTTGATCGATATTTTCTTTGTAAACAAAAGTATACTTGTTTGAATTATTTTTATTCCTACAAAATTTTAAATAAGGAAAAGAAATATGAAATAATTTTTAAACATGAAATATGCTGGCTGTAACATGTAGGCTGAAATAATCTCAGTACCTTATAATTCTATGCTCAGTATATTTAAATAAAAAAAAAATTCTACAATATGTTAATTTATCAAAATGACAAAAACATATCAGGGGGGCAAGTCTGATCCAACCGGCGAAATCAATACCCTCGTGTTTACCCATATCATGGATTTAATTATCATAATGTAGTCCTATGACATTTAAAGATAATTTGCGCTTTTCTGTAATTGGACTCATTACCTGTAAGTATTATGTTTGTATTGTTATATGTGTAGTTTGTTGAGAAGTCAAATAAATAATAAAAGATAATATACATCTCCATATAATAATTATATCCAGGATATGGGTAATCGTGAGGTTTTTGATTTCGCCGGTTGGACCAGACTTGCCCCCCAGATTTTAAAAAAAATATAGAACAAAATAAAATTGTTCTTTAGGTATAATATTTTTACTCCTCACCAACCCCAGGGGATATAGTGGGGAGTTATGATTTCGAAATTTTTAAGGTAACTTCTTTTATTACAGATTATAAACTGATATCATGCTGATGTGGCGAGGATGTACCTCCCCATCATCGATGCCATCTCGCTCGGACGATCTCGCATCTCACGAAGATTGCCGAAGACGACCGAGAGACAGCGCATCGTATTTCGATCGATCGACGAGGCGAATCGCCATTCGCTCGTCAGCCCAGCGTTCAAGCACAGTGTTCAATAATTATAATATTTTATCCCGACCGACCCTAGTATCGCGAAGCAATTTGAATTAAATTTGTTAACTGTTTTAATCTGAAAATATAATTAATCTGAGTAAGTTTTCTTTTATTATGAAACCTATCATCATTCTATTATTTCAATTATAAATAAATAGCTGAGTAAAACAATTGCAATATCTAAAAATAGTTGTATGTGTTTTGGGAGATGAATTTAGAACACGCAATAAACTCGCAACCTTTTCTGATTTCTTATGAATAATCTAATTAAATATAAAACATCCTCCCAACGCACATATCGCTAAACTGAGATTGTATTCTGGAAGTTTCATCACAATGTATCTGTGTGTGTGCTGTGTACTATGTGTTCTGTGCTATGTACCTACGGCGTGTTTATTTTACTGTATCGATTATAGACTAAAGTACTCGATTTCTTTCAAATTTTGCAAATTTGGATATCTAATATTCGCTTAGACCCTATTAGATTTTGAAGGATATTTGAATTGTGCTTCTCAATTTTTTTAACTATCAAATATTTGTGTGTGTGTGCTATGTGCTGTGTGCTATGCACTGTGTGCTATGTATGGCGTGTTTATTTTAGTTTATCAATTATGTCTCATTCGATTATTTTCAAATTTTGCAAATATGTATATGTAATACTCGCTTAGTCTCCATAAGACTTTGAAGGATATCTGATTAATGCTACTCAATTTTTCTTAACAAATATTTCAAAGTAACCGCAAGCTAAGGAAACTTGAAATTTGAAATTTTTATTTTCGAATTGGTAAAAAGGCACATCACTTTAATAAAATGGCATTGAAGAATTATCAAGATTTCACAATAAAATGTTTATATAAAAAATAATTCAAAAAACTCATTTCATGAAAATCCTGAATATTTTCCATTCAAAATTTGAATACTTTATAGAATGACTTATTAGTGAGGAGTTTAGCGTTGGCCACAACCTACTCGTTTTCATATATTCTCAACTACAACATATTTCTAATACACCTACGGTAAATTATGACGTAGGATTCACTTACATATGTAGATACCCCGAGGGATTTCATTGGCATTCCGAAAAAATAACAAAAAATACTTTTTTTCTCAAAATGAGTATTCGATCGGGCAGCTCATCCGTCATGTTTGGGTGGTGTGACCAGTTTTAATCTAAATTGACACATGGAACTTGGGCAACCAGAAATATATGTTATCAATCATTTTTACGGGTCAAAAAATATTATAACGGGAGGTCGGTTTTCGATATATTTTACGTGAACATTATTATTTATATAGTATATTTTTTGTAAAGATAGGAATACTAATAATTTATTTATATTTTCTATGCTCATGAAAATACATAAAAACAAACAAATTGAACAAAGAGTGGGTAAATTCAGCGAAACAAATCGAGCATAATTTGATATCTATCTATCTTTTTGCTATTTCACGTGTATATTATATAGTCTCACTAAAAATCGAGTATTATTGGACATCCATCTATCGTTTTGTTGTTTTACGTGTATATTATGTCGTCTTATTAAAATTGAGTATTATTGGACATCCATCTATCTTTTTTGTGTTTTACGTGTATATTATGTAGTCTTAGTAAAATCGAGCATTATTGGATACCGATCTATCTTTTTGCTGTTTTACGTATATATTTGTAGCATGTCCGGCCAGCCGAGTTGACCACTCACTTCAAGGAGTAGGGGGACATCAGCCGGCTATTTAAGGCAGCGCACATCATCACTCATGGTTCAGTTTAACCAAGGCCAGCGGTAGGCAGTCACTCTGCCCGACTCACATTCCAGTCATAATTACGCGTCTTTATTTATCCATATTATTTAAAATATTTAACAGTCCATAATTGAAGTATCAATCTTGATTTATAATTAGAAGCACACTATCAAATAAATACGTAAGTCCAATTCAAAATATTTTAATACCTGTCCATAATATTAATTAATTCATATTCTTCTGATAATATAGAAATGTTTTATGGTGTGGCGTGGGTACCTCGCTCTGTTGTGTAACACTCTTTAATTAGCTCGCAACTAATTACCGAACTACGCACAGCAGGATCAGGTACACACGCGACATCATTTCGCGTTGGATTTGGGGAACAGGCGACAGGTTACTACCTAGTGCCTATCTAGACCGGAGCATCCTCTCTGTAAATTAATAATTCAATATTTAAAACAAAATATGTACCAACCCAGCGCGAAATATTATAATAATCTTTTTAAAATCGAGCATAATTGGATATCTATCTATCTTTTTGCTGTTTTACGTGTACATTATGTAGTCTTCCTAAAATCGAGTATTTTTGGATATCTATCTATCTTTTTGATGTTTTACGTGTACATTATGTAGTCTTCCTAAAATCGAGTATTTTTGGATATCTATCTATCTTTTTGATGTTTTACGTGTACATTATGTAGTCTTCCTAAAATCGAGTATTTTTGGATATCTATCTATCTTTTTGCTGTTTTACGTGTACATTATGTAGTCTTCCTAAAATCGAGTATTTTTGGATATCTATTTATCTTTTTGCTGTTTTACGTGTACATTATGTAGTCTTCCTAAAATCGAGTATTTTTGGATATCTATCTATCTTTTTGATGTTTTACGTGTACATTATGTAGTCTTCCTAAAATCGAGTATTTTTGGATATCTATCTATCTTTTTGATGTTTTACGTGTACATTATGTAGTCTTCCTAAAATCGAGTATTTTTGGATATCTATCTATCTTTTTGCTGTTTTACGTGTACATTATGTAGTCTTCCTAAAATCGAGTATTTTTGGATATCTATCTATCTTTTTGCTGTTTTACGTGTACATTATGTAGTCTTCCTAAAATCGAGTATTTTTGGATATCTATCTATCTTTTTGATGTTTTACGTGTACATTACGTAGTCTTACTTTGTAAGTTTGTCGAAAGTATTTGCATATTTTTTATATGATGTTTTCAAAAAGATAAATATACATAAAACACAAAATCTTAAATTAAAATACTTATATGTTTAGTAGAAATTATATCTACTTCTTTAAATGATTTAATAAAACGGGACTGATATTATTTGCATATCATGATGACTCCAATTCTCTTATTAAACCTGTGTACAATAGTCAATTGATTAGATACTTTTTAAAATGCAAATATGTACAACCTATACCTATGTCTCCTGTGAAATATTATAATAATGTGTACGTTGCTACCCCTAAAACAGGTATACCTAGTTGGGCAATAGTTATCTATTTAAAAAAAAAACATATTCAAATGATGTGATAAAAAGATTTTTTTATAATTTTATTATTATAACATAGGTACCTATTAAAGTGAATAATATCATAAATCATAACCATAAACGAAGTATGGTGATTTTTTCGTGAAATGTTCAAGCACTTAAATTAAAAGTTTGAAAAAATAACTTGAACTAAATAAGAAATGTTAAAATTTTTATTTTATTTTAACATCTGGAAAGGGTCAATAAAGCTTAATGTATTAGAGGCGCAGGAGAAACTTAGATAACATTTTATACTATTAAATACTCTCAACAGATGGTGCCGTACTATTAAGGATGATAAAAGACTAGCAACAGATGTTTAAAATACCACGATATAACAGAAGATAAAAGAAAATCGCAAACTACCTAAGGCATGTCTACAAATTATTTGGAATCAAGGTATAAATATTATGTGTCAACAGATAACTGAAAATGGGGAAATTTTCATGGGTGAATTTCGATTAACAAAACAATCAATTGAATAAATAAGAACTTTATCAGCCGAAACGATCGACCAATTTTGTTTAATAGAAAATAACCAATTTTATTTTTATTCAATGGAGATCTACAATATCAATGCCGTCAAAATTGTAATAACAATAAAAACGTCAAAGTCTATTAAAAAAAAAAACTTAAAATTATTCCTAAAAACGTATTTGTTATCAAGATGGATTTATATTCTTATTACTTAGTGATTATTTATTTTTCATAATTCCAGTTTTTCCAGTCTAAGATCAAAGTTAAAACTATAATGCTAGGCCGATTTTGTTCACTTATAGCACAATTATTTATGTTTAATTTAGAGAATGTAGGAAGATGTATAAGTATTTATATTATTAACCCTGGAGTACACGCGCCCCTTTCATTACACAAATACACACGTGGCCTACTATGAAAGTCCATTTAAAATTATTATAAATTGTATTTTGTACACCTAATTTTTTAATATATAACAAATTTAATATGTAGAATGGGATATTTATATTTTAACTTCAATTTAAACCTTGTTTATTTATATAATATTATGTAGGAACCATAAATTAGAGATACTTTAATGAAAATATCAGAAAATCGAATTACAATGTCCCTTAAGTGAAGAATCTTTATAATTTTTTATTTCAACTTAAATAAATGACGAATATCTGATTTTTCATAACATTCCTAAAAAATAGACTTTCTGGTTGCGCTATAACATAAATAATTCTCAAAATTTATTGTAGACACAAGGAAATTTGGTCCGCCAATACACGCGTGGACTATTTTGGTAGGCCTACGATTTTGTTGGCAAATTACTAAAATTTGTGTATACCTTCAATCACAAAATTTAGCGGACTGATCTGTTGACAATATAAATGAAGGAGTCTTTCCTGGAATCAGTGCCCCGTTCCACCATTGTACTTTTCAATTTTTCACTTTTCGCTTTGCGATTTGAGAATTTCGCAAAGTGCAAAGCGTTAGCGTTCCACGAAAAAAAAATGATCACTTTGCGGCGACGCCAAACATTTGCAAACTCTTTTCAATTGACTCTAGCGACACCTAGTGATAACTTAGTACCGAGTGTTTCGCGCGTAGCGTATACGATCATTTGACACCGTTCGTTCTTGTCTGTTCTGTGATTTCGTTGTTAGAAAATGAGCCGGAAAGACAATATTTAGAAAAAAATAGTCATGTTGGAGATAATTAGAAAAGAAAGGAGTTCTTTTTGGAGCATTTAGTGACACTATCACCAATACAATGAGGCAACAGGTGGTTCACTGAATTATTTTCTGTTGAGGAGACAATCATTTGCACCTCTTAGTGCTGTTCTGTAGGTACCTTAAAATATAGATGAGTTGTAAAATAATCATATAAACATAGCTTAAATTATCTAAAAAAATAAGAATATATCGTATACTTACTCAAGACATATTCACACTAAGTGCTATTTATTCGAAAATTTTCGAGGAACTGCGTGGGTAAAATATTTTCGAAATTTATCCTTTCTCTATGATTTCTTACAACCTCGTCTTCCTCATCCCTTTCTAACAATAATCTTTGCAACATTTTATAAAAAAAATTACTTGAAAATAATAAACAAACAACTTCGACTTTCACAAATCGACAAATGGCAAATTTGAAATGTCAAAATATTCTTTTCAATTCATTCGCAAATTTTGCAAAGTTTTTTAATGAAAAGTAGCGATGGTGGAACGGAACGGCTTATTTGATTTGCAATAGGCGTCTACTTTTCCCTATGCACATTGCAACTTTTACTTTGCATAAAAATCTAATGGTGGAACGAAAACAAGCCGACGAATTGCAAAGCGCAAAGTTGAAAAGTACGATGGTAGAACGGGACACTGGTCACTGGTCACTCTTTCATTTTGACATAGTCCGTGTGCTATAATACATAAATAGTCCGCGCGCGTACTCAAGTGTTAATGACAAATTCATTAGAAAATAGTATTTTTGTGTCTAATTGCGTTTATAAAACATATGCGGCGGTACTAATAACGAAAAAGTAGCGAGGTTGAGCCATGGAATAGAGTGACTAAAACCTAACGGCCAAAAATCTTACTAATAACCAAGTTTTAAAACTTCGATTTTATTCCATGGTTTATATCACCATGGTAATGCTAAACCATCCGGTCCCCTAGTTTAGTGGTGGAATAGCAATAATGAATCGTAGTGAATTCGTGAGCTGTCAAAAGTCAAATAGACCGCGCGTATTGTATTTTGTCATTTTTAAAGAAATACTTTATTTAATTATCGACAACAATCTGTTTGATTATAGAATCGGTGATTTTGAAAGATCGTTTCAATAAATAGAGCAGGTGGAAACAGTTTTTCGAGACGCAAAATTTATATGGTGCGTTGTAATCCGTTTGATGATTATGACGACATTAATTTTAGAAGTATAGATTTTCAAAGGCAGGAGTTAGACATCTCATAGATTATATAGACATTATTTGGAAGAAGGCTTATAAAAGAAGATATTTATTTTCCATTGAAATCGTTTTAAAATAAATGTAATAAGGTAAATAAGTTATGTTGTAATAAGTTAAATTATTCGTAACCCAACAAAATGTGACTATACGTAAAACAGTAAACCATCAAATCCATGCAGTAAACAAACAATGGCAAACATAGAAATACGATTCTCGATAGATGTCATAGATGACGGCTAATAAAGTCATAGAGAATGAACAAAAAAAGCATAAAGTAAAGAAAAATTCCGAAATTCCCGTTAAATGGCTGCGTTCACTCAACATTCATTCCGTATTCCATGGTTTACTTAGTCCTTATACATTTTTACATTATTAGTCAGAACCCACTAAACCACGAATTAGTGCCTAATACGTGGTTTACGTAGTGCGAGGTTTAGTTGACTAAAACGAGTTTTAACGAAAATGTTATTAGTACCGCTGATGATGATCATTGATTGTTGTCAAACTTTACAATTTAAACTCGTATTTGCATTAGAAAAAAAAAGAGAATATAAGGGAATCAAATGACACAGAAAATTATAGAATCCTTCTTCAAACATGAGATGCGAGACCTAATAATTGAAAGTAAAATAAGTAACCTTCTTATAATACGATCTTTAATATAAACCTTGAATGCATACCTTTACTTTGGGACTTGTCTTCCGATTTAGTTGAAGCGGGAAAAAGTGATTTGTAGAAGAAGTTAAATAAATCCAACTCACCTGAAAAAAACAAAGAAAAACTTATTACAAGTTAGACATGGTGAAGTCATTTTTGTCAAGCAAATATTATCATGAAAAAATCTTTTGACTGTAAATAATTATTTTTAAATGTAGGTATCAGAATAATTAATTATATGTTAAAAAACCATTAAGTTATTTAAATTTATTTATATCACAATATTTAACGAAAATGTTGCCAAAATGAGAAAATATATTGAATAAAAATAAAAAAAAATATGGGTTCAATTTCGAAGAAGAATTTAAAATTTATTCAACAAAAATGTGTTACCAGAAAAGTCACTTTGAACTACATCCATATTATAATTTATTTCTATTATTTTATTCAATATTCAGAATAGCAAATAAATAAATTTACAATTAAAAATATAAATAAATAAATTTACAATTAAAAATTTCATTTAAATTTAAGTGCGATTTCAGAATATATGTAACTTAGATACTAAAAAATGTAGGTACTATTCGCATTAAATTTTTGTTATATTAAATTTGTTTTTTTTATTTATCTATGTGTTATGTATATTTTCATTGTTCTTTTGTAGTTTTCATTTTTTTGTTGATGTACATGTATAATTCTGTCACTCTGTAATCTGGTTGGTTGGAAGAAATTACCTAATGGCAATAAACCCGCCAGTGTGCATTATATTGTGTTTATATTATGAACATAAAGTTAAATAAATAAATAAATACCGAAGTAAGGATGGTAATTAAATTTGTTTATTTGATGAGTTATTTGATTCGATACAAGTTTCATTCATTGAGATAAATTTATGTTGACCATAATTAGAAATCAATTTTTATTGAAATTGTTATATATAGAAAAATTGTTAATCACAGATTAATGATATTTGAAATGAATTAGATATGGAGTCAAACAAACGGTTTAATTTGAACGTGATAAAACGTAAATAGGCCATAAAAGTGGAAGAAATTTAAAAGTCTACAATGTTTCGTGGTGAAAATAATTAAGCAAAAGCGTCCTTAAATATTTAAGTTTAATTAAAAATGCAGTATTATTTTTATGTAAACTTAGTAGGTATAATGCAATTCATTTAATAAATAAAATATAAGAGAGAAAAAAAAGGTATATGAAAATATAGACGAAACTAGGTACCAACAATTTGTTTTGATATACAAAAAAAAATCTCATAAAATGAAGAAAGAATATACGAAGCAGCTGTCTGCCGCCCATGCGACGCATTTTTAAGATTTTTTTAGTTTATTTTGAATTCCGAGTAAAGTTTTCTCGAGCAAATAACATATTCCCCAGTTTGGTGGTGATGATAAAATTAAGCGGGGTTTGCGGTTTTTTCCTTTGGCAACACCAAGTGGTGTGAATATTTCACCATAAACCCCGTATAATTAAGCAACTTAAATTGATACACGGATATTATTTTGTGGAAGTTTTGCGGTAATAATATGTAAACATTAAACAATGTTTGGAGTTAAAGATTTTCGTGCAAATAAATTGGTAGATATTTTTGAAAAACGGTAACAAATCAGATAATCTCAAACATGATGACAATAATAATAATGATGCAAATACTTTGCTAAATACCACTTATTGATTATAATTAAGCACTACTAGTTTCGGGAGTGCACTTCTCCCATCGACAGGTGAATTATAACTAAATTATACCCAATGACTACCCAACTTTGCAACTATTTCGTGATTTTCAAGTGCCATCTTTTAAAAATATAAATACCACTTATTGAGTATAATTAAGCACTACTAGTTTCGGGAGTGCACTTCTCCCATCGACAGGTGAATTATAACTAAATAATACCCAATGACTACCCAACTTTGCAACTATTTCGTGATTTTCAAGTGCCATCTTTTAAAAATATTTATAAAAAAAATGTGCTATTTCAAATACATAAAGACATTGGAAGGTCGCACCATGCCTTTGTACGTGTGGCGAGTGATAGACATAATATAGTGGGTCAACTGTGTACCCCATTAACACATACAAGTTTTGCACAGCACTACTACACGTACAATGGGGTGGTGTGGTTCAACCAACTTGAAACAGATTTGAGACTGGCAATTGAACATAATGATTTTAAAAGAAAAATAAAGAATAAATTAAACTTATTATTTGACTGATATGTAAATTATATTAACTTCTTTTTGTATAGATAATAATTATGTATGTATAATATTTTGTGTATTCTGTATTAAATTGTCTCCTTTACACACGAGTGCTTGCACTCTAGTAAAGGGAAATATGTTTTGTCTTACTGTGCATCTTTTCTATATAGTTTGTTTGTTTTATATTTTGTATATGTTATTGTGAACTTAATAAAAAAAATAAAATAATGTTACTACTAAGATTCTATGCAAAGTATTTTTAGCAAAGTATTATTGAATTCAATAAGTGGTATTTAGCAAAGTATTTGCATCATTATTATTATTGTAATCATGGACTACCACAAAGTAACCGTCAAATCTATCAATCTTATCAAACATGATGGCTTATTTTTTAATAAAAAAATATAATTACTAAAAATTATTTTAACCTTTTCCTGAATATGCACACGTTTCACGCAGAAGAACGACGTGTAGGTATTTAAAATTATCGTGTGAATAGATAGAGGATAAAAAGCAATTCCATAACATAATAATGTGATTCTACAAATGAAAGCCACTAAAATTGATATTGAAACTGAAGAAAGAGATACATTTTAAATTAATATAAACAAAATATTATAAATAAGATTATATCAAATGATGGATTTAAAAGAAGATCTTGACAAATCAAAAATAGACCCAATGAAAAATAAAGATGATTAGCACTTTTCATAAACAGAAATAACAATTAACAATGATAAAATTCATTAAAATTAAACATTTTTTATGATCACTAATGTGATACTCTGTTCGACCGGTTTCAATTTAGTGATGAGCAAAAGTCTAGCTTGTTTTGCAGTCTTGATATGGATCATGTGTCGTTGCGAGACCAAGACCAGTGGATGCAAGAGCAAGACCAGGCTTTGCAAGACTTATTCCAGCGTACTTATTCCCGTTTAAGTGTAATATTTCGGCGTTAAGTTCCGATAATCTTTACGCACGACAGAAATTAACACAATAAATAACGCCCTTCCAAATTCGTCGAATTCTCGTTGTTTGTCTATGGCCAGCGTTAAGTTCCCGCTTTTTAGTGTTGGCAACGTCGCAATGTTTCCGCATCAAACTGTCAAATTCTGTCTTCACTGTTTTCAGTTTTGCAATAAACGAAATGCGTCGGTTGATAAGAAGATAAAAACCAGCAAATACAATGTCTAATCCATCAGTAAATAGTCAAGGAGAATCGGAGAATGTAATCCAGAGGAGGTATGTGTATTAAAAACCCTTATTTTTAGAAACTAAATGAATGAATAATTAATGCCTGCGCGGTGTATGGCGTCATGGTTATGTTTGGCTATTTATTATTGGCATTATTTGCTCATTTTAAATTGATTTTACATATAAACATTCAATATTATCTTTTTTTATAGGAATCCACGAGTGACATTAAGTCATAAAAGGGCCCTAGTGGACTTTATGACAATACACAATGATTTTGCCAATAGGAGATTTGTGGGTCCTTTGGGGAACCGACAAAACAAGAGAATGTGGTGTGAGCTGGCGAGTTTGGTCAATGAACTGGGGCCATCAAAAACAGCTGACCAATGGAAAATTGTAAGTTTCATTTAATGCAATTGGATTATGGTATAATTAAACAATAGTTTTATGAAGTCTTTGAAAAGTTGTCATTCATGAATGTGAACTTTTTTTGATGCATATAACTTAGTAAATAGCATAAATTTATAGAAAAAATATTCCCATGGACTATTTTATTAACTTTTGAATAACTGTCCTGTGCTTATTACACTGATTGCAAAATAATTTTTGAAAAAGTTAGTCAATCATTAATGTCATCTTAAAAAGATGCGAGAGCTGTAAAATTTTCATAAAATACCTTGTTATACAGATGAAGTTATTTTATTTTCAAATTTCTCATCAAATATCCCTTTGTTTTTTATAGGTTTGGAAGGATGTCAAGCTACGAGATAGAGACAGTCTTACAGAGTGATATAGACACGATGAAATAGAGTCAGTGATATAGACACGGTGAAATAGAGTCAGTGATATAGACACAGTGAAATGTAATCAGTGATATAGACACGGTGAAATAGAGTCAGTGATATAGACACAGTGAAATGTAATCAGTGATATAGACACGGTGAAATAGAGTCAGTGATATACTCGTAGACACTCTGTTCTCAGTTTCTATGTGTATTTTGTTTGCCTTTTCCTTTAAAAAAATAAATGTATCGCTCTGCGGTCTATAAATTTTTCATTCCTACTACCCATTGACTATAGTCGTTTCCTTATGATTTAATGACAATATGATTTCAAATAACTAGCGCTCATACTAACATAGTTAAGCAACTAGAGATAAGATACACAATAATTACTAGTTGCATGTAACACATGAGATCCAACTGTCGATGGTGATAGTACCTATGAATAATACCTATGCAAGTATACAAATTAATAAATATTTTAAGATATTTTGTTTTCTATATAAAACATGTAGGTATGTATGTGAGGATAGGATAGTATGGAAGTCAGTCTATTTTTCCTACTAGAATATGAAAACAGCATGATGTATGTATGTTTGTGAATTAAGTCTGTATAAAACTATTGAGTGAGATATTGTGTAGTGTTTACAGCCTTACAAATTGTATGAAACAATGTCACTAAATTAAATTTTTATAAAAATTGTTAAAAATATGTTTGAGATGTACTACTACTACATTAATAATAATAATAATAAGTCATTTGTATAGCGCCGTTTAATGATTCGAGATCATACCAAGGGCGCTGATTGTCTAATGTTGTGTTGCTCTCTGAAACAAAGCTGTTTTTGATCCTTTAGTGAAAGTGCTCTTGCTTTGAGCACTGCGGACATCTAGAGGCAGTGAATTCCACTTAATAGGACCACTCACACTAAAGCATCGGTCATAGTAAGCCGCTTTGTTGACTCTGTACATATTTTTTATAGAAAATTATTTTTTCTAATTGGGGTGTTTCACCTTTTTTGATTATTTTAATACTTTAGAAATATATGCATTTAAAAACATAAATTTATAATAATAAAAAAATGTTTTTCTTGAAAATGGGGCTCAATAGTTTGATACTTTATCTCCAAACATACATACCTCCATCTTGTTTTCATATTCTGGGTAAGAAAAAAAGACAGACCTCCAAACTATCCTATCCTGACATACATGCTTTATATAGAATATCAAATATCTTATCAAAAGTTTTTTTCATATTTATTTATTTTCTCTCAGAAAGCTGCAGCTATAATTTATTTATTTATTTAAAAAACAATAATTAATAACAAAAAAATATTTATTTTACATTACATTTATTGTATAAAAGTTGAGCAAAAAGTGCTGTCTTCATTTTACATTAATGATTATACAGTAATTGATTACAAAGTTGAAATATTCATAAGAAAATACAAGATAAATGATAATTTAAAAACAAATATGCACATATATACAGTAACGATTTTTAACGAATTCAAAAGTTCTGCATTTTGCTCTGTATTTTTTTCATATTTACTTTTGTATTCTAGTAAAAGGTTTGAAAGATCTTGAAGTTTATTATCATTTTCTGTAAATTTGTCAGAAATGAAATTAACTAGTTCAGTTTTCATCTGACAAAGCGAGGAAATATTGACATCTGTTGAGGGATTTGTATAGGTTGAGTTACGACATCAGAGACGCAAACCTCATCGGGGCCAGAATTCTTCAAGTATGTATGAGAACTATTTGGTGTGGGATTTATCTTCTGGATTTTAACGCTAGATGACTCGTTTTTTTACAAATTATACATTTGTGATTCGCTCTAATGGTTTTATTTTGTTTATTTAGTTCATTTTTAAAGTATTGGAATCTCATTTATACCTAAAAGGAAAAAAAATCCCATTCGGTTGTCAGCCAGCCTCTTCATCTCATCTCTGATAATCGAGTTGGTAAAGATGAACTGATCATGAACACTCCCTGGGAACATTCATATGGATAATGTTCATGTCAGCATCACTGATCTGAAAAAATACATTTTTAATACACATAGTCTATTTGTGTCTACTATGTAAATCCACCTAATATACAGTGTTATCATATTTACCAACTGTGTATTTAGAGAAAAATATCCATGGTGGTTTTTATATGCCTCAGGGTGATCGGAAGGTGTCACTATTGATATATGGGTGCAATCGATACAGCCCAGAATCCCTGGAAATCCAGCTCTTGTAGTAAATCTAGAAAATTAAGTCTTCGCTAATTATTGATCTTTGTCTCTCAGCAACTGTACTTGGAAAGTAGATGTATTTTTTGAAAAGCCTCTCTACTATAGCTTTCGATGTGCGGGTAACACATCTACTAACGGATGATTGACTTAAAGCATTATAGAAGTCTTGCCCAACACCTTTTTGATAACGCCTTCTGCATAAAACCGGAGCGTTGCAAGGACCTATAAGAAATGGTTGTGTGCATGAAATGATTTATTTACTTAATTTATATTGATTTATTTAATAATTCTAGAAATCAACAATTTTATTTAAAAAACAAAAATTCTAGTTATCAATAGAGGTAATTAAGAAACATTATAAAAATTAAGCCTTAAAAAATGTAAATATGTATACATAAATACATACCATCACGCCATGTCCCTTACGGGGTAGGCAGAGAGAACCGAACGCCACTTACTTCTATCTTGACATACATTCATCGCCTCAACAACATTCATAAATCGTCTTATACATGTTCGTCTGTTGTTCACGCTTCTAATAATATATCACATGTTTAAAAATACTAAAAAGAATATGATATTAAAAAAAAACTTACTTGAATCTGAACTGATAAGCCACGTGACCTGACTCGCATCAGAATTGGTCCCAGTTCATGTACTTTAAAGTATTCTCTTTGCTTTAAAGGTTTAGAGCCAACGATTTATTGATTCTATATAGTTGTCAAAAAAAAAATTATCAGACAAATCGAAAGGATTACTCGCGTCCCGTAAATTGCGCCTTTCTATGTTCAACCTCCTAATCCTTCTTCTATTGTCTAAGCGTCTTTCTTCTATATGATAAATGTATAAAGAGGGTAAAAACGACATTATAGCTACGTATAAACTATAATTTTTCTTTTCACAAAATTCAAAACAGCCTCGATATGCCGCGTTAATCTTTATGAATACATTCACCCGTCAAATGTCAAAATAGTATTGCGCGTCAATCCAGAATACCGCGTTACGACCGGGCGTAAAGTAGTTTTCGCGGTATAATGCGCAGAAAGTTTACGCCGGCTAGTGTCAGATGCGTATCGCTGAAACAGAATAACAGTGTGTGATAAGAATCGCATAAAGCGTATAAACTTGGGTAAATTGCCGCGTTAAAAGAACCGGAATAAGGCCGCAAGAGTCTTGCGGTCTCGCAAAATTTTATAAAGTTGTATATATTTAATTAAAAAGTAAGCATTTAACTACGTACTATCGACTCACCAACATTAATTGGTGTTTTTTTTGTCATATTGCATTGCAATTACTGCATTTTAACAGAATAATATAAATATTTTTTGCTAAATTTGCAAGACCTGCAAGACTTGCAATACGAAGACCACCTCGGTCTTGGTATTGGTCTAATATTTTTTCATCACTAGTTGCAACCCGAATGCTGGGTTGGTTGGTTGTTGTTGGTTGTTGTTATTGGTTGTTGGTTGGTTGCTGCTTATGGTTTTGAGTAAAAAAGATGAATTGTCCCTACTGGTGTTCGAGAGAAAAATACTCAGAAGGATATTCGGACCTGTGCAGGTAAACGGAGCTTGGAGAATACGATACAACGATGAGATCTACAATATTTATAATGAGCCCAACATTATAAAGGTGATTAAAATAGGGAGGCTGCGATGGGCAGGACACGTGGAAAGTATGGGCGATGAAAGAGTGCCAAAAAGGGTCCTGCACACAAAGCCACAAGGTAGACGAAACGTTGGTAGACCCAAGCTCCGATGGCTGGATGGCGTGCAGCGGGATGTGGAGGTTGTTGGTGTAAGGGACTGGAGGGGAGCATGTCAGGATAGAGGGAGATGGCGAGGAATGCTGGAGGAGGCCAAGGCCTGCAATGGGCTGTGGAGCCATTGATGATGAGTTGCAACCCGACACACCAATACAAATTGGTGATTTTTTGTCACTTTTCACTGTAATTACTGCATGTTAACAAAAAAATATAAATATATTTTGCAAAGTTCAAGACCTGCAAGATTTGCAAAACCATGACTACCTCGGTCTTGGTATCGGTCTTGCATTTGATCATCACTAGTTTCAACCTGACTTTTTTTAGGACGAACCACAATAATTGTCGTAGTAAAGTTTAAGTTATTTACTGTAGTAACCACAATAATTGTCTTAGTAAAGTGTAAGTTATTTACTGTAGTAACCACAATAATAAATTGTCGTAGTAAATTGTAAGTTATTTACTGTAGTAACCACAATAATAAATTGTCGTAGTAAATTGTAAGTTATTTACTGTAGTAACCACAATAATAAATTGTCGTAGTAAATTGTAAGTTATTTACTGTAGTAACCACAATAATAAATTGTCGTAGTAAATTGTAAGTTATTTACTGTAGTAACCACAATAATTGTCGTAGTAAAGTGTAAGTTATTTACTGTAGTAAAGTAACACGCCACGGAACAACGGTGATGGAAGAGTTACGTGGGTTGCTTTAAATATGTGTACCATTGACCAACCAGCACATACATTAATTTGCTTGTACATAAATTAACAGTATGGTTAATTTTATAACTCGGAAGCATCAGAAATGAGAAAAACAAAAATAATAATTAATATTTTCATATATCATTTGAGTCGCGTCATTTTTGGCGGGAAACGTTGTATCTTAAATAATTTAGAAATCACGAATCGCATAAAATATCTTGTCAAAACTAACATACGTGTGGCGGAATTCAACAAGAAATTTCTCTCCAAAGTTTGACTAATTAATTATGCAAGGAATTTACCGAAGCACTCTGCGAACGACGACGCGTGACATGAGACCGTCATGATGGATGAGAGATATGGCCGCCATCTTGTGTATGTCTTTGACATTTAGATTGACATGGAAATGAAGGGGAGTCTCTCTCTCTCTCGCGTGAACATTATAATATTGATCAAACACACAGACTCAATCTATAGAAATACATTTTATATTTATAAATGTTGGAGCAAATGGACTGTATGAAGGGATTAATATCGGGAATGGAAGGTAAACAATATTTCGAAAGGAGCATAGATCAATGTAGGTAAATTTGCACTTACCGCCAGTCGCGACGAACCAAATGACGAAGTTGAATCTTGAAGTAATTTGCAACACAGGAAACACCACACGAAGCACTATGAACTATGACGAAGAAAACTATGTAGAAAAATACTAAAACGCAGGTAAACTTATGATACATTTGTAGGTGAAGTGCACGGTGTCGTCTCTCGAAGTTTACTCGCAATACTGCACTGATTGTAGATTGTAGGTAGTCTTTCCTTTTGCAACATTTCTTCTCGGCTGGGCGGGCATTAGGAAAAGTCGCAGTCACCTACCCCACTCCATAGGGAACGTTATAGAACTGTGTTCTGTTCATCCCCGGAGCGGCTGCTCGTCGGACGAAACAAGAACTACCACCATGCATATTTCATACCACTTCACGAGTGTGTGGCTGGGCGGGCAGCCATTCATTGTCTATGATATGGATACGGATAAGGAGAGGATTCTAATGGATAGCCCTAACAATTAATTATATTCGTAAAAAACCGCACTATTTATTTATTTATTTAATTTAATATATGTACAGAGACACCAACAGAACACTGAACAACACAAACAAAAAAAAATTAAACAAAAAAATAGAATCTCCAGTAATACATACTCATGAAAAATTTAAATGTAAGCTTACAGACAACCAACATGTTGTGACATTATAATCCATATAAAATGTTGGAAAGAAATATATTGGCCTTCAGTCTTCGGGATAGAATCAGAAATGAGGAGATTAGACATCGAATAAAGATTACCAACATCGCGGAGAGAACAGTAAGACTGAAATAGCCGTGGGGTAGTAATTCAGTGAAATGTAATACAACGATGTATGATAGGGTACGAAACGAGGAAGACGAAGAAAGATGTAATAGATAGAATTAAAGTTAACACATTGAGAAGAAAATATACAAGGCGGAAAGCAATAGAATAAGAGGTCGAAATCGCCCAAGAAAAAGATGGCACAACCATGTAAACGATATTTTGAAGTGTGAACATGTAAGAAGTGTGAACAATAAACGACAAACATGTATAAGACAATGTATGAATGTTGAAGAGGCGATAAATGTGCCAAAGATTGCAATGCGTGAGATACCAGAGGGACGCCGACCACCGGGAAGACCATCAAAGAGATGGAGGGAGATCTGGACATAGTGGACATCTTCGTCCCGGGACCTGTACAAACAGATCATGAATCTACCAAAAGAGGAATAAGGAGAAGAAAAAAATAAAACCGCTTATGTTGATGTTGATAAACATGATCATTTCACGCGTTTGAGCAAAGTACACCGAATTTTTCATTCATTTTCCCTTCATTTGGAAGTTAAGAATATACACATGAGGAGACGTGAATTGCCGCTGAATGAATCACGACGCTTGTAGTTCGCTCCTCATATTTTTTGTGTTTTTGATGTTTTAAGTGGTGCAAAAACTTATATTTTGTGTTAATTTTTGTTTAAATGCTTATGTGAACATATCTTAGTTAAAATATTGTCCCCACGTAACCGGTGAGTTCGTTCCATTTTTATTTATTTTATTTTTTTTTGTAAGTGTGTCAAAACAATTGCTTAGTGGAGGTAGGTAAGCAAACAATTTGCCGGCGCTTCATGCGCTGTGCTAGCGAAATGTTACCTAGTAACGTTGTTGCCAAGTCAACAGATAACAATGTATTAGAATGTACGCCATCAAAACAAACTCGTAAGGCCCAGTCCACACCGATAGATCATGATAATACATTATTGGATAGTTCAGTATCCAAAAAATTCAAACCAAACATAAACCCCTCAGTACACCAAGAGAATTCTTTACTGTATAATGAATCCTCTCTTTCCCCATTTATTGTACATGTACAAAAGAAAGTAGCGGGAGAAAGTCTTCAAATACAGGCTATCTCATTCGGTTCGTTTATCTACAAAAATAAAATTGATAATATAAAAAAAATCAAGCCGTTGGGTAAACGCACAATTGCAATCGAATTCAAAAATTATTTAGCAGCAAATACTTTTCTTAATAACAAAATTTTAGAACAAAACAACTACTTACCATTTATACCTTCCTTTCACGTAACTCGTCTTGGAGTTGTAAAAGATATACCTACATCTCTTTCTGACGAGGAAATATTAAGTAATTTGGAAGTCCCTCCGGGATTCGGAAAAATAATAAAAATTCGAAGGCTTAACTACAGAGACCGTAAAATTGAAATCCCGACATGGAAACCATCTCAAACTGTTGTGGTCACAATCGAAGGGCAAAAACTCCCATCACACCTTTACCTCTTTTACAATCGTCTACCAGTAGAAACTTACATATTCCCTACTATTCAATGTCATCAATGTTTAAGATACGGACACACTAAAACTAACTGCAAATCTGCAGCACCTAGGTGTTTTAAATGCACTTTACATCATCTTGGAAACACATGTAATGTAACTCAAGAAAATACTATTTGTGTTCATTGCTCGGGAAATCACCAGGCTATCGATATAAATTGCCCAGAATTGACAAGACAGAGGAACATTAAGAAAGTAATGGCTGACCAAAGTATATCGTATATCGAAGCAGCTGGAATGTTTCCCTCCGTGAAAATATCATACTCAGAAAAAACGAAAGCTGTCAACAATTCAAACAAAATTGAAACACAAAATAATTTCACACCAAAATGGAGGGTAATCACCCCTTCAAACAAAAATAATCTTAAAAAACATAGTAATACCCCCCCTTACTTGGATAAAAAACAAATCAACTCATTATTAATTGCACCAAATGGAAACCATCCAGTACCTAAAAATGGATGTGCTCTCCCGTTAACAAATGAAACTACCCCAGATACAATAATACCTGAAGACATTAATTATAGTCGTAAAGAAATAATTCTAAATTGCATATACAATATGATCCATGAACTTCTTACCACAGAACACTATATCTCAGTACCGTCCAACGATGCACTTATTAATAACACCTTACAAAATACTGTCAATATACTCAATAACAACCTAAATAAAGAAGATATCGATTCAAACTCTATCACAGAAACAAATTAGACCTTAAACTTGTAACTCGCACAATAATTCCCTGTATAATCTTTCATACAAAATGGCCTTAAATATTGCCCAGTGGAACTGCAGAAGTGCAATACCTAATAAAGACTCTATTTTAAAATTGCTATCCGAGAACCAGGTTCAAATAGCGGCACTATCTGAAACCTGGCTCCGCGATGAAAAAACATTCAAAATTCCCGGCTACCAATGCCTAAAAGATAATAGACATGATGGCAAAGGTGGAGCTGCGTTATTAATAAAAGACACATTTTTCTTTAACCAGATAAATTTAAAACCAATAAATTGTCCATCACAAGTTGTTGCTGCGGAAATAGACGGTACAACTTTTGTCTCAATTTATATTTCTCCTAATTTCCAACCCACCAAAAATATTTTAAGAACCATAATTTCTCGAATAAAACATCCCTTTATAATTATGGGAGATTTTAATGCTCACCATAACATGTGGGGTTCATCATCATGCACAAAATTAGGTAGAATTATAGTTGATCTGCTAAATGAGTTGAATCTTTGCATTATTAACGACGGATCACCGACACGTATCCCTGTGCCAAATCAACGAATCAGCGCAGTAGATTTAACAATATGTAGTCCCGATATTGCTCCATACTTGAATTGGAAAATACTTTCTGACCCATTCAATAGTGATCATCTTCCAATAATTTTGCATTATTCACAACCGTCATACAGATACATATATACCTCTCATATTGAAAACTCAAAATCCAAAAGAAACAACAAATTCGATAAAAATGTTTGTAATTTTGGAAAAGCTAATTGGTCAGGATATAATCATTACACCAACAACCCCAATATAACATTTACTCCCCCCTCAATAGAAAACCTACAAGAATGCTACGATGAATTTATTAAAACGATTGAAATATCAGAAAAATTTATACCTAAAAAGAATCCCAAATTCAAAAAGTATCCCTTACCTCCTCCTTGGTGGGACTCAGCGTGCGAAGAACATTCGTCAATTAGGAAGCAAGCATATAAAGACTACAAGCATAACATGACACTTGAAAATTTCTTGTATCTTAAAAATGTTCAAGCTAAAGTCAAACGGTTCCTCAAAAACAAGAAAAGAAAAGGGTGGAAAGACTTCTGCACATCACTTAGTATCCAAGTTCCAATTTCAGAAGTTTGGAATAATATCAGAAAATTTCGTGGCTCATACAAAACCCCATCTTCTAAATCATGCCCTAAACTATGGTCAGAAGATTTCTTAAATAAAATGGCCCCACCGTATGCTGTTAACATCGATGAAATCTCGTTACAATATTCACATACTAGCAGTAACTGGCTAGATGCCCCATTCCAAATAGACGAATTAAAATCAGTCTTACAAGTGGTAAAAAATACTTCACCTGGAATAGACGGGATCCCATATATTATCTTACATAATAGTAGCGACAAAATTCTTGAAAATCTCTTAAAATTAATAAACATAATGTTCGATACAGGGGTTATCCCAGAATCTTGGAAAACTCAACTCATTATCCCAATTTTGAAACCACTAAAGGACCCTAATTCAGGTGTCAACTACAGACCAATAGCATTATCATCAACTCTGCTTAAATTAACAGAACATATTATAAAAAGACGAATTGATTGGTTCGTTGAAAACAAAAATATTTTGCCGTACAATATGTTTGGCTTCAGAAAAAAAAAATCCTCAGTAGAAAGTGTAGCCAATTTAACAACGGATATTCTTTTAGCTTTCTCTAGACAAGAACAGGTCATAGGAGTAAGCTTAGATATCACAAGTGCATATGATAATGTGCTTCTCTCCCTTCTTAAATCTAAACTTCTCCGAATTGGAATCCCCCTAAAATTAGCCATCTTCATAATGAATATTCTCCTGGATAGAAAAATCATTCTCGACATTCGAGGAATTGATACTCAAGAAAGAAAAGTCGACAGAGGCTTGCCACAGGGGTCAGTCCTTAGCCCTATCCTCTTCAATATTTATATTCACGAGATTTTTCATGTACTGTTACCCTCGGCACAGTTACTGATATATGCAGACGATTTTTTTATTTATGTATCAGGGAAAAAAATCCAACAAATGGAGAACATTATGAATAATACTCTCAAAAATATTTCTTCGTGGTTATCTGAAAATGGCCTGAATCCCAGTCCTCCCAAATGTAAATCCATTATGTTTACAAAAAAACGCTCTATACCACATATAAAAATTCAACTAAATGACATTATCCTCCCTGTCTCTTCGGAATTAAGATTTCTTGGTATCACTTTGGATTCCAGACTATCTTGGAACTCTCAAGTTACACATATCATTAACAAATGTCAGTCTGGACTAAATGCAATGCGAGCTGTAACCCGTACTTGGTGGGGAGGTCACCCTTCTGTTCTACGTTTAATGTATATATCATACGTTCGCAGTCAAATCGACTATGGAGCGTTTTTACTTAGTCCAATTTCCAAGAAAAATTTACAACGCTTAGATAGAATACAATTTGAAGGTCTGAGACTTATATTAGGCGCTATGAAATCGACACCGGTATGTGCACTCCAGGTGGAAGCCGTGGACCCACCACATGAGCTGAGAAAACAGTATCTGTCAGATAAATTTGTTTTAAAATGCAATATTATTAAATTCCACCCTCTAATTAGAAAAATCGCTATGCTTAAAATATTCACAAATCAATCACCATTTTGGAAACATAAAATCTCCCCTCCTCTTGTAAATAGCCTCACCTTTTTAGACCAATATTCATCGGATTTCATTAAATCTGAGACACTCCCAGTTTACTCATTACCCTATCAAAATTTAATCGAGCCGCCAAACATAATCCACTCATTAGGAATAACTCCAGATGCTTTTGCATCTAAAAGACTTAAACACGTAATTGAATCCAAATGGAATGACTGGAAAATACTTTATACGGATGGATCAAAAATGGACTGCAAAAGCAATACTGGAGCAGCAGTATTTAGTGATTCAGATAAAGTTGAATTACTTTTGACTCTCCATAAAGATTCTACAATATTCTCAGCAGAATGTATAGCTATAATAGAGGCTTTGAACTATGCAAATAAAAAACGATTCTTAAAGACATTAATATTGACCGATTCCTTAAGTACACTCGAAAAACTCTCTAAATCCCCTATTTTGTATAGTGATGACCACTACTGTATAGATATATGGAAAAAAATTAAAGAAATATGCAACCAAAACAGAAAACTTTGTCTGGCATGGATACCAAGTCACTGTGGTATACCAGGAAATGAGAAAGCGGATGAATTGGCTAAGAGAGCAACATATGGAAACACACGGACACATCCCAATATTACACAAAACGATCTCCTACCAATCGCAAAAAACCGTCTGATGAATAAATGGCAGTTATATTGGGACACAAGCTCACTGAAAAAGGGTAGACTTTACAAAACGACCCAACAAACAATTGTCAATAAGCCATGGTTCCATGATAAAGCTTTTGACAAACATTCCATCAGCGTTATGTGTCGTATCCGCATGGGACACTGTTGTACCAGAGAGCATTTAAAAAAAATAGGGATCATTGATAGCAGTCTCTGCGAATGTATGATTGGTGATGAGACACTGGATCATTTGTTTCTTGAATGCCCCATAAACGATAGGTATCCATCCTTTTTTACCGACCTCACAGAGATTGGGGTTCCAATGCCAACAAATGTGAGGACATTGTTGAGCTACAATTCCAGGCAGGTAAACATTTTGCTCAAAAAATTCATCAAAATTAATGACATTAAAATTTAACTCTGTTCATAAAATTTAAATTGATCGAAGTGAAATAAATATACAAAAATAATTTAGGTTTCTCTATTTTGACAGTTTAATATTTTAACTTAGATGGCTGAGAACACTCTTAACGGGTGAAGAGCCAACAAAAAAAAAAAAAAAAAAAAATATACACATAGTTACACTCTAAGCCAAGGCCGTAGGCCGTATAAATGAAAAAAGAAGATATTTCTTTAGTGAGTAACAATGAGACTGCAGTTAATTTCTCTACCACCTTTTATGTATTTTTATTATGTATGACTAGATTTTAAGCCACCACTAACTCATGCAAAAACCAATGTAAAGCGTCCTTGAGGTGAGCTCTCACGAAAACGGCGCTATATAAATCGTCCAAGTATATATATATATATATATGACTGTTCTTAATGCTCGCTTGGTACTCACATGGGGATACGCTCGCTAGGCGACTTGTTTCTACTGTTCCACTAAGCTAAACTCCCCCGAAATTATTTTCTGGCTACGGCCTTGCTCTAAGCACTTTGTGATAAATCAATTTATAATTTATAAGAATAATTGTTTTCATTTACCCGCAGTTTCTCAACAGATAAAACTTATTGTTTTTCAAATTATCTCAAGCATTAAGTCATCTACATAGTTTAGAGCATGTATATATAAAGTATATTTGTATACAACTACCTCTATACTTATACCTTATCATATCATTAACTTAATTTATGCAAAATATAGTGAGGTAAAGTTTCCATTGACAATAAACATTGAGTTTTAATTATATGTACATTGTGCCAAGTAATTCACCGCTTAAAGACGAACTAAAATTGATTAAAATCTAGCAGCAATTTTGAAGATCCCTCGTCAACTCGGGTCTACGAGTTTACTTTGATAAAGTAATACAATGGTATTATCGTTGCGTTTATACGTAGAATATGAAAATCTTAGTTTTCCCGTTATTTGATCGGGGAAATATAAATGAATTCTAAATAATCAACAACTTAGACAATATTCATGCCTGATGTATGACTCACTTTGTTCGATTGGTGAACATTCTGACTGAATATTCATAGTAACTATGTTTTGATGGTAACTTTTTGGTAACTGTTTTGATGGTTACTTTTTGGTAGTTCATATTCAAACTTAATAGGGTATATAAACCTAAACATCGCATTTTGTAATGAATAATTTCTGAAATATTTTAAACAGTGTTTGTGTAAAAAAAATACGATTAATATTTTCGAAATTTCTCTAGTGAATAATTCAAAAACAATTCAAAATTTCAAAATTCAGCATAAATATATTTAAAAAATCATATAAATTCAATTTTTTACAGCATACATACATATCTTGTTGAAGAGAAAAAAAAAACAAATATTCTTTGGTAATCAAATGTTTTCCAACGCTTCATTTACCTTGTGGCTTTGTGTGCAGGATCCTTTTTAGCACTCTTTCCTGCCCATCGCAGCCTCCTTATTTTTATCACCTTTATAATGTTGGGCTCATTATAAATATTGTAGATCTCATCTTAGCGTTGTATTCTCCAAGCTCCAAATATCCTTCTGAGTATTTTTCTCTCAAAATTTTGAGTTAAGTTAAGTAGTTTCATACATTCAATGAAACGGAGTAAAGAAATTTGTACGACGGTAAAATTAATGTACACAGATGTAAAATATAACTGATTTATTAATATAGATGGTGAAATTAACTACAATAGTGGATAAAGCTATCAACCCGCATTGTCCATAAATATTATAAATTGAATTAAATCAGATATCTAAACATTGTTTATGAATAAATGTAAAACTTTTTAAAGAAATATAACTTATGATAATAATCAATGATCACGGCATATCTCGCAATGTGGGTTAGCCAGTGACAGGTGTGCTGGTGTGCATGATCTTATAAAGCGAAGCACGACACATTCGTGCATCACCACACATCAGTCTCTTCACCCAAAAAGGCACTAAATTTAGAAAAGGTGGTGAACCTCATTGCTGAACCATGTCAGATGTTATTGTTGCCTGTTGTATTTTCTATTACCCGGCTCTTACGAGACACCCGAAGATGATACATAATAGAAAAGAGGCGATAATTTTTTATTCGACAGGAATTTAATTTAGTTGACAACTTATCTAGAAAGATCGAAACAAAATCCAATTTTTTTAAAAATATCGAAAAAAGCCGAAACACCCCAACTAGATAATTTAATTTTCTATAAAAAATATTAACACTGTATTAGCACATCCATCCCAATTTTTTTTAACAATTTTAATAAAAATTGAATTTAGTGACGACATTGCTTCATACAATTTGTATGACAGTCGCCTATACACAATATGTAAGAAGACTTAATAGTTTGATATTTCATCTCCAAACAAACATACATACGATCATGCTGTTTTCATATTCTGGGTAGGATCATAGGACTGGCCTCCATACTATGCTATCTTGACATAAATACCAACATGTGTTAAAATTTTCAATAATTTGGATTTATGGGTTTATAGTTTGATTCTTATTCTTCAACTTTACATACTATCGCTATCGACAGTTGGATCTCATGTGTTACATGCAACTAGTTATTATTTAATAGTGATGAGAAATTGTCTTGGTCTTGGTCTAGCATACCCAGTCTTGCAAATGTGGCAGGCCTCGCAAATTTTATAAACACCTTTTTATGGTTCTTCTATTAAAATGCAACAATCACAATGAAATATGACAAAAAAACACCAATTTGTAGTATTATGTCGATAGTACGTACGTAGTTCATTGCTTACTTTTTCTCCTATTTCTTCTTCTTCATTAAGTAGACCTAGTTGGTCTGTTATTCAAAAACTATACCTCATGGGATGACGATGTCCAACTATCCTTCCATCTCTTGGGTAGTCTTCCGGGTAGGCGGCGACCAGAAGGGATTTCATTCGCCGCTATACATATACGCAAGTCACTGTCATCCTGGCTACGTGGTCCCTCCAATGCCTTCTTCTGGACCTACTCCACCGAACCATGTCCTCTATTCCACATGTTTTTCTTATTTGAAAATTACGAACACGATCTTGGAGAGTTTTTCCAGTGGTTAACCTTAGAATCTTCATTTCCGTTGTCCTTAGGAGCCCCTTGGTTCGTACAGTGTCTGCTCGCATTTCCACAGCATACGTCAGTGCTTACTTTTTAATTAGACAAAAATAAGTTTATTGAATTTTGCAAGACCACAAGACACTTGCATAAAGTCTTTAATATGCTAGTTTTGGTGTTGGTCTTGCAGCGACACATGTGAGACACCTGCAAGACCAAGACTTTTGCTCAAAGATACTTACTTACTTACTTTCCGTGTCCGGAACACCATCATATTGGTTGGTGCTCCGGTGGTGGAAGAATTGGCCGGCATTCTGCCGTTTCCAGGGACGCCCGATTGCTTTTCCGAAGTTAACCGAAACTCAATCTACGTGGAGGCTCCTTCCGTGTCCCAAAGATAATCACTATTTTACAAAGTATGTATAGGTATACAAGAAATTAATGTCTTCCATAAAAATGCAATCAGGGTTTGTAATAAGTACTTAAGAGAAGAGTACCATCGCATTGGAGAGTTACTTTATAACTAACTCATTTTTATTTGTGTTCGTGATCATAATACTTTTAAATATGGGAATAAATCAAAGGGTACTCCTGACACTCAGCAAATTAATGGCGAATGTGGTACGTTTATTTGTCGATAGGAGATTCATTTTACTAATGCAATAAAATGTATATTCTCAGAAAACGAGGACTGTGATGCGAGCAAGGGGTGAGTCTGGTCCAACCAGCGAAATCAAAACCCTCACATTTACCCATATCGCGGATATAATTATAATATGGAACTCTATAATATCTGTAGATGTCATAGAGCTCCATATGATAATTATATCCATGATATGGGTAATCACGAAGGTTTAGATTTCGCCGGTTAGACCAGACTTGCCCCCCTTGTTTGTCGAGCTTTCATCTTAATAAGAGATTTCAAAATTTAAATAATCTAAAAAAAAACATTTTATTTCTAGAATCCCTATAAAAAAGGGACCGGAAGCAAATATCAAACAATTTTAAAGATTTACAAAAAAAAAACATTTTATTTCTCGAATCCCTATAAAAAAGGGACCGGAAGCAAATATCAAACAATTTTAAAGATTTACAAAAAATAACATTTTATTTCTCGAATCCCTATAAAAAAGGGACCGGAAGCAAATATCAAACAATTTTAATGATTTACAAAAAAAAAACATTATATTTCTCGAATCCCTATAAAAAAGGGACCGGAAGCAAATATCAAACAATTTTAATGATTTACAAAAAAAAAACATTTTATTTCTCGAATCCCTATAAAAAAGGGACCGGAAGCAAATATCAAACAATTTTAATGATTTACAAAAAAAAAACATTTTATTTCTCGAATCCCTATAAAAAAGGGACCGGAAGCAAATATCAAACAATTTTAATGATTTACAAAAAAAACATTTTATTTCTCGAATCCCTATAAAAAAGGGACCGGAAGCAAATATCAAATAATTTTAATGATTTACAAAAAAAACATTTTATTTCTCGAATCCCTATAAAAAAGGGACCGGAAGCAAATATCAAATAATTTTAATGATTTACAAAAAAAAACATTTTATTTCTCGAATCCCTATAAAAAAGGGACCGGAAGCAAATATCAAACAATTTTAATGATTTACAAAAAAAAACATTTTATTTCTCGAATCCCTATAAAAAAGGGACCGGAAGCAAATATCAAACAATTTTAATGATTTACAAAAAAAAAACATTTTATTCCTCGAATCCCTATAAAAAAGGGACCGGAAGCAAATATCAAACAATTTTAATGATTTACAAAAAAATAACAAGAGTTGGCATGATCATGTAAATGAGATTTTGAAAGATGGCAATTTACAAAGTCAAAATAAAAGGAGAGCATTTATGACGCGATGCATATGGCAAAGCATGTATGTCAAGATAGAAGAGTCAGGAGTTTGGTTCTCTCTATTAACCCCAAATAGGGAAACGGCGTGATGGAATATGAATGTAAAATCCTATATTTGAGCAAAGACGGCCTATGTGACATAGGTATTGTAATAAAATATGTAGAGACCACAGACTAATTATCTATAGACATGACATAAATTTATTGGTGCACACCGCGTGACTGTGTCATCAAAATTAGGTGGCAATAATATTTGAATATTTTCAAAATGGTCCGGAATGAAAATTCAAGCAGTACTCAATACTAATATCAAAAAGTACATGTTGTTAACAAAGGGATTGAATTTCGAAAAACAAATATTTTTACTGGTAATTAATTTTTTTATTAATATCCTATTTATATTGAAATATTGAATGTGTTTGGGATACCCCTTTTCAACCTAACTTGTGTACCAATCTCCTAGCCTGAAGGTAGTATCTTAGATATTTCATTTTATTTATTTTATATTATTTCTCGGTCAACTAACTCGTACTTACTATGTTGTGGCAGACCACATCTCGAAATTTCTTTCGAGCGCGCGCCTAGCGACGGCAAGTACATTTGTTTATCGCTAAGCCGAGTTCATCGCCCGCAACGTCAAACAAGTGACAATACTCCTCAACTGGGTATGACACTTCAAATAAATAAGTCTAGAAAGTTCGAGGACATTGAACTTGCTACCCCCAGCGCAGCACTATTTAAGGGAGTCTACACCTCTACACGTCGTCACTTCATTTCCGTATTTCCGTCACTTCGATTCGTCACATCACGCCGCCGTTCTCGACCACGCCGTCTCGCCGACACTTCGTCTCTCGACCACCGGTCATCTCTCGACCTCGCGAGCACGATGGTACTTCACCATGCGAAGATTCGGACACTTCGAACACACCCGCTAACTCGCTCGTTATACCTACTCATCGTGAGAAAGTTCCTTTGTAAGTTATTTCATCAATTGTAAATTTACCTTTAAGCCAACTATTAATTGTGATCAATATACTCATTGTTACTTTTGACCATTCTTTCTTCTTCTCTCTCAACCACTGCCCTTGTGTTCTTATTTCAAATCATATCCACTTGGGATATAGTAAACTCTCTTTACTGGTAACCCCTCTGGTTACCACATATATTTAATAGTAACCACTCTGGTTATTAACTACTTTCGATTGGTAACCCCTTTGGTTACCAATCAGCTTTATTGGTGACCCTGTAACGTGAATATGAACACAATCGTTACCAAACAGCTAAACAGCTAAGCTACACAGCTACTGGTATTTACAAAACATCGGTATTTATCTAGTACCGGCCCGTGGCCGAAAAACGATAAATATGCATTCACAACAGTGGTATTTTTTCCTTACAATAACATTAAACAACACTTACCGATTTTCCTCAGATCACTCCTTTTCTTTTCCTAGTTTAGAAAAAGAACGAATTGGTTTTTGAATCTCTCACGATGGGTACACTACACTACACCCGCGAAACAATCGCGCTTAATTCTATGCAATCGCGTTTAAAAATCACCCGCGCTTCTCGGTTTTTAGTTATTCTTTGTCATAAATGTTGCATTCAAATAACACATGCATAGTACACATTCATTTTATTCTGAGATTGTAAACAAAGGTATATATTGGTACCCACTTTATAATTTCACATAAACAAACACTGTTAAAAAATTTTCTGTACGGCACTGCTTTAGTAAAAAAATACTCCGACAATCGCGATATACATAAACAAAACCGCACTTCCGAATTTAGTTATATTCTTTTCACATAATTCACGGAACTAAAAATATTTTTCACATACATCGCGACAAAAAATTCTCATGCACAACAATAATACTGAAGTGACAAAAATTATTAATTTTATATTTTGCATACAGTTTTACGCGTGGTACAGAACATTTAAGTAATCTTGATATAGTAATTTCACTGTTTAAACAAATATCCATCGAAAGTTTTCGGTTTTAAACGATAAAACTTCAATTTTGTTATTTTTAATAAGTAAACAACGCGATTACGGCTCGTGACTAATCTTTCAAAATTTCAACTAGCGGTAGAAAAATTAAGTTTTCAATAAACACCATCTACCGAGCGACAATCTAAGTTTTTGCTAACAAGATATTTACGTACGTTATTTAAATTCATTGCAATCAGAAATATGTTTTTATATCAAAGGAGCTCGCAAATAATTAATTAAATTATCACTATTTAATATATCAAATAGGTACTAATTTCGTGAAATACTTAACTTACCTATTTCATACTTTGTAATTTTGCTTTAAATACCTATTACACTTGGAAACTTGTAAAGAATTTTTGTACTTAGACACATTTCAATATTTAACTATTACAAATAGAATATTTTAAACATTTTTTGGACTTTGTGGAAATTCATATTATTTTTTTTTGTTGCATTGTATACCTAATTAGATACTTAAATTTATTTTCACTTCTAAAATATATTGTAATCAACTTAATTATTATTGACAAATACTTATCATTGTACATATTATATTTTTGCAACATGCAACCAACAATATTTTATTTATTCGCTTGCTACAATTGTAAATGTTTATATTATGAAAATTTAAAATTTACAACTGTCAACTGCTGTTACTATGTACAACTATAGAAGCAAGATGATCAACGTTATCATCATCATCAGCATCAAACCAAGATGGAAAGCGACATTATCAACATCGATAAATCAAGATGGCAAACATTGTCAACGGCACCAAATCAAGATGAACAACATTGGCAACGGCACCAAATCAAAATGGACAACTTCAGCAACAAATGGTTTTCATCAGCAACCAAGAGCAACACCGACACGCTACAACTCGCTATACTGGCACGTATTCCCAAAGACATCAGACTCACTTGATGCGCGGCAAAGAATGCACAAGCACTCGCTATACTGGCACGTATTCCCAAAGACATCAGACTCACTTGATGCGCAGCAAAGAATGCACACACAGGCCCCACTGGAGAACTACATACTCCAAAGCTGTCTAACGCAATAGACACGCCGCAACTTCAACGCTGGAGAACTACTCCAGAGCTGTCGGACACCCAAATATGAACGCACGCACACATCTCGAGCACACAAAAACTCACCTCGTCTCATCGCTACGCACGTCTTTGAACGAGGAATGATTTTGTTGGGACGCTGTCCCATCCTTCGTGTTATGCTTATGACTCGCACTCAGTCTCGCATACCCAAGGAGCTGCTCAACCACGACAACACGACGTCTAAACGACACGGTCAACACGACGCTGTCAACACGTCACTGTCAACACACGCTGTCAACACGACGACAGTCAACGAAAACTTCGAAAACGCCAACGCAAGCCAACTGCACAGTTCTGCAAATTCGACAAGAATGTTTAGATGCCAATTACACTGCACAGTTTATCGGACTCCACGGACTACACTGACTCCACGGACTCCACAGCTTTGTGTACGAACAAGCCTCACCGACACACTGCAATTGTCAACGGGCTGAACGGGAACACTGTTTCCAAAGCAATCACATCTTGATCCGTCGCAATCATCATCAGCAACTAGGCAACAGTCCAACTAACACAAGTCTAACCATCTCTCCAAAATTGTATTGACTACAAAAATCTTCAGCAACGACTGCCTCAGCTCAGCCACACCATGACGTTCTACCAAGGTATCGTGCCATCTTCGATACCACTTGGAGGGGAGGAATGTGGCAGACCACATCTCGAAATTTCTTTCGAGCGCGCGCCTAGCGACGGCAAGTACATTTGTTTATCGCTAAGCCGAGTTCATCGCCCGCAACGTCAAACAAGTGACAATACTCCTCAACTGGGTATGACACTTCAAATAAATAAGTCTAGAAAGTTCGAGGACATTGAACTTGCTACCCCCAGCGCAGCACTATTTAAGGGAGTCTACACCTCTACACGTCGTCACTTCATTTCCGTATTTCCGTCACTTCGATTCGTCACATCACGCCGCCGTTCTCGACCACGCCGTCTCGCCGACACTTCGTCTCTCGACCACCGGTCATCTCTCGACCTCGCGAGCACGATGGTACTTCACCATGCGAAGATTCGGACACTTCGAACACACCCGCTAACTCGCTCGTTATACCTACTCATCGTGAGAAAGTTCCTTTGTAAGTTATTTCATCAATTGTAAATTTACCTTTAAGCCAACTATTAATTGTGATCAATATACTCATTGTTACTTTTGACCATTCTTTCTTCTTCTCTCTCAACCACTGCCCTTGTGTTCTTATTTCAAATCATATCCACATGGGATATAGTAAACTCTCTTTACTGGTAACCCCTCTGGTTACCACATATATTTAATAGTAACCACTCTGGTTATTAACTACTTTCGATTGGTAACCCCTTTGGTTACCAATCAGCTTTAATGTCAAATATGAATTTAACACCCATCCAATAACAAGTTGTCACATTCTGGAGACTTACGATATTAATCGTCTCACAGATCCAGACTGAAAACACAATCAAAAACTGTGTCCTCACCGGTAATCGAACCCGGAAGATTTTGATCAGCAGTCAGATACCTATCTAAATGAGCCACGAAGGCCAAATGTATTTATCAGCTCTGCGTATTCCGTAGTGTTATAGACTGTCATAATTATTTTTATAATCTAAAAAACGTTCCCATAAAAATAAATAAACTTCGTCGGCTTTCGTGGCTCAGTTGGTTAGGTATCTGATTGCTGATCTAAGGGTCCAGGGTTCAATTCCCGGTGGAGACACAGTTTTTAATTGTGTTTTCGGTCTGGATCTGTGAGACGATAAATATCGTAAGTCTCCAGAATGTGGCAACTTGTTATTGGGTGCGTGTTAAATAATTATTTGACATAGCACATGTAAGTTGCCCGAAAAGCAACATAAAATAAAATAAATAAAATTGACTATGGATACCTATCCTCATCTTCCTGACATACCTAAAACTCAGTATACCTACATCCATACCTGAACGTGGCAACAATCATCTCGCCTCCGTTCGCGCGCGAGCCAGCCACGTTCGTCAGTCTCGAGAATACGCGTCTCCCTGCATCATCTCGTTTCATACAAGCGCCGTGCGCAATACACATAAAAACATTTTTTAATGCGTTCGCGGCTTTCGCACGTATATTACAGACAATAATTATTGTGAATGTAATTTGTTGAATCAGTGACGAGAAGGAAGAACAAGCGCGACAGAGGAAAAGAAGAAAACAGCTGGCACAGTAAGTCCACTCCTTTCATTTTCCATCTTGTCCAATCTGTTCTTTGCCGATATCGCATACAACAGCAAATAAAATTAAAAACTAAAAAATGCACACAGATTCGATTACGTGTAAGGATATGCTACTTCGTTTCTTTAGAACAAATCCTAACATCTTCAAAAAACATCAAAAGCTCCGTCGTTAAAACGAACAACTTAATTTTGAGGGATAAATAAATTATAAACCGTAATCTGAAGTCTTTAAATCCTGGTTTTTTACAACGCAAACGCTTTACATAAAATCGGGTGCTCAAAATTTAGTGGGCAATAAGTTTCTTCAAGGGACAAATTAAATTCATTTGTTTAGGGGTGTTGAAACAAATGGAAAAGGTTCGGGACTTTTGGGTGTTAATGGTCGTTCGAAGTAACGACACTTTTGGGAATTTCCGACACCTGGAATTAAAAGTTATCATTTCGACAAACTAAAATGTTCGCACTTTAACAATTATTATCCAAAAAATTACCGCCGATATAAATTTCGCTACAGTAATAATGTTTTTTTACTGAATTTCAAAACAAAAATAATTACTTAAAATCAAAAAAATATGACGATATCTAAAACAAAAATTATATTTTACATTTAATAGTATTTTTTTATTATATGTAATATAAATGAAAAAAAAAATGAATATGAACATCATGTCTGTTTCGTTTCACCTAAAAATGCAATACATTCAGAATCTATGGTGAACCTCATTGCTGAACTTAGTGAGAATTTCATTATTCCAGTCGTATTTTAGATTACCCAGTTCTTCTTACGGGACATCCGAAAACGATGATAATATAAAGAGTGGAAGCACTATTCTAAATCGGTGACTCACAGCATTCTGAATGTTGTGTCTTTTTAGGTGAGACGAGACTCGTGCATGCCTGTCGTTGGATACCCTACATTGTGGAATGTGTGTGATGATATGAATGAATGAATACTTCTGTATAAATATGTCCTTTAAATATATATCACACATTCTCTAAACGAAGCAAATGTTTGTGCTATATATTATAAGTGAAATTAATCAGTGAGCAAGAGGCAGGAACCGAACTCATGTTCATTGGATTACTATCTTTGCGTAATTGTTGCTCTGTCACTGACCCGTCATTTACTGCCTACTCCGTATACCTAAAGGAAATGAGCTGAGGTTATTTTGAGAATATAAAAAAGACGCTCTTTTTACCTTCCCCAAAAGGCGATAGGTAGAATACACTTTCAAAAAATCTAGCGAGATTTTTGTTTTTTATCTCTGTTTTTCATAAAAATAAACAATTTTCTAAAATGTTTTATAAGTTTATAAAATATTGCATTGATATTTGTAGCGACATCACTCAATTGAAATATAAACTTTTTGCAATGAATTTATATAAAATGTACCTTTTCATAATCTTTTGGTTACTACGGCTTTTAAAGTTTGTTAGAAAATTCTATAGAGGTCAGATTCAGAGATACATGTGGAAAATTGGTTTGTCTCCGTGATGATGAAATATCTAAGAACAGAACCATTTTAAATTCACGGTGAAACAACGGAAACGGTAGCAGGTTTTCACAGAGAATCTGATTTTAGTAAAAAGTGGTTGGAATCCCAAATAAGTTTTCAACGAATTTTCATCAGAAATGCCATTTATATGAAACAGATCAAACCGAATGTCGTGATATGAAAAATATTTTTTGTTGTTAAGGAAAATTCATAATGCGAATATTTTTGAAGCTTTTTATGGAGTTCGTTGAGGTTTTCCTTCAAGTTTCCTTTCATAGATGGTTTGTAAAATCAGAGCAACGCATTCTCTCTTAATAATTGAAGTAGGTACCTAGGTTGAATATTATTTTTTAAAGCTCGAAACAAATATAATTGCCATACGGCAAAAAAATCGTCACTTGCGCAGGGTTAAAGGTGATGTTTATTAATATTATATTTGTCAAGAGTGACGAATATGGTGTTCTGTTTTCTTTACCTACCCCGTGAAGAAGATGGCGTGATAGTACGCACATGTTGATGAAAACTATTACATTCATAATAGTGGAGAGTAATAAAAATATACTTTTCTATAGAAACACATACGTACAATATCAATATGAAATCGATAACTCAATTTCCCCATACAGAAGCTATTTTACTTTTGTTATATACATTTTGTGTACAAATATGCAAAATCACACATAAAAAACAGACCATAGATTTTTATTCTTTAAATGTTGTTAATCACTGAATGCATTTTTGAAGAAAGTATCTGTGTTGGATCAAAAATTGAAACAAAATAAAAAAAAATATCGATTTTCCAGACATTCAGAGCATTTTGAAAATTTTGACATATGAAATTATAGAGAACAAATTAATGGATCTCTATAGACATTGCATACAACATACTTTTTTGAAGTTAATGGGACTTATAGCTTAGGCTGTAGAGAGTACACTTAAAAACAACGTTAATGATAAAACCTGAAGAAATTAACAGTTTTCTATGGAAAATTAATCAGGGGGCAAGTCTGGTTCGACCGGCGAAATCAAAACCCCAGTGATTACCCATATCATGGATATAATTATCGTATGGAGTTCAGTGACATATAAAAATATTGTAGAACTCCATATAATAATTATATCCATGATAGGGGTAATCACGAGGGTTTTGATTTCGCCGATTGAACCAGACTTGCCCCCCAGATCTAGGTCTTTGCACTTTTAACATATTATGATGTAAATATGAAGTCGATCAGACTTAAAGTTTGGGCTGTAGAGAGGACACAATAAGGATACGGCGTACGCCATACATACAAACACATTACGACGAAACTCATAATGTGCACTCTTAACATGATACCCGCTGAGAACATACAGGACAAAAAAAGGATACGCAATATTTTTTTTTAAAAATTGTACAAACATCCTCATACATTCCCTAAATAAAGCATAAATGATTGTGCTATAGGTAAACTTAATCGGTCGTGGCAGGCTTCGAACTCACGACCACTGGATTACTAATCCAGCGCACTAATCGTTCTGCCACCACCCATCTATGGCACATGTCTACCATACGAACTCATCACGATAAAATTCATTGTGTGCACTGTACACTCTATATGATACCCGTTGAGAAATTGACGAAAAAAAGTATTTCACGAAAAAAGATGCTTAAAATATTTTGGATTTAATTTTTTTATTATGAAAACTTGATAATTCTTCAACGACATTAAATGAAAGTGACATGCCTTTTTGGCCTTTTGAAAATAAAAATATCAAATTTGAAGTTTCCTGAGATTGGGGTCTCTTTAAAATATTTGACAGTTAATAAAACTGAGAAGCACTGATTATATAAGTATGTTTCAAAATCAAATGGGGTCTAAGCGAGTATTTGATATAAAATTTGCAAGCTTTGAAAATAATTGAATGAGTATTTTAGTACATAATCGATAAAGTAGAATAAACCGGCGAACATAGAACATAGTACACAGCACACATATATACAATGTGACGAAACTTTCAGAATACAATCTCAACATGTCGGCTTTTGTGGCTCAGTTGGTACCAACTTGTTATTGGATGCGTGCTGCAGAATGTGCCAACTTGTTAATGGGTCGTGTTAAATAATTATTTGACATAGTACCTGTTAGTTGCCCGAGAAGCTACATAAAATAAAATAAAAATACTGTTGATTATCTGCAATTAAAAAAATTCAAGAATTCATAGCTCATAACTATATCCCCTTGGGGTAGTGAGGCATAAAAACTATGCACAAATCAAAATATAATATTATATACCTATCAACGTTATTCATTAACTGCTGCAATGGCCGATTTAAAATATTTTATACTTTATTTCGTTGATAAATATATTTTGTATTTATCAGAACATGAATAGACGGGTGGAAAATGTTAACAGAGCGAATGATAAACAAACACCCTGAACATCTGTCGATACGTTTTACGGTTCTCGTTTCCCGTTCGCTTCCGTTTCCTTCTGCTATTTGACAAATGACGGCACAGATACTAACCGACAGTCTCAGAGTGTACGTTCTGTCAACGTTATAAAAAATGAACAAATTTGAAATAAGAGCCATAATGGTTTATAAATATCATTTTTTTTTCCTTTTTGAAATTATATTTACATAAAAAATCATTTATATAAGATCAAAGCTTATAAATAACAAAATACAAAATATATAAAAACATATGAATAGCTAGTTTTCATTTTTTTTTTGAAAAGGCAAGTTCACGTTTGTTCTAGGCCTGGTCAAATTTATTTGGGGTCAGCTCTGAAAAGGACCATTATTCTTTAGTATCGAATATACATATATGCCGTGTCAGAGTGTCATTGTATTGGTAGATTCAAACGTTGCGTATGAATCGTTGTGACAATTTAATGTAATGACAATGACGTACATATTTCATAGAAATTGATCTTTGATAAATTGCTTATTTTTATCCTTTAAAATATGCTGGGCTAAAATCTATTTTTTTTTGTCTCAGTTCAATTATTCCTTCTTTTTTTGTTTAATCTTATTAGTTCAACATTTGTTTTCTTTTTGTTTTCCTACATATATGTATATGTGTATTTTGAACTTTCCTTTTAACTGTGCAAAGTAATGTCTTTTTTATAATTTGAATGGTCAGGAGACGTTGATTGTACCTACCTAACTATGTACAATAGCCATGCGGGAGATACCTGTTATTGGAGCACTGGAGATTTTATTTTTTTTGTTTCATTTTTTTTTGTTTGTGTTGTTCAGTGTTCTGTTGGTGTCTCTGTATATTAAATAAATAAATAAATAAATATACTGTCGGCCTTCGTGGCTCAGTTGGTTGGGTATCTGACTGCTGATCCAAAGGTCCCGGGTTCGATTCCCGGTGGAGACACAGTTTTTAATTGTGTTTTCAGTCTGGATCTATGAGACGATTAATATCGTAAGTCACGAGAATGTGGCAACTTGTTATTGGGTGCGTGTAAAAGTAATATTTGACATAGTACCTGTTAGTTGCCCGAGAGGCAATATTAAATAAATAAATAAATAAATACTTCAGGGATCTAATTGGTTAGGTTGGTTGGAAGAAATTACCTAATGGCAGCAAACCAACCTTTCGTAACTTGTTTATAAATTAATATTGTATTTGGGACGATATTGTATTTTTTATGTAAATAAATAATGTATAAAAAAAAATAATCACATAACTATCAATCAAAAATGCAAACTAAGAAGACATAAATGAATATACTATCTCAGAACAGGTTTTTAATCGTGAGGCATTTTATGACAATAGTAAAATATCTGGTATATATAGGGAAAATAATGAAATTTTAATATAATATTATGTAATACTTTGTTACTATATATAACAGTCTTTGTAACCATAGACTGCACTCAATTTAACACAGGGATTAACCTTATGTAGCATATTGGAGAACAAAAACTGTAATTGACAGCAAAGCGCAAGATAGTGTCAATGGTCTGGATGTGTATGTGTACCCTTCCATTGCTATGTCTTAAATATATGTATTATTTTTTTTATATACCTTTATTATTGTTGTCAAAACTCTTTATGTAGAATATCATGTTTGTTATAAATAATTAAACAAAGAAAAAATGTGTATTATTATATAAAAAATAATTTACAAAAATGATTTAAAAATATTATGTTCAATATTGTGGATCGGATAATTATAAAAAAAACATTTTAAAATAAAGACAAATTTGCCAGGGATAATGTTCTCCAGAAAGGCGGAAGTCCTCCCAAAAGATGGGAGATCAGCTGACAGTTCACGTTACAAGAGGGAAACTGACACAAGACTTCAACAGGCCAACATGCCTAAAGATAGAGGAGGAATCAGAAGACGATTTCAAAAAAGATCTATTTCAATATAATTGTCTTATTTTGGCCTAACTAACTTGTTAATAGGTACTTACATTTATCTCAGTAATCCAAAATTATTTCAGTAATTTAAGTTAGTTTACGTGTCCGAATTGTTTAAACTCTGCCATTCTAATATGCGTTGACCATCGTTGCCCTGATATTCGTCACAATCAGGTCCATAGGGGTTCATCCTTCTCCTATCAGTGGGCATATTTTACGAGGTTCATTCTACATCGTGTGACACCGACCTCTAATCCATATACAATAGGGTAGATATTCTCGTATTGGCATACCCTCACGTGGGTGCATCCACAGCCCCGCTCCAAGGTTCTGTTTCCATAGATCCTCTCTCCGTTGTTGTGAGGATTCAATCGGGGAGGTGGTTTTAATGAGGCTGTTTCTGGACTTAGTTCACACGTAAGACTGATGGTTGATGGTGATACGATCATGAGTTTATTTGTACCTTTCTGCATCTGCAGCTGCCCTTTGTCAATAATCTATAATTATTTCAGTAGAAACGAATGAAAAAATGATTTTACCAATTTGTTCTTATTTGAACATCGACGTACAATATACGTTCAAAATGAGGTTGGAATCGATAAAAAACTTTTCGTATCTCCATAGACGAATGCAGATAATTGGATTTGTCGAGTAATCAAGATTAAACGAGTGATGCGCGAATTTTTTAGCGACGTCGACGAAACTGGGTACCAATATCTATAACAAAAAGGTTGGTGTGATTTTATTCGAGCGATATTACGATAAAACTTCACTTAAGTTTTTCACTCAAAACTTTATCCATGGTTCGATCGATGAAAATTTATCTAAAGAATATGTTAAAATCCAAAATTGCCCGCCTATAAATTAATATTGGAAAATAATTAAACGTAATAAAAAAGTTTTTATAAGTATCATGAATTTCCATTTATTTTAATGTGATCTACAATACCACCCTCATCAATTATTTATTGATTCTATGACGCTGTGGTACTATAGGTGACATACTGTAGATTTTTAATGTGAAGTTAATTGTATTTAGGTAATGATTTTCAAGAAGTTTCTGAAGTCACACTCCTATTAATACACCCCTTTATTCTGCTTCCCTTCGCATTTCATACATTTTGTTTTTTGGCATTTTCATTATTATTTTTAAATTGTGTTTTCATTTGCATTTTATCTTGTATTTCTTATTATTATAATATATATATATATATATATATATATATATATATATATATATATATATATATATATATATATATATATATATATATATATATATATATATATATATATATATATATATATATATATATATATATATATATATATATATATATTTTTTTTTTTTTTTAACTTGTTATAAGTTTACATACGAGTATATATTTTAATTATGAGATGCAGATCGTTTGAAAATAAGACATTTTTACTATCGCCATCTATGATGTAACGAATAAAACTTTTTTGTAGCTCCCGACAGGGAAAAATCCAATGTTTGTGTATATGCAACTTTTAAAAATATTCGAATATTATTATTATTAAAAATAGTATATAACTGTATTATTGAAATGTGTATGTACAAATGTAAATCCTCTTTGTAATTCAGACATTTCAAATTTCACTATCATTGATAAGTTTACATGTTTTAATATCAGATTCATAAATAGCATTTGATATGAATCTACTGAAAAAATATTCAAAACTTGGATTACCTACTGTCAAAAACAAGGTTTTGGTATGAGGCTACCGGATTCACCGCTACGGGGAGAAGCTATATTTTGTCGAAAAAATTGAATATCGATATATTTTTTTTACCCTTACTTGCCAATATTACACGAAGCAATCGCTTATCGCAGGTAAAGGAATATTTGATTACTCGGGCGATTTTAAACTCGACTGAAACAAACAAGCTTTTTCATTGCACAGTCATTGGTTTAAATTCATACTTTTAAACTCGATTAAACGATTCCTCGGCGATATTCTACAAAGTCAACATTAAACATTGTTTTGCCATTGAAGAAGATTTCAGATAACGATTGCGTTTTTTTAAAGCTTAGGACAAAATCGAATTTTCATATGGGATAAATAAAGTCAAATGATATTTTGATCTCGAGTTGTTTTGAATAAATGAGATAAAATTGATATATCATCACGTAGGTAAACGTTTTTCTATTAGAATTTCAAAGCCGATATTACTGTTCAGTTGGTTAAGTGAGATATGTTCCAAAGTAGATCAAGTGACCTTGGTTTAAACCTAAGGCTACCCTAAGCAATTGTTAGCAAAAAAAAATGTGTTACATCTTAAAAGGGAGGATGGAATCAAAGGACGAAGAAGGAACATCGTTCAAGAATAATAGATGAATACCAAAACATTATTTTTTTTAAACTAACAGATCAACTTTTCACGATGTCATGTATCAGAATGTATGACTTTGTTTCCTTAAAGTATAATTATTTAATGTTAACAAATTAAATAGAAAAAATATGATTTCATAGATCTGTTTTTACGACCGTACGATTTCGACGAGGTGACTAAGGTCCAAAATGAAATTTGTGGAAATAAAAACATTTTTATTTTAAAATAAAAGAGTTAATAATAGAAACATAATAAGCACATTTTTGAAAATTATTTTAAACTTTATACACAGTATACTTTTGTAATAACATGCCGACTTAATTTACTGTAGAAGGAACATAAAAATACTGATTAATCAAAAAAAACTGTAAGCGCCACCCTCTACCAATGTGACTCAACAGAAGCCCCATGCCTTCATAGTCTTGAAGATACCCTAATAAGGCGAAATAGCTAACAAAGCGACGTTAAAATAATATATTTTACGTAGGATTAAAAACAAAGTATTTAATTTTTAATTAAATGAAAATATTTATTAATTTCATTTGAACATTTTAAAATGGATTTTCACTCTAACAATACAAAAAAAAAAATAGAATTATTGTTTAATGTAATTGTGTGTCAGAAATAATTTTTAATGGTAATTTTCTGGGTCGAGAATGAAACTCAAATAATTATAATTTTCAACAGCTCAAAAAGACGAAATCTTTAACTTATTTTGTGTGAACATCCTCGTATATTTTCATTTGCATTAAGAAAATTTTTTTCGAAAAAAGTTTTTATCGAAAAAAAAAAAATAATTACACAAATATTATCAAAACGGTTTGTTTAACTAAACACGAGATTCCCTTTTGGATTTACAATTCAAACATTGCCACAGCCCGATTGTCAAACTTTATCAAACGCATACATTATAAGTTATAAAAATATGTTTGTGTAATTTTACTCATTTAAAGACCCGTAATAAAGTGTACTTATTTAATACATGTACCTAATAAATGATTATAAAAAAGTGAGCTACGAATGAATCAATTAAATCGAACTTCACTAAAAACATTTAAATTAATTTGGAAGGGTTTTGAAATAAAGTTTTATGTACGTGCAATTAAAAATTCTTTTTACTACACTCATTTAAGGTAGAGTCAGACGCTATGGCAAAATGGCCATACATATATATGGCAGTTTTCTATGGTCATAGCTTGTGATTAGGGCTATGGCACTACGCCAATCAACACCAGCAGCATATTTTTATCACTGTTGTCATAGAAATATGGCGACACTATGGTTTTTGTGTGATTGAACAGTTGAACACTCGCATGTAATGTTATAGAGTATTGTCGGCTATGGCAAAGATAAAAATATTTTCAACGTGTTATTGGACATATATTTTTCTATATCGTTGATTCCTGTCATTCTGACATTATGTAAGTCGTTTTTGTAAATTAAATTTAAATTGTTCGTCAAAACCCAATTAGGTAGCTGTAGTTGTTGCTTCGTATTTATTTGCAATGGGACAAGAAAATGATCAGAAAATAAAGAATAAAAGGAAACGTAGAACATGAGTACGTCACTGAATAGAACGGTGAGATCATTTGGAATTTGCGTTGATATAGTGTAATGAATTGTACAATCGTCATTCAAATTAAAACTTGCTTTTTATCTCATGTTCTCCATTATTTAAAACATGTTGCACGAGAAGAGAGACAATAGAATACAAACGAGATAGTGTCCGAGTGGGATGCCATATGCTATAGCTTCGACAACCATATATTTCTATGCCCAGGATAGTGTCATAGCGATTTATGACATATTTTCTATGCTCGTGTGAGTGCCATAGACTTCTCTGTGGCATATTGCAAAGTCTATGTCATACAAATATATGCTCGTTTGCCATAGCGTCTGACTGTACCTTTAGAAAAAAAAAATATTAAGCGTGTATCATACCATAAAATACACAAAAGGAATATGATGTGCCCTAGAACTGATTCTTGTGCGATTTTAAATTTGATAATCTCCGATATATGTAAGTAATTGATATATTGCCCAAACCAATTGATATTAACTATGCACATAATATGTATATAGATGCCGTTTAACTTTAAATACACCAAACTCATTCAATTAAAAATATTACCAAAATTATGCTTGTATACAACAATATTTGAAGATGACATTTTTCCGCACAAAACTTTTAACCCTTAACCAATTTCAAACTATGATAAATAAATTAACAATAAACGACCAACGATGTTAATTTAACAATAATTTTTTAACTTTTCGAACACCCAGTATATTTTATTTTGTACTTTAGTTTGAACTTTCTCCATGGCATCACTTACATCTTTGTATCCTCCATTTTTGGCTGGTATCATTCGTAGACGAATGGATAGCCATAAAACACTATAGAATAGAATATATTTTTTTTAATAGGTACTTTCTAAATCAGTGAGATAAGCCTGATTTGTCTTCTAAGCATTTCTCACGAGAATTCTGAAGTTCCTTCGTGTCAACATTCCAATGAGGACTTTATTACGATGTTCAGGTAAATTCCTTGAGACTTGTTGAAAATGCAGACCCCGTGGATACGAAGAGCAAATTTGCAAGATATATAACATAATATTTGTCGGCCTTCGTGGCTCAGTTGGTTAGGTATCTGACTACTGATCCAAAGGTCCCGGGTTCGATTCCCGGTGGAGACACAGTTTTTAATTGTGTTTTCAGTCTGGATCTGTGAGACGATTAATATCGTAAGTCTCCAGAATGTGGCAACTTGTTATTGGGTGCGTGTTAAATTAATATTTGACATAGTACCTGTTAGTTGCCCGAAAAATAATATATAAATAAATAAATAAATAATATAATAATTACTTCTATGTTGTTATTTAACTGAATCCATGAGAACCGAGCGCCACGATTCTCTATTTTTGCAAAAAATCCTGGCTTTCTTTACATCTATGCATCGTCTTTTACATGCTCTTCGATTGTTCAAGCGTCTTATGTTTCCTTCTTTCAAATTATCAATCACATGGTCATGCCATCTCTTTCTTGGGCGGCCCATGATAATCACTCTATCTTTTAAACCCATGTATATTTTTTTGGTCAGTAGTTCATAATTCATTCGTTCAATATGTCCAAACCACCTAAAGGCATTGTATGTTCATAGTGTGATCTACATCAAACAACGAAAATACCATATTTGTTTTAATTTAATATAACTTCTTGGTCTAATAACACGCACATATGTACTTACCTATAATTTGAAATGTTAACTTGACACGTAACCAATAGCATGTTGCTTCTCTTTGGGAAATTATGATTTAAATCGTATTAATAATCCAGACTAAAAGCTCATATAAAACAATGAATGCAAATTGGGAATAAAATCCTGGAACTTTGACCTAGACCTAGGAGTAAGTCAAATTGAGTCACGATAGCCGACAATTAACCTTAAGGTCCTTGTTAATGTCTGTAACCTTGAGTTTAAGGAGCAACAATAATAATTAAATAATTCAAAAAGTATAAAAACTAAGTGGAAATATTTTCATATTCCCCTTCGATTAAAGTATAAATCTACTTCAAACATCTTATAGTTCTTAAGTTATTTACGATACAAAATTATATAAGGGTTTAATAAAACTGATTTCACAAGAAAAGTACTTAAAAAAATAACATGTCAAAAAACTCTAACGATAGAATAAATATGTAATAATCATGTTAAATTTATTCACTTAAAAATACTTATTGTGCGATAGCGGCAGAAGAAAAACAGATTGAAAAATACTTTTTTTTTATTAGTATGCTGCACGGCGCGGGTTAGTTTTGACATTGTATTTGTGCACAACAAGTGAGTATTGAGACTAATCGGTGACTTACTTTCGCGCGGAAAAGGCGCGAGAGTAGGTATTGTTGCTACGTTCAAGTTGTGGATGAAGATAAAAGTGATATTTGGTATGTCAGGAAGATGAGGATATGTATATCTACATGGGAAATATCTTTCATCTGCGCCAACACGTACCTTCTGAGGGTTCTGGGGAAAATGTTTCAAAATTTACTATTTGGCCCGCCATAGACTCTTTATTGGTATAGTCACTTACTTCAACCCTTAAAATTGTCACATGTAATTGGCTAAGTTATTTCTTGTACTATTATATACATATTATGCACCCATGTTAACAAAATGTTATGTTGTTTGTGCCATGTTATACTTTATTTACTTGTGATGATAATAGTATAAAATGTCAAACAATGACTGAATCTGGATACAGTCAAGTAGACGCTGCATCATGCATTATCGTCTCATTCACAATACGAATTTACTGTCAGAGATTAGTGTGTATTAACAGAGAACAGAGAGTACATATAAATACATACGGTGAAGAGTAACGCCACACACATTCGGAAGCATATGTGAACAAACAGCAACCATTGTTAACTTCCAAAATATTTGGATTCTCTTTCAACTAGAAACTGTTTGTTGATTGTGTTCTGTTTGCTAAATTCAATAGTTTCGTGTTGCCATCATTCAAAATCAAGTTAATGAGATAAATCACAGTTTTTTGATGATCAGAATCCTAGTTCCTATTATGTGTTATGTGTTAACAAAATTTCGTAATGCGTTAATATCTGGGTATATTATTTACATATTTATGTCAATCAATCATTAACAAATAATCAATTAACAAAATACAGTTAATTTAAATTAAACGTTAAATTTATGTTACTTCATCTTTTGCAGTGAACAAAAAAAAAACAACTCTTGTACGACAATTAATAAAATATATTTTTTTCCTAGAGTTATCTGTCTGCTGTATATCCTCAATTATAGGTACCTATCTACACTTCTTCAAATAAATAAAAAAGACAATTCTATACATTAAAACAATATTAAATACTAAACAAAACAATACAAAAGAGAATTGGAGTTTTATGATAAACATAAAACTATACTACGAATTCGGACCAATATAATTTTATGATACTTTTAGGGTGATCTCATATCACTATATTTTTATATCATATAAAAGCATTATAAATCATGATAAATAAATAAAATATTTTCAACCCATTCTTGAATGAGTGATTTTCATACATAGAATATTGCATACCTACCTAGTGAAACTTTCATTTCAAAATTATTTACGTCAGTTTTCATGACAAAAAAATCAACTATCGCAAATAATTTTTCAGTTGAGACTCTCGTTTGAAATTTTCATAATATTTAACAGAAGTCAGCACATCTGTTTTGCTGAAATATTCCTGCTTTCGCTTCATAATATGCAAATGAGGATGTTTATTTATATTTATTTATTTATTTATTTATGTTAAAGTTGGACAAAAAACAGCGTTAAGACATAGTACAATACAATAGTAACATTAAGTATAAAGGCCTATTACATTTTGTCGTTATGATTGACATAAAATAATACAAGTTTGCAAAAAATAAAAAAATAAAATATGATCATAGGTTGGTATGTAGGTAAGAGCAACATTTCAAGTTAACAATGATTTAAAACATAATATTGAACTAAAAGGAAAAAAGAAAAAAGAGAATAAATGCCGTCAAGGTTTCTAATAATAAGTGGTTATTGATCTTCTTTTGTATGGAGTATTTGAATGTTGTGGAGCTGAGGTGGAAGATGTCAAACTCTTGAAATCTGTTATTGTATGTATCGCACATTCTATGAATAGTCATGTTTTGTGCGTAATTGGTGCGGTGAATTGGAAGGTGGAATAAATGTGTATGTCTAGTTCTGCGAGTAGGAATATTAAATGAAATGGTATTGAGTATTGAGGGGCAGTCGATATTATTATTTATAATGTTGTACAGAAGCATCATATCATTTACTGTGCGTCTATTCTCGAGACTGTCGATTTTATAATAGGTTCTCGCGCAGTCGTAGCTGGGGAACTCGAGGTATGCTTTACGGTTTAAGTATTTAATGAACAATCTTTGTATTCTTTCAATGCGTTGTTTGTATGTTGTGTATCTTGGGGACCAGATTGGGGATGCGTATTCGAGTATTGGTCGAACCATGGTATAATATATAGATTTTAATGTATTTATGTTCTTGAAAGATTTGCAGGTTCTGAATATGAATCCAAGAGTTCTATAAGCCTTGTCTATCATTTTATCTATATGGTTGCTGAATGTAAGGCTCCCATCCATGATTATACCGAGGTCTCTTACAGTGTCGCAAGGTGTTATGGAAACTTTATTAATGTTATAGGAAAAAGTTATGGGTGATTGTTTGCGGGTAAAGGTTAGTTTGTAACATTTGTCTGCATTAATAGTCAATTTGTTTGTCAGGCAGTAGTCCGTAAGTCTGTCAAGATCAGCTTGCATATTGAGGCAGTCGTTGTGATTCCTGATTATAGAAGATATTTTCATATCGTCTGCGAATAATTCGTATTGTGTGTGTAATAAGCAGTTACCGATGTCAAAGATATATATATATATATATATATATTGAAAAGAAGTGGTCCAAGGTGGGATCCTTGCGGTACACCTGAGGGAACGGCTAGAAAGTTTGATTTGTGTCCGCCGACAACAACTGATTGGTGGCGATTTGTTATATAGGATCTAAACCAGCGGTGAAGATCACCGTGTATGCCCAAACTGTATAGTTTGTTAAGGAGGATGTTGTGATTAACTCTGTCGAAGGCCTTAGAATAGTCAGTGTATATAGTATCTGTTTGTTGTCTGTTGTGTGTGTTAGTGAGTATTCGATGAGTGAAGGAAATTAGATTGGATATTACAGATCTATTGCGTAAGAAACCATGTTGGTTTTCGCTTAGCAGGGGCTTGATTTGATAATAAATTTGGTCGTATATTATTCGCTCGAAAATTTTACTGAGAACGGAAAGAATTGATATGGGCCTATAGTTTTTTATGTCAGATTTGGAACCAGATTTGTGAATGGGAGTTATAAATGCTTCCTTCCACTTGCTCGGAAAGTGACCTTCAGAAAGAGAGCGATTAAAAAGTATTGATAGAGGAGTGGAGAGGTTATGAGCACAATTCTTTATGTATAAGGGGTGTACCATATCACTGCCTGCTCCTTTGTTGACATCAACGTTTTTTAGATATTTAAGAACAACGTCATTGGTTATATTACATTTACTGATTGATCTTGGCGAGTCTGCGAGTTGAGAGTTGAATTGGTCTGTTGGCATGGGATTGGAAGAATCGCGATCATACGAAGATGAAAAATGTGTTAGGAAAGCGCGACATATATCCTCACCGCCATGAAAAGTATCTGAGTTGAGGCTCATTGAATTAGGTATATTGTTGTTCGTGCGACGAGTTTTAATGAAGTTCCAGAAGCATTTAGGGTTTGTTGGTAAGTTGGATTCGATAGATTTAATATACTCTTCGTAGCACTTATTAGCCGTTGCTTTTTGGCGGCGTCTAAGTTGGGAGAAAATTACATAGTCTGCTGGGTTTTTGTTTTTAATATACTTATGGTGAAACTTCATTTTTTCTTTACTTATTTTTATTAACGCTGGGCTGTACCAATGGGGAAAGTTAGCGTTGTTCTTTATTTGTCTAGTAGGAATGAATAGGTCCATAGTATTATAAATAACACTATAGAAATCAGAAACAGCATTGTCTAGCGAATGATCGCTGAGAGCGTTCTTCCAATCTGTTGCTGCTAGACATGTATTAATGGATGCGTAATCACCTTTCCTAAACCAAGTAATTGAGCGAGCTGGTTTGTGAAGTGATTTATAAGTTTGTGTGGTAAGAGTGAATTCAACGGCTGGGTGATGAGAATCTTCAGGTAGGTACATAAGGATGTTCGCTACGAGTGACCTGGGATAACGTCGGAAAGTTGCATAAGACTAGATCAAGGGTGCGCCCAAGTGCGTTTGGAATGCCGTTGAATTGATAGAGATTAAGCAGCGACATGGTATCAAGAAAGTGACCGCTAGTTGGGGCAGAAAAGTTGTTGGGACTGAAATGATCATTATTGCCAGATGCGTGCCATTGGATATCGGACATATTAAAATCCCCTAAGATAACGAAGTAATCATTTGGGTTCATTTCAAATAGACGGATTAATAAATTGATGAAGCTTTCCATATGATGGGCGTACGAAGGTCCTTTTGGTATATATACGCATGCGACGTTAAGTTTTAGTGAGAAGTTATTTAATGGTATGGAAATGAAGATGCATTCGGCTTCACAGGTCCACCCCGGTTTTGGCTGTGCATTAAGTTCAGAGAGAGTGGCTAGGAGTACACCACCTCCGCGTGATGCGCGATCTGATCTCCAGGTGTCGTACCTCTCATCCAGAAGTTCGCTGGATGCGATATCTTGGTCGAGCCACGATTCTCAATGGTAGCATTGAGATAAAATGTTTTAGTTTTGGTGCGAAGTCCCCTGGTGTTTTGTAAATAGAAGCTAAGAGCCATTGAGTTCTGAGTTGTTAATATGGAAAATACAAAATATAACAGAATGCTTGGGTGTAAAGTTTGGGGTAGAGTAATAATACATTAAAAGAGTTATGCCGTAGAGCTGATAATATATATTTTGTCGAGTGGGGAATATGATGATTATGAGTAGTATTGCAGTAGGCATATATGTACATAGACATAAGATGTGAATATGAAAATATGTTAATATGCAAGAGAAGTAGTAAGTGCTGAGCTTTACGCCAAGTAATATATATGTGATATTGTAATTGATTGAGTATATATATATGTATATGTATAGAAAGTACAGTAAAGAAATGGAAGCTGCTAGAAAATAATCAAATCGTGGTAAAGATAATAAGTCGTGATGCAATAAGTTTGATATGTCATTCATGCGTAAATTTGTGAAAATTATATTTAAAACCAAAATTATATATTCCAGTGACAATAGCATAGAAGCAGAAGATAGTGAGATTAACTTGACAGCGATAAGAAGACACAGCGAGAAAGATATTAACACATGATAAAGTGAAATGATTTTGGGCGGTGATAAGTTTTTGCACAGAATAGGAACATAAGAGGTGCAAATTTTTAAATTGTTATATAATAGAGGGTTTAGATAAAAATAAAAATAGTGCAACTTAGAGTGACATATCTTGTGATATGTGATATGAGGTAAGCCTACAGATTCCGTAAATTGAGCATAGCGATACTTTTTATATGAATGGCTGGTGAATCGTCGTTCTTCCTCATATAGATGCGGCCTCCGCGTGTCCAAACATAGCGAAACCCCTGGGATTTGGAGAAGGCTCGGGTTGTGGTCAGCAGTTGCCTGTTTTCGCGAGTAAGTTGTTCGTTAACATAAAGGGGTACAGGAACCCCGGGTATGTGAATATCGGTAGAAGACAGACCTCTTCTCTTTCTGACAGCTGAGAGGATGTCGTCCTTCAAATTTCTGCGGAAGAGTCTGGCCACTATAGTTTTTGGACGTCCAGCAACAGGTGATATAGGGCTGACGCGGGATACAAAATCAATGTCTGTAGGTAGTAGTTGAATGCCAACAAATTTGCCCAATGAACAGAGGATATCAGGAAGACACTCGTCCTTACTCTCGGGGAGTCCAGTTATCTCCAAATTATTTAGCCGAAGTTGCTGATCTTGATATTGGATAGTGTTTTTTAATCCAGTGATTTCGTTTACTATTTTTTCATTATTTTGAGTTTTCAAGTTTTCCACGTCTTTTTTTAAATTATTGAAATCAATAAGGGTGTTTTCTAATTCGATCACTTTGTTGTTATATTTCGTCTCAAGTTCGTCATATTTTTTTGTCAAGAATGCTAGCGAAGTAAGAATTTCCTGGTTTTGTGAGAGTATTTCATTATGTTTACCTTCGATTAGGGTCACAATATTCTGTTATGTCGCATTTTTTATCTTTTCTATAGGAGCAAAGAAAATTATAGAATTTTGATATTTCCAAAAGAATAACGACGCAATAAATATAAAAACAAACAAAATATACAACTATCCACATTTCATTTTGAAAAGCAAATAGGGGTTCTCATAAAATTCCTACCTGTATTTAAAGTACGGTGATAAATCGGACGAATTTCAGAGATATAAAATAGATGAAGTTGACTTTGGTCTAATCTTACCCTTTATGGATTTTCTTCAAGTTTGAATACGTCAAAGCCTCAGTTTCGGAAGGTTTATTATGAAGAGTGTCGCGTAATCTCAAGGAAAGGTACTAAAATCGAGTTCTCGTTTACTAGCGTGGTTTAATTAAGATCTCTATTGAGGCATAAATATCCCAATTGGAATTTTCTAAGAAATAACATCGACCATCTGCGTGGTGCTCTGAAACTTCTCAACGATATCATATCCAATATACTCGATTGCCAATAGACTAATAGACCGCTCAGGGGTCCCCTTGGAGAAGGTATTGAAAATGAAGCCAGGCTTTTCCAATAATTGAGATGTACCAAAAAAACGAAGGAAATTGATCGTCTAAATAATATTTTCGGGATGATGATCGTAAACTTCTCAACGTCCCTTGAAGTTGTCTTTATTGGTTCCAGAAAATATATAGGATTGAAATTAAATTAAACAATAATTCAGAACCACATTTCTCTACAATTTGTGGGTAGGTGTTATATAACGTTTACAAGCATTATCAAATAAGAGGAATTGAGTTATATGTTAGTCACCAAAAATAAAAATCCAGTGAAACGAAAAATAAAATGATTTTTTTTAAATAACTAAACATTTTTAAATACCAAATTTTGAAAGTTCTTCTCCGCAGATTCGATTTTTTACGAGCGATAGTTTTCTGTGAGACTACTCGGCATTTTTTTTGTTTAAGGCAATTCACCCTGTAAAGAGTGCTATGTGCCAATTATTTCATGTCAGGAGAAAAGTTAATTTTATTATAAATTTATGTCATTCAATGAAAGGAATTTTGAAATAACGGACAGTACACGTGAATTATTAAGAGACAAAAGATGTTGGATATTAAGTGGAGATTTGCGCAAGCGCATAAAGTGATCACGTAAACCAGCCGATGACAGGTCGTAAGCCCTGTAGGTGCCTTGATTTCCCGGTTCTCCTACAGTAAATATTCCAACTTCGTCTCTATTGAGATAATTAAAAATCTGTTAAAAAATACCTTTGACTCCCGACAGGGAAAAAAATCCAATGTTTGCGCATATGCAATAATAAAAATATTCGATTCCATTAACATAGTATATTATTTGATAATTTTAAATATATAAACTTAATAATAACATCGTATTGCAAGGTATGCGTGTTTACTACAGGCAGAGGATGTGTTAGACAAAAAAAACAACATTTGGATGGACAATGAACACAAAGCGACAAAAACGCATTGAATTCAAATAAATTTGATGAGCCGACTTGTTTCCCGATTCGCAAATATAATATGCAAACTCAACCATGCCGAAAAAAAGATAAAATGAGAAATAAAACAATTGCTATTTTCGTAATGTACGAAACAATACATTTTAGTTTGAAAGCACCGAGACATTTTTTATTTATTTATGTATCAAGGAAACATACAGTTTTGTAAATGTATTGTAATGGTACAAAAAAATCAAATTTTCCACACATCGATAAGAATAAGATAGCACTTTATAAAAAAAACATTATTTATAACAAGAAGAAGAACAAACTAGAGTGAAACAACAATAATAAAATCAATAAAAAAACAGTCAAAACAATAGACTCCACATTTTTGGTAAAAGCGAAATCCAATCTTTATGCGAGTGCAAATTTCATAATTTGTGATTAACCAATTTACTAATATTTTGATTAGTCCCTTAATAATGTGTCGTTTTCAACTGGTCATTAAGGTAATATTAAACGAATGACTGATAAAATTTCTCCATATTTCTGTTTGTTCGTTCTTGTTTTAGAAATGTATTTATTTTTTCAATAACACACGTCGCTCTTTTGTACATGGATATTACCTAAAGTAAATAAATTTGAAACTGCTGAATTATATTGAAATATATTGGCAGTCTAATGAATTGTACTGTCGCTTGATATTTTCAGCGGCGATTATTGTGTTAAATGGTAGGTGTTAATTAAATTTCGTAAGGAGCAAGAGCAGTTAGTGTGCAGTTTCTTGTTAAACTTAGTTAATATTATGCAAACATTTTATATCCACCTTGGCATCCACTACATGACTAGACAAAACTAACACTATATAGGTTGTCCCTAAAACAGCCATCTGATAAAGTACCTATTTTCGACTTCAATAAATATATACTTTTTTAAATAACTCTTCATCACAACCACAGGTAAAATTTTGAATAATCTTAATATCATTTTTGATATTTTTTTGCGGCTATTGTTTGCTATGAAAAAAATGTCAGTATATTTTAATTATCGACAAAGTTTTTATTTGGTAGAATTCCATTATAAGTTATATCTATAATTAAAAGTAAAGACTTTTTGATTCTACATTAATTTTATTCTGCGCGATAGGCCTATTTCGCCTTGTTAGGGCATTAACTAGCTTATTAAGCTAGTTAATGTCCTAACAAGGCGAAATAGGTCTATCGCGCAGAATAAAATTAATGTAGAATCAAAAAGTCTTTACTTTTAATTATAGATATAACTTAGTCAGTATATTTCTTTGGTAACGTCAAGAAAATAACAGATTTAATTGCAGTAGTGGTACTCAAAACGAGTTAAGCCTCGATTAAAGCAATAAGGCTGTGTTTCTCGAACAAAGATTAAAGTAAAAGTATAGTTAAAATACTTTGATTTCATAAATTGTTAAAAACTTTTGGTGTTTCATTAATTTAATGCCGTCAATTGACGCATTTTTGAACCCTGAAAGAAAATTGGGAAATGTCGAAAATTCAATGTGTTTTTGTATCGCTATTCATTTGAGTGGCCATGAAAATATTTTTAAAAATTATATTTACATTTGTGGCCTTGTCAAGTATCATATCTACATACGGTTCAATTTTTATCTCGTAGTATTGTTTCAAAATATTATGTCTTGAATTTCTTAACATATTAATAGGCAAGCCAAGATTCTCGGCTTCTATAAGCGATTCCGTTACTGCCTATTAGCCCTCTTCGTTTCGATGTTGTTTATAGGGAAACCCAAAATACCCAAAGTCATTGGACTCGTATTCGTATCAAACGAATGTATCAAAAATCACGAGTTTTATAAAAGTGCCAATATCAGGAAAACTATTATGATTTTTTTTATTATATTCAACAGTTTGTCAACAGCTATGAATTTTTTTGCAAATAAACATTTTACATTTAAATAAACCAATTATAGACGAACATTATTGAATTAAACTAGTTGCATGTAACACATGAGATCCAGCTGTCGATAGCGATAGTATGTATAGTTGTTGAACAATTAGAATCAAACTATAAACCAAATTATTGAAAATTTTAACATATGTTGGTATGTATATCAAGATAGGACAGTATGGAAGTCAGTTCTCTTTCCCTACCCGGAATATGAAAGCAGCATAATGGTATGTATGTATGTATGTTTGGAGATGAAGTATCAAACTATTAAGTCTTCTTACATATTGTGTATAGGCGACTGCCATACAAATTGTATAAAGCGATGTCGTCACTAAATTCAATTTTTATAAAAGTTGTTAAGAAATTTTGAGATGTACTTCTATAATATTGATATTTTTTATAGAAAATTCAATTATCTAGTTGGGGTGATATTTTTAAAAAAATTGGACATATTGGTAGATAAACTCATAAATTTATCATAAAAAAAATACTTTTCTTAATTTGAGATTTTGTATTTGTCTATGTTCATACCAATTTTCAGCGTTCTAGCTTTTAATTTTTCTGAGATATATGGAAAAATAAAGTTAAAATTAAAAAGTTGATAACCCCTGACTGAAACAAAAATTCACAATTCTCAGTATAAAAGTTTTGTAGGCCTATTACTGTTTATATATTCTGAAATTTTGGGCTCTGTAAATTGAGCGGATTAAAAGTTATAAGGGGGGGGGGGGGGACACACACAGACACACGAAATGTTCTACTCCGAATTCTGAGTAAATTCGTATATGGAACATATATGCTGCGATGCCTCTAAATTGGTGTTTTTTGACTTCAAAGTTGGAAAAGCCGTGAAAAAAGTAGACCCTGCATACAATTCTCGCGTATCCTGGTTTGAAACATTGTCGGTATGTTAAGAGAACAAAGTTCTCTCGAACAAATGGATAGTTGGATAAGGTATGTACCAAAGTTTTTATATGAAGGTCAAAAATATGCCTTCTGCGTTTTATCGTTGGTTTTCGGGACACCCTTTATGTAGAGATAGAGAGGTAAAGCAATTAATTTGGTAATAAGTAAGCTCGTAGCTTGAGACTATGTGGTTGTGTTACCATATAACGGACAATACCTACTACGGTTTAATCGCGACGTCCTTCTGGAAGCTTTACCTCTATAAATTCATATGTACCTACGTTATTTTGAGCCCACTTTTCACCGACACTTGTACTGACAGTGCTCATGGTTCCATTTTCATAACTCTCTTGTGAGCATTAAATTAATAATGGTATCTTTTTACTGTTGCTATTGTAGTTTTGTCGCTGTGATTTGTGAGATAATAATCAAAAGGTAACACAATGTGTTTATTTGTTTTATACTTATATTTGACGCAATACTTGTATGAACCCTTTCACCCCACTTAACATTTAATTTACTTTTGAATCGAACATAATAAATAATCGACCCTTCATTAATTTTGAACATTGTATTTAGAGGGCATATAAAGCTAAATCTAGTGACTGAAAACATATTTTTCTTCTTCGTCTCATTTTAGGCCTGTAGGACTGTTTATTTCCTTCGTCAGCTTCTATCTTGTGACGTGGACTGCCAGCTGTCTTTCCATCTCTTGGGAGGACGTCCTGGATGTCTGCTTTCTTGGGGAACATTATCTGAAAATATGATTTATTAAAACCGCCTAATGCACTATGAAGTTACGTGTTAGTAAGGATAACGATGGCGTGCGTTGAAATATAATTAAATGATTGGAAACGTCATTTAAATTATTGGAATCCCATTTTTTTTATTCTTTGTATTTTAAGAACAAACATGATTTGAGATAAAAAGCTATCACGAACATTCACTTTGATTATATGCACTCTCAAAGCAAATAAAAGAGTAATTTCTCGACGGCACATAATTATGGAGAAATTTAAAGAAAATGCTATAAAAAAGGAAATTTTTAATATTGTTTTAGATGAATTTTAAAAGTATGTGACAAACATTAACTAGAAAAATGTTTAAAATACTTCCTTTGTAATAATTTATTTATAATGTTGGAAATATACTATTTTTTTATTTCAAATTGAGGTGTTTAGGTTTACATGTTCTCTTAATAAATTTACGGAAGTGAAGAAACTGTTTTTTTTTTTTGTAAATAATGATGATATTTTGTAGTATTTCACATATGTAGATATATTGTAAATAAAATCTTAATTTAAAACCTTTAAAATTTAAAGAACAATATTATTCTCACTCCACATGACACGAATGAGTGAAAGGACCTGAAAATTTCTATACAATAACACTGTTATATAACTAGTGGTTGAAAGTAAAAATATACTTTACGGATGATGAGAAGATTTAACTTTTCAATATATACGTCATCATATTATTTAAAACGAATATACGTTCATATTAAAGACAGGTATTCTTTATCAATTTATACCGATTTTCAGACAAATCAAATGGGGTAAATCACTTTTTTCCAAGCGAAAATTACCCAACGACGAACTGATCTCGACAAAATCACAAGTAGCTACTTATATTTTATATAATTTCATTAGACATGTTTTCATGACATGTTTTGATTCTATGAAAACAAAACTTGTTACGAACACAACATTATATTGTTTTCTTAATCAACGGAATAACGAGAACGTATTATCATTTATTGGAATAATGTCGTAATATGTATATATTGTCTTGTTTACCTTCTGCGAATTATTTAACATGACAGATTATCCATATAACGAAATTAATTTGCAACAAGATACATATATAATCATATATTATGTACATTTTTGGTTTGGTATTATCATAGTCTAAAATACCTAATTTAAACTGAGAACCTCACAGGATTACATACGTGACGTTTATGATTTACGTTAAACAAGTACACATGCTACAACAAATTAGTATATTCATATTTGTAGTCAAATTTATTCAACAAGTCATACATGTTTTATTTCCAAAGACGTTTATCCTTATAGACAAAGATTTAATATTTTATCTTTCCATATTAATAACCGTTTATTTTACGTAAACGTGAATATGATAAGCCCGTGGAACAAGTAATGAGATTCAAATATTTAGGAGTAGATTTGCAGCCATAACGACATATACACTGAAGTCCGCGAACAAGTCAATAAAGCATCTGTTATATCTGGATGTCTAAAAAATATGATCTTGAAAAATAAACAAATGCGTATTGACAGTGAGGTCAGAATATACAAGACATGCGTGCAACATCATGACGTATGTTGTAGACACTGTACGAACGCGAGTAAACACTGTACGAACCAAGGTATAGTATTTTAAAAAATCTCATCAATCACTTACTCTGCTTTTAATTTGATGAAACACAAATCATACAGATGTTTTAAACCGTCAAGTTAAATAGTGTTTATAAAAAATCTCATCAATCACTTACTCTGCTTCTAATTTGATGAAACACAAATCACACAGACGTTTTTGACCGTTATGAAAAAATGTATTTATAAAAAATCTCATTAATACATTACACTGCTTCTAATTTGTTTTAGATCATTTAAGTAATTAGTATTTATGTAACATCTCATTAATCACTCCTTCTGCTTCTATTTTGATGAAATAGAAATCATACAGATGATTAAGTCCGTTATGGAAAATAGTATATTTGAAAAAAAAATCGAATATTTTTATTATTGCATATGCGCAAACATTGGATTTTCAGTGGGGAGTCAAAGATATTTTTTAACAGATTTTTAATTATCTCAATAGAGACGAAGTTGGAATATTTATTGTAGGAGTATATAATTGGTGAACGTTGCGCAAGCGCATAAAGTGATCACGTAAACCAGCCGATGACAGGTCGTAAGCCCTGTAGGTGCCTTGATTTCCCGGTTCTCCTACAATAAATATTCCAACTTCGTCTCTATTGAGATAATTAAAAATCTGTTAGAAATAAAAATCATTTATCACTGACGCTGCTTCAAATTTGATGAAATACAAAACATGTTTTCAAATTATTTTCACACATTCAAAAATCTTTTCGAAATATGCTGTGCGACGGAACGTTAAAGAATTTTCATACGTCTTTTGTGTAAATATTTTTTACAAAAGCAAGTTGCTGGGAATATATATTCAGGGGAGCAAACGTCGTATCTGAATATCCTTGGTTCCTGTTGTAGAATGTGTGAATTCCTTATATTATTATTTTTTGGTTTCTTCTGGGTTTTCTCTTGGCAAGATTGAGAATGTAGTTGGGTATCACAGTCTGATGCGACCGATGCTCCGACCGATTATTATATACTTTGTATTCATGAGATAGAAATTTTCCCCTCCAAGTTATGTAATGTGCTCCTTCAGTTCTATGTTCTCTGACTTCGAGATCCTGAGGGATCTTCGTTTCATTCCGATAGCGAAAATTACAAAACAGTTTAACGTTGCATTATGTAAATTCTCAGTGTTATTTAAATAAACAGAATGCTGTCGAAACAATCTTACAAAACAAGTAAAAAAATATATTGACAATTCCCTGTCAAAGTTTTCGTGGCCAATTAAATTTGTAGGTAAACTATTATTACACTAGCACACATTAAATTACTCAATTTATAAATTAATTTTCCTTTGCTTTGCAATATGTGAAAAGAAACGTATGAACACATGATTTTTACTCCTCACTAACCCAAGGAGATATAGTGGTGAGTTATGAATTCGCAATTTTCAAGGCTATTTTTTATAGCAGATTATTAACAAGTATCATGCTGAGATTGTATTCTGAAAGTTTCATCACAATGTATCTGTTTGTGAGTGCTGTGCACTATGTGCTGTGTGCTGTGAGCTATGTACGGCGTGTTTATTTAACTTTATCGATTATAGACTAAATTAATCATTCGATTCTTTTGAAATTTTGTATTTACATCTAGTACTCGTGTAGACCCCATTAGAATTTGAATATTAATTGAATAGTGCTTCTTATTTTTTTATTGGTCAAATATTTACCCAAGCCCAGGAAACTTAATATTTGTGAGATATGTGAGTGAAAGATATGGCATGTCTGTGTGTGTATATAGTGCTGGATTGGACGCGTGGGCGGCCATTCATCGTTTCGCCGTTGATAGTAATACCTCCGTCTTATTGTATAGTAATATTGACCTTGAATATATTGTATTGTACTATTCGTGTTGTTAGAATAAAGTGTAAAAGAAGAAACATCTTTTACTAAACATCACAGAGTTCCACCCCAACAATAAGTAGTGTACAAGGACACTATACTGGCGCAGTCTGGAACGAATCTATACGAAGAATTGGGAATTTTTTTCGAAAAGGAAAAAAATTTCGGCAACAACACAGGCGACAATATTTATTTTTCACTGTGGAAAAAAAATTGGAGGTACAGGCATCGTGCAAGTGTAAGTTGACACTGTGCGAATAAGAAGATCTTCGAGGAAGCAGTATCGGAGCTGAAGCAGACAGGGATCTTCTAGATACGACTTCGGGAGACTTCGACTGGACTTCAAGGGGACCAGAGGGGACCAAGGAAGACCAGGAAGGACAACGGGAACGAGAATCAGAGAGGACCAGGGGACCACAAGGTTGGACAAGAGGATTGGCTGCTTGCTGTGAACGAGCGTCGAGCAGAGGCAACGGAAGAGGACCAGAGAGCGGGAAGACCAGGATTCGACAGAGACGACTTCTGCAGAGACAGGGTTGGGCCGTAGTGCAGGTTCAAGCGACTGGACAGGATCGAGTTAAGATAAGTGTATTTTTCTTTTCTTGTCTGTAGGTATTCTTTTTTCGGTAGCATGGAACAAAGGAATCTACCGCTTTTCAATCACGAGAGTGATTTGTGGAGTGTGTTCAGGGTACGTTTTGAGCAATTCATCATAGCTGATGATGAAAAAATGTCTGAATCAAGGAAGAGAGCAATAGTACCAAGAAAAATTACTGAAGAAAAATTGTCGAAATTATTTGATCATTTGGATAATTTTTGTAATGAAACTGTTTCTCCGTATATTGAGAGAGAAAAATTTTATTGTATGAAACAGTCTGAACATGAATCAGTAAAAGAGTTGGTTTGTAAATTAAAAGAGCGTAGTGTTAAATGTCAATTTAATGATCGTCTGGAAGAATCTTTGAAAGATATTTTTATTATCGGTTTGTGTAATAGTCAAATAAAAGAAAAGTTGTATTTGGAGGACGAGAAAAAGGGTTTCTCTCAAATACTTGAATATGCAAATGTATTGGAATCGGTATTAAAAAATAAAAATATGATAAAAAGTTGTAAATCAGAAATTTGTGAAATCGAAAGTTAACAGAATAGTAGGTATAATAAAAATAGTGCACATAGAAGGAATTTCAATGAAGTTGATAAGAAAAGGAATAGATCAGTATCACCGCATGTTAGTAACAGGAATTTAAAATGTTTTGCATGTTTATCTGATAGTCATTTAATTAAAGATTGTAAATTTAAAAATTTTAAGTGTAATAAGTGTAGAAAAATGGGTCATATTGCGAAAGCATGTAAAAACGATCAGTTTGGTAAAAGCAAAAATAGTATTTTTACTATGGAAAATAATATGAACGTAAATGTTGTTTGCAATACGGAAGGTATTAATGAAATTGTAAATCCATTCATGATTAATATATGTATTGGTAGTCAGATTATTCACGCGATGATTGATACAGGTGCTAATGCATGTGTAATTCCGAAAGATATTTATTTTAAGAAGTTTAAAAATTATAAATTGAATAAACCGACAAGTATTTTAAAATCATACGACGGTAGTATTTTAAAATGTATTGGTGTGTGTATAATGGAAGTAACATACAACAATATCAAACAAGTGATTGATTTTTTCGTAGTAAACAATGGCAACAGTGTAATATTGGGTAGAAATGTTATTCAGCATTTCAATATTTACTTTGAAGGTGTTAACACTTTACTGACCAGTGTTGATGAAAATTTTAAAAATAATTATATTATTAAAATCAAAGAAAAATATCCAGAAGTTTTCAGTGAAAAATTAGGAAGATTTTCCAAAGGAAAGGTTAGGTTGTTTGTTAAAGAGAATTTTATACCTAAATTTTGTAAACCTAGGTTAGTTCCATTTTCGATCAGAGAAAAAGTCGAAAAAGAAATTAGAAGATTGGAGAAAGATGGTATAATCACGGCAGTGACGTCGAGTGACATTGCTTCTCCAATTGTTCCTGTTATAAAGAAATCGGGGGAAATCAGGATTTGTGGGGATTATAAAACAACAGTAAAACCACAATAAATTGTTGATAAATATCCGTTACCAAAATTCGAAGAGTTAATGTCGGAAATTAGTGGAAGTAAATTTTTTAGCAAAATCGATTTAAAAAATGCTTATACTCAGTTTGAGTTGGATGAAAACAGTAAAAAGTATACAACGATTTCCACATCGTTAGGTTTATTTCGGTATAATAGATTAGTTTTCGGTTTGTCATCTAGCCCAGGAATTTTCGCTAAAAATTTAACAGCTTGTTTATTAGGTTTAAAAGAAGTTGTGGTATTTTTGGATGATATTTTGGTTTCAGGAAGAACTTTAGAGGAACATGATAGTAACTTAGAGGGATTATTAAAACGTTTAAAAAAATGAAATTTGACTGTAAATACGGAAAATGCGAATTTTTTAGGGATAATGTAGAATTTTTAGGACATAAGATTTCGGAAAAAGGGGTGGAACCTTTAAAAAGTAAAGTTGAGGCTATAACTTTAACTCCATATCCAGGGGATGTTCATGAGTTGAAAAGTTTTTTAGGTTTAATTAATTTTTATAGAAATTTTATTCCGAATATGTCTAGTATAGCGAAACCGTTATATGAGTTATTAAAAAAAGATGCAGTTTGGGAATTTAGTAGCGATTGCAAGAAGGCAATCGATGAGTTAAAAAAAGTTTTAACTAGTGGAAATGTTTTAGCACATTTTGACGAAAATTTACCATTAACTTTAGTTACGGACGCGTCACTGAAAGGGTAAGCGGCGTCATTATTAATTGGTAAAGAGCAACAAAGACCGATAGCTTTTGTTTCGCGCACTCTGTCTAAGGAAGAACAAAAATACGCTATTATCGACCTTGAGGCGTTAGCTATAACATATGGATTAAAGCAGTTTTTTCAGTATCTGTACGGTCGGAAATTCACCTTATTGGTTGATAGCCAACCACTAACGAGAATTCTTAGTGAAAAAAAGAATATACCGACGTTAGCAGCAAATAGATTGCAAAGATACGGGTTAATTTTGGCTGGTTTTAATTACGAAATTAAATACATTAAGTCTAAAGATAATTGTTCTGATTATTTATCGAGAGTATTGGTTAGTGAACCAGATAATAGTTGTGATAACTTGACAGACAATTATTTAAATTTAATATGTGACAGTGAACAAATTTGTATAAACATTGAGCAGATTAGTGAGGCAACTAGTTGTGATGATGTGTTAGTGCGTATTATGTCTTGTTTACAGACAAAATGGCCGGATAAAGTTAACAAAGACAGTGATTTGTGGCATTTCTGGATAAAGAGAAATGAGTTATCGATTATAAAAGGGTGCATTTTGTGGAATCATAGAGTAGTTATTCCGTCAAGCTTGAGAGATAAAATTTTGTGTATGTTACATAGATCTCATCTTGGTATTGTGAAGACAAAAGGTCTTGCAAGAGGTTATGTTTATTGGCCGAAAATTGATAAAGACATTGAAGAATTAGTTAGTGAATGTTTTGAATGCTCAAAAGTTGCCGCATCGGAACAAAAAAATGTATTGACAAGCTGGCCTAAGGAAGAGTCGGTTTGGACGAGAATACATATTGATTTTTTTGGACCAATTGCTGGTAAATCATTTCTTGTAGTATGTGATGCATATTCAAAATGGATTGAATGCTTAGAAATGAAGAATATTAATGCGTTTTGCACCATTAAAGCATTAAAAAAATTATTTTGTCAATTTGGATGTGTCAAAACGATAGTATCGGATAATGGTTGTGCTTTTATGTCAAATCAATTTCAGAGTTTTTGTGTTGAACATGGTATAAAACATGTAACGTCACCAATATTTTCACCTTCTTCCAATGGTCAAGCGGAAAACACGGTGAAAACGTGTAAAATGTTTTTAAAAAAATTATTAATAAATAATATAAAATTTATGAGTGATTATGAAAATAGAATTGATAATTTTTTAGTTGATTATCGGAATTCTCCGCATGTTTCAACAAAGGTTGAACCAGCAGTTTTAATGTTAGGTAGAAAACTAAGGACGAATTTTGACATTTTCATTCCTGAATTTAATGGTAATGATAATAATGATAATGATGATTTTATTGGACATAACTTGTTAAAAAGCCAAGAGAGGCAACATTATTATTATGGAGGGAGAGAGAGGAAGGAATTGAAAACAGGTCAAAAATGTTGGGTAAAAGACTACAGGGTAGTAAACCAACCAACATGGGTTTTGGGATAGATTACTAGGAAAATTGGGAAGGCAATTTACTTGGTAAATGTTCTTGGTACTAGTTACACATGGAAAAGGAATGTTAACCAATTAAGAACCACAAGTGTAAAGTGGTCAGATGGGGGGTAGATAGATGTTCTCATAGTTCTTGTGGGTCTTATGGATTGCTTGAGTTTGGACCCGGACACCCCAGTTCACTCCTCGGATGCTAAGTTGTGTTTCCTCTTGTTTCAGGTTATCGGGAGGGTTGCCTGGAGGCAGGATGGAGGAACACTTGGACACTCGATCCTGGACATCGGTTATCCCTGCAGGCCAGTGTGAGGGATGGATGTCAGAGGTTAAGTGTGGAGGAGTGTGAGATATGTGAGTGAAAGAGATGGCATGTCTGTGTGTGTATATAGTGCTGGATTGGACGCGTGGGCGGCCATTCATCGTTTCGCCGTTGATAGTAATACCTCCGTCTTATTGTATAGTAATATTGACCTTGAATATATTGTATTGTACTATTCGTGTTGTTAGAATAAAGTGTAAAAGAAGAAACATCTTTTACTAAACATCACAGAGTTCCACCCCAACAATAAGTAGTGTACAAGGACACTATAATATTTGATACGTTTATTTTCAAATTGGTAAAAAAGCACTTCTTTTTCTTAACATGACATTGGAGAATTATAATTTTTTCTTAATAAAATATTTAAATCAAAAATTATTTAATAAAGTCATTTCATGAAAATGCCGAATATTTTCCATACAAACTTTTAATACTTTGTAAAGTAAATTGTAAGTGAGGGCCGAAACCCATTCGTTTTATCATAGATCAGGGTGACAAGTCTAGTCCAATAAGCGAAAACAAAACCCTCACGATTACCCATATCATGGATATAATTATTATATGCAGTTCTATGGAACTTGGAAGATCCTGGAACTTGGAAGAACCTGGAACTTGGAAGAACCTGGAACTTGGAAGAACCTGGTACTTGGAAGAACCTGGAACTTGGAAGAACCTGGAACTTGGAAGAACCTGGAACTTGGAAGAACCTGGAACTTGGAAGAACCTGGAACTTGGAAGAACCTGGAACTTGGAAGAACCTGGAACTTGTAAAAACCTGGAACTTGGAAGAACTTGGAACTTGGAAGATCCTGGAACTTGGAAGAACCTGGAACTTGGAAGAACCTGGAACTTGGAAGAACCTGGAACTTGGAAGAACCTGGAACTTGGAAGAACCTGGAACTTGGAAGAACCTGGAACTTGGAAGAACCTGGAACTTGGAAGAACCTGGAACTTGGAAGAACCTGGAACTTGGAAGAACCTGGAACTTGGAAGAACCTGGAACTTGGAAGAACCTGGAACTTGGAAGAACCTGGAACTTGAAGTCTTCTTACATATTGCGTATAGGCGACTGCCCTACAAATTGTATGAAGCAATGTCGTCGCTACATTCAATTTTCCAACTGTCGATTTGTTCAGGAGAACTTTGTTCTCTTAACATATCGACAATGTATCAAGCCAGAATACGCGAGAATTGTATGGAGAGGTCTACTTTTTTCACGGCTTTTCCAACTTTGAAGTCAAAAAACACCAACTTAGAGGCTTCGCAGCATATATGTTCCATACACGGATTTACTCAGAATTCGGAGTAGAACATTTCGTGTGTCTGTGTGTGTGTGTGTCTGTGTGTGTGTGTGTATGTCTGTGTGTGTGTGTGTGTGTGTCCGTCCCCCCTTATAACTTTTGATCCGCTCAATTTACAGAGCCTAAAATTTCAGAATATATAAACAGTTACAGGCCTACAAAACTTTTATACTCGGAATTTTGAATTTTTGTTTCAGTCAGGGGTTATCAACTTTTGAATTTTTATTTTATTTTTCCCTATATCTCAGAAACCATAAAAGCTAGAACGCTGAAAATTGGTATAAACATAGACAAATACAAAATCTCAAATTACTTTTTTCAAAAAAATTCCAGGGTTTTTCAAACATTTTTTATTAAGAAAAGTATTTTTTTTATGATAAATTTATGAGTTTAACTGCCTATATTTCCATTTTTTTTTAAAATATCGAAAAAAACCGAAACACCCCAACTAGATAATTTAATTTTATATAAAAAATTTTAACATTGTAGCAGTACATCTCAAATTTTTTTTAACAATTTTTATAAAAATTGAATTTAGTGACGACATCGCTTCATACAATTTGTATGGTAGTCACCTATACACAATATCAAAGAAGACTTAATAGTTTGATACTTCATCTCTAAACATACAATATACATATACCATCATGCTGTTTTCATATTCCGGGTAGGAAAAAAAGACTGACCTCCATACTATCCTATCTTGACTACCTAGGTACATGTGTTGTATAGAAAACTAAATATCATAAAATAATAAATAATTTGTATTTATGGGTTTGGTACTTATTCTTCAACTATACATACTATCGCTGTCGACAGTTGGATCTCATGTGTTACATGCAACTAGTATTATACAAAATATTTATATCTCAATTGTTCACAGTAAGGCAGTCTAAATAAATCTTATACATTTTCAATTCTTCACAACAATTCTTTATTGTTGTGACTGATTAATATTATTGTTTTTTATTTGCCAATAAATAAACTTTCTAGATTATTCCAATTATAATTTCTATTAAATTAAATAAATCATAAACACATGAGAGACATCTATATATCAACATGGTAAGTTATTTTCCATAAAATAATATAACACACACTATAATAAATACTTATATAAATCTCCCATAGATGTCACTCAACTCAAAATATTGTAATTATTACAATATTTTACATTAATACTAACCATATTTGAATTATAAATTAGCTATAAACCACTTGTTTTTGAGTAACTTTGCGACATGTTTCGGAAGCGCTGTCCTTCCATCGACCGGCGTGTCGAGACTAACATGTTGAATTTTTGTGTATCTGTCTGTGAAGCGAGGGAGGTGGCGGTTGAGGGTTGGTTGGGGTAGTGGGGGGATGGGAGTATTGTGTAGTGTTTTTGTTTTTGATGGGGAATATATTAAGTATTGGAGAAGTGTTATGAAAGGTATGGTTATTTATAAGTTTTATGCCGGAATTTATGTGTTTATGTATCTCGAGTGTTTCGTTGTTGTTAAGTCGGTATCCTTTATGTTTTGTTTCGTGTAATAGTTTTAGTTTGTGGTTATTGAATGAGTGATGAATGAGTGTGGTTATTGAATGAGTGATGAATGAGTGTGGTTATTGAATGAGTCACATTCATCATCCCGAAAACAAAAGAAGGTAATTTGAATGTTTTATGGTCGTTATTTATCCAAAAATGAAAAAAAAGATCAAATTGAATGTTTAATGGTCGGGATTTATTAATGTATTCATTATTCAAAAAACAGAAAAATACATACAAACGAAAGTATTTTTGTATTTAAAATCAGTACAGATGCCGGTTGTGCATAATGTCGACCTTCGTGGCTCAGTTGTTTGGATATCTAACTGCTGAGCTACAGGTCCCGGGTTCGATTCCCGGTGGAGACATAGATTTTAATTGTGTTTTCAGTCTGGATCTTTGAGACGATAAATTATATCGTAAGTCTCCAGATCTTGTTATTGGGTGCTTGTTAAATTAATATTTTACATAGTAACTGTTAGTTGCTCGAGAAGCGATACAAAATAAAATAATCTGCTTTTCAATAATGGATTTTCACTGAAGAACAATTTTTAAATCGAGATTTATCGTACATACATCAAAGAAGATCTCTTTCAAAAAAATGAGAGGATATCGTTTCATATTTGAATTGTGTGTAATGGCATGTAATGCTCTATGTTTCCGCTTTAGAAATTTATTGCTGTGATATTAAAATCCGAGTCTGTGTACAATGAAAACGAGTGGGTTATGGCCAACGCTATACCCTTCGCTACTAAGTCTTTCCACACAGTATTCAAAATTTGTATAGATATTAATCAGAATTTTTTGAGATTATTATTTTTGATTATTTTTTTTTATTAACTTCACAATAATAAATACAAAATATAAAACAAACAAACTAATAGAAAAGATGCACACTAAGACAAAACATATTTCCCTTTACTAGAGTGCAAGCACTCGTGTGTAAAGGAGACAATTTAATACAGAATACACAAAATATTATACATACATAATTATTATCTATACAAAAAGAAGTTAATATAATTTACATATCAGTCAAATAATAAGTTTAATTTATTCTTTATTTTTCTTTTAAAATCATTATGTTCAATTGCCAGTCTCAAATCTGTTTCAAGTTGGTTGAACCACACCACCCCATTGTACGTGTAGTAGTGCTGTGCAAAACTTGTATGTGTTAATGGGGTACATAGTTGACCCACTATATTATGTCTATCACTCGCCACACGTACAAAGGCATGGTGCGACCTTCCAATGTCCTTATGTATTTGAAATAGCACATTTTTTTTATAAATATTTTTAAAAGATGGCACTTGAAAATCACGAAATAGTTGCAAAGTTGGGTAGTCAGATGGTTTTTTATTTATAATTTTTATTATCAATCTTTGTGTAATTTCTAGAGGCAGAATGGATGTTTTATACGCCCCCCCCCCCCATGCAACAATGCCATATTGCATTATTGAATGGGCGAAAGCGTAATACACATTTTTAAGTAATTTTAAGTTGAGAATGTTTCTAAGGTTAATAAATATGTAAATAAGCTATCTTAATCTGTTTATAGTGTTATTTATTTGAGTTTTCCATTTAAGGTTACTGTCAATTATTACTCCTAAATATTTAATTTCATTATTATTTGTTATATATAGAAAATCGTTATTTTTACTTGTCAATACTTTTGTAAACAATTTTTTGAGTGGATTTTAATATTTAATGCAATGGGAGGTATTTTCTTGTTTATGGTAAAAGGTATATATACTAAGTTTTCTCAATATTCAGGGTCAATATTTTAATTATCTATATTATTTGAATTATCTATTTATATAATATATATTATATATGAAAACTTGATAATTCTTCAATGCCATTTTATGATAGTTATGTGTCCTTTTACCATTTTAATTTGAAAATAAAAATATAAAATTTTAAGTTTCCTTTGTTTGAAGGCACTTTGAAATATTTGACACATTAAACAATTAAGAAACACTATTACAATGAAACACTGTGTTTGGATTCTACAATTATAAGACTGGTCTTGATAATGCCCTAGTAAGGCGAAATAGCTATCGGCAAATATATTGTAGAATCCAAACACAGTGTTTCATTGTAATAATATTCAGAAAGGAAATCCTACCAAATCAATAATAACAAACTTAATTATTAAGAAACACTATTCAGTTATCCAAATCTGGGGTCTAAGCGAGTATTAGATATATAAATGTGTAAAATTTGAAAAGAATTGAATAATATCTTTATTCTATAATCGATAAAGTAAAATAAACACGCCGTAGGTACATAGCACACAGCACATAGTACACATCGCACACACAGATACATTATGATGAAACTTTCAGAATACAATCTAAGCATGATACTTATTGATTATCTGCAATTAAAACTTCCCATAATATCCCCTTGGGTTAGTGAGGAGAAAAAACATCATATGTTTATCATGGGGTGCTAAGTTTTCTTTTCACATATTGAAATATTTGACAGTTGAGAAGCACTGATCAGATATTCTTCAAAATCTAATGGACTGAAATATTTGATATATCTTTTTGCGAATTGTGAAAAGAATCGAATGGGTAGGTACTTAAGTTTATGATTGATAAAGTAGAATAAACACGCCGTACACAATACACAAACACAGATCAATTGCGATGAAACATTTTCAATGTAAAAACAATTAAAATCATAGTGTGATGATGGGTCGATGGCAGAGCGGTTAGCGCGTTGGGCTAATAATCCAGTGATCGCGAGTTCGAATCCTGCCTCGACCGATTTCGTTCACCTATAACACAAGCATTTAATTGCTTATTTTAGGGAACGTAGGAAGATGTATATGTACTTGTTTAACAAGGACATATTCATTTTTATTTAAAAAAAATAGTTAAAAAAAATTAACATGGTTTAACTGTCAACTAAATGAAGAGGAAAAAAAATATTTGGAGGATAAAACAATATAATACTGAGTAGGTAATTTAATGTATGCTAGTGAAAACACAATTAAAAAATTGATGTGTGAAAAAAACTTAAAGTATCCTTAAATTTTTATTTGATTGACATGTTTATCATATATATTTTTTCTTTTATTCATATATATTATATTTGTCCAACATGTTGTAAAACATTCCTTTTATAATAGAACGAAAGGAGTAGGTTATGAAAATAAATATACAACATAAAGTTAATTGCCGACCGCCGTGGCACAGTTGGTAAGCTGTTTGGTTTCTGTGCGGGCGTCCTGGGTTCGATCCCCAGCAGAGGAGAAATTTATTTATTTATAAAGTTAATTATATTAAAATTCGGACTTATGAATTGTAAAAATTGTAATCGATCACTAAATTTGGTTATCGAAAAATACAGGTCACGACAAAACACGACATTCAAATCGCAGTTATCAGATATTATGGTATCGTACGGGTCAATTCACGAATTGATTCGCTAAAAATACAATTTGGAATTTCAATGCAATAGTAAATTTTTATCTCCCAGCGCGGTATGAATCGAAAATGTGAGTCGCAATAAAGCAACTGTATCTTCTACCTAATAGTGTTGGTAATATTTGAAAATATTATGCCACACCATTCACTTTGCCATAAATATTTACACTTGACGATAAAAAGTATGAAATGTGAGATGATTATTATTACCATTACAGAACTACGATATTTCGTAAAGGGATACTGTTATGAGGGCGGCTCAGAGGGGTAACTGCTGTATGAGAAATTATATGAAACTGTATTACAAAATAATATTTTACTAAGGCACTGCCTCCCTGACCATCCAGCGGGTTAAAAATTATTTGACCAACACCAATTTAGTTATTTTATTTTAATATTTATAGTCGCAATTATAACTAGAAACAAACCTAACCAACCTATTTTTAACAAACTTTTGTAGGTAAGTTTAAAAAATCGGTGTACCCTAGACTATCCTGGCTGGTCAAGGAGGCAGTACCTTTTATTAATTTATAATAAACACGATTTTTATACAAAAAGATAGGTTTGACAATTTTTTTATACCAGTGCTCCGTTCCACCATCGTACTTTTCAACTTTGCGCTTTGCAATTCGTCGGTTTGTTTTCGTTCCACCATTACATTTTTTCGCAAAGTAAAAGTTGCAATGTGCAAAGCGTAAAGTAGACGCCTATTGCAAAGCAAATAAGCTTTTCTGTTCCACCATCGCTACTTTTCATAAATAACTTTGCAAACTTTGCGAATGAATTGAAAAGAATATTTTTACATTTCAAATTTGCCATTCGTCGAGTTGTGAAAGTAGAAGTTGTGTGTATAGAATTTTTAAGTTAATTTATTACAAAATGTTTCAGACATTATTGTTAGAAAGGTATGAGGAAGACGGGATTGTAAGAAATTATAGAAAAAGAATAAATTTCGAAAATATTTTACTCACGCAGTTCCTCGAAAATTTTCGAATAAAATAGCACTCAGTGTGAATATGTGTTGAGTAAGTACACGATTTATTCTTATTTTTTTCGGTAATTTATGTGATTATGGCCCGGTATTACAGTGGGCCCTCAACTCATTGAGTTTGTTAAACTCAAGATTAATGTTAAGGGGAGATTGAATCCATTTCCGTATTACAGTGCAATATAACATGTCAGTTACTAAATCTTCAATTACAGAAATATTTTACTTTTTCTGTGGTTATTATCTGTCAAATTTTAAATGACCTCAAATAATACGAACTACAAAACGGAACGCTACCGCTTGAAATACTATTGTTTTAAATGCCCATGTTCGTTTCAATATGGCTGTCAGTTTATTTTGTTGTGTGGCGCCACCGTCGATACAACTAACGCCTTTAGTGATAGAAACTGAAACTACACTCGTTGCCTAACGCCTCTAGTGATAGAAACTGAAACTACACGCGTTGCCTAGCAAATGACAATTGACTCACCGTTAATTGACACTAGCGACACCTAGTGATAACTTAGTAGTACCGAGTGTTTAGCGCGTAGCGTAAAGGTACATTTGACACCATTCGTTCTCGTCTGTTCTGTGATTTCGTTGTTAGAAAATGAGCCGGAAAGACAATATTAAGAAAAAAATAGCCGTGTTGGAGATAATTACAGAATAGAAAGGAGATGACAGATGACAGTTGACAGATGACAGATGACAGATGACAGGTGACAGATGACAGATGACAGATGACAGGTGACAGATGACAGATGACAGATGACAGGTGACAGATGACAGGTGACAGGTGACAGATGACAGATGACAGATGACAGATGACAGTTGACAGATGACAGATGACAGATGTCAGGTTACAGGTGACAGGTGACAGATGGCAAATGACAAATGACAGATGACAGTTGACAGATGACAGTTGACAGATGACAGATGACAGATGACAGTTGACAGATGACAGATGACAGATGACAGTTGACAGATGACAGGTGACAGGTGACAGATGAAAGGTGACAGGTGACAGATGACAGATGACAGATGACAGATGACAGATGACAGATGACAGATGACAGGTGACAGATGACAGATGACAGATGACAGATGACAGATGACAGATGACAAATGACAGATGACAGGTGACAGGTGACAGGTGACAGGTGACAGGTGACAGGTGACAGGTGACAGGTGACAGATGACAGATGACAGTTGACAGATGACAGATGACAGGTGACAGGTGACAGATGACAGATGACAGGTGACAGGTGACAGATGACAGATGACAGATGGCAGTTGACAGATGACAGGTGACAGATGAAAGGTGACAGATGACAGGTGACAGGTGACAGATGACAGATTACAGATGACAGTTGACAGATGACAGGTGACAGGTGACAAATAACAAATGACAGATGACAGGTGACAGATGACAGGTGACAGATGACAAATGGCAGTTGACAGATGACAGATGACAGGTGACAGATGAAAGGTGACAGATGACAGTTGACAGGTGAGAGATGACAGATGACAGGTGACAGATGACAGATGACAGATGACAGATGACAGATGACAGATGACAGATGACAGATGACAGATGACAGATGACAGATGACAGGTGACAGGTGACAGGTGACAGGTGACAGATGACAGATGACAGGTGACAGATGACAGATGACAGATATCAGATGACAGTTGACAGATGACAGATGTCAGGTTACAGGTAACAGGTGACAGATGGCAAATGACAAATGACAGATGACAGTTGACAGTTGACAGATGACGGATGACAGTTGACAGATGACAGATGACAGTTGACAGATGACAGATGACAGGTGACAGGTGACAGATAAAAGGTGACAGGTGACAGATGACAGATGACAGATGACAGGTGACAGATGACAGATGACAGATGACAGATGACAGATGACAGATGACAGGTGACAGGTGACAGGTGACAGTTGACAGGTGACAGGTGACAGATGACAGTTGACAGATGACAGATGACAGGTGACATGTGACAGATGACAGGTGACAGGTGACAGGTGACAGATGACAGATGACAGATGACAGATGACAGGTGACAGGTGACAGGTGACAGGTGACAGATGACAGTTGACAGATGACAGATGACAGATGACAGGTGACAGGTGACAGGTGACAGGTGACAGGTGACAGATGACAGATGGCAGTTGACAGATGACAGATGACAGGTGACAGATGAAAGGTGACAGATGACAGTTGACAGGTGACAGATGACAGATAACAGGTGACAGATGACAGATGACAGATGACAGATGACAGGTGACAGATGACAGGTGACAGATGAAAGGTGACAGTTGACAGTTGACAGATGACAGATGACAGATGTCAGGTTACAGGTGACAGGTGACAGATGGCAAATGACAAATGACAGGTGACAGATGACAGATGACAGTTGACAGATGACAGATGACAGGTGACAGGTGACAGATGACAGATGACAGGTGACAGGTGACAGATGACAGATGACAGATGGCAGTTGACAGATGACAGGTGACAGATGAAAGGTGACAGATGACAGGTGACAGGTGACAGATGACAGATTACAGATGACAGTTGACAGATGACAGGTGACAGGTGACAAATAACAAATGACAGATGACAGGTGACAGATGACAGGTGACAGATGACAAATGGCAGTTGACAGATGACAGATGACAGGTGACAGATGAAAGGTGACAGATGACAGTTGACAGGTGAGAGATGACAGATGACAGGTGACAGATGACAGATGACAGATGACAGATGACAGATGACAGATGACAGATGACAGATGACAGATGACAGGTGACAGGTGACAGATGACAGGTGACAGGTGACAGGTGACAGGTGACAGGTGACAGGTGACAGGTGACAGATGACAGATGACAGGTGACAGATGACAGATGACAGATATCAGATGACAGTTGACAGATGACAGATGTCAGGTTACAGGTAAAAGGTGACAGATGGCAAATGACAAATGACAGATGACAGTTGACAGTTGACAGATGACAGATGACAGTTGACAGATGACAGATGACAGTTGACAGATGACAGGTGACAGGTGACAGATAAAAGGTGACAGGTGACAGATGACAGATGACAGATGACAGGTGACAGATGACAGATGACAGATGACAGGTGACAGGTGACAGGTGACAGGTGACAGGTGACAGGTGACAGGTGACAGGTGACAGGTGACAGGTGACAGGTGACAGATGACAGTTGACAGATGACAGATGACAGGTGACATGTGACAGATGACAGGTGACAGGTGACAGGTGACAGATGACAGATGACAGATGACAGATGACAGGTGACAGGTGACAGGTGACAGGTGACAGGTGACAGGTGACAGGTGACAGATGACAGTTGACAGATGACAGATGACAGATGACAGGTGACAGGTGACAGGTGACAGGTGACAGGTGACAGATGACAGGTGACAGGTGACAGATGACAGATGACAGATGACAGATGGCAGTTGACAGATGACAGGTGACAGATGAAAGGTGACAGATGACAGGTGACAGATGACAGATGACAGATGACAGATGACAGATTACAGATGACAGTTGACAGATGACAGGTGACAGGTGACAAATAACAAATGACAGATGACAGGTGACAGATGACAGGTGACAGATGACAGATGGCAGTTGACAGATGACAGATGACAGATGAAAGGTGACAGATGACAGATGACAGGTGACAGATGACAGATGACAGATGACAGGTGACAGATGACAGATGACAGATGAAAGGTGACAGATGACAGTTGACAGGTGACAGATGACAGATGACAGGTGACAGATGACAGATGACAGATGACAGATGACAGGTGACAGATGACAGATGACAGGTGACAGATGAAAGGTGACAGATGACAGGTTACAGGTGACAGTTGACAGTTGACAGATGACAGATGACAGATGTCAGGTTACAGGTGACAGGTGACAGATGGCAAATGACAAATGACAGATGACAGTTGACAGATGACAGATGGCAGTTGACAGATGACAGGTGACAGATGAAAGGTGACAGATGACAGGTGACAGATGACAGATTACAGATGACAGTTGACAGATGACAGGTGACAGGTGACAAATAACAAATGACAGATGACAGGTGACAGATGACAGGTGACAGATGACAGATGGCAGTTGACAGATGACAGATGAAAGGTGACAGATGACAGATGACAGGTGACAGATGACAGATGACAGATAACAGGTGACAGATGACAGATGACAGATGACAGATGACAGGTGACAGATGACAGGTGACAGATGAAAGGTGACAGTTGACAGTTGACAGATGACAGATGACAGATGTCAGGTTACAGGTGACAGGTGACAGATGGCAAATGACAAATGACAGATGACAGTTGACAGTTGACAGATGACAGATGACAGTTGACAGATGACAGATGGCAGTTGACAGATGACAGGTGACAGATGAAAGGTGACAGATGACAGATGACAGGTGACAGATGACAGATGACAAATGACAGATGACAGTTGACAGATGACAGGTGACAGATGACAGGTGACAGATGACAGATGACAGGTGACAGGTGACAGGTGACAGGTGACAGATGACAGATGACAGATGGCAGTTGACAGATGACAGGTGACAGATGAAAGGTGACAGATGACAGATGACAGGTGACAGATGACAGATTACAGATGAAAGATGACAGTTGACAGATGACAGATGACAGGTGACAGGTGACAAATAACAAATGACAGATGACAGGTGACAGGTGACAGGTGACAGGTGACAGGTGACAGGTGACAGATGACAGGTGACAGGTGACAGATGACAGGTGACAGGTGACAGGTGACAGATGACAGGTGACAGATGACAGGTGACGGATGACAGATGACAGATGACAGATGACAGATGACAATTGACAGATGACAGATGACAGATGACAGGAGACAGGTGACAGATGACAAATGACAGATGACAGGTGACAGATGACAGATGACAGGTGACAGATGAAAGGTGACAGATGACAGTTGACAGGTGACAGATGACAGGTGACAGGTGACAGGTGACAGGTGACAGATGACAGGTGACAGATGACAGGTGACAGATGACAGATGACAGATGACAGTTGACAGATGACAGATGACAGATGACAGATGACAGATGACAGATGACAGGTGACAGGTGACAGGTGACAGATGACAGTTGACAGATGACAGATGACAGATGACAGTTGACAGATGACAGATGACAGGTGACAGGTGACAGATGACAGATGACAGGTGACAGGTGACAGATGACAGATGACAGATGACAGATGACAGATGACAGATGACAGATGACAGGTGACAGGTGACAGATGACAGATGACAGATGACAGATGACAGATGACAGATGACAGATGATAGATGACAGGTGACAGATGGCCATTGTTCAATTGCCTCCCATCTGTATAGAATTAGAGTTCTAAATAGCCCACTTTGCCAGTGTGGTGATGAGGATGAGACAATTGATCATGTATTTTTTAACTGTAAAAATAATTCCGCCTGCAAAAATATATACAAACAATTAATTAAAATCACTCACCAATCTCCACTTAATATCCAACATCTTTTGTCTCTTAATAATTCACGTGTACTGTCCGTTATTTCAAAATTCCTTTCATTGAATGACATAAATTTATAATAAAATTAACTTTTCTCCTCTGACATGAAATAATTGGCACATAGCACTATTTACAGGGTGAATTGCCTTAAACGAAAAACAAAAAAAAAAAAAAAGATGACAGATGGACAGATGATGACAAGGATCAAAAGTTTTAAGAGGAGGACGGACACACAGACACACACACACACACAGTCACACGAAATGTTCTACTCCAAATTCTGAGTAAATCCGTATGTATAACATACATGCTGCGAAGCCTCTAAGTTCGTGTTTTTTGACTTCAAAGTTGGAAAAACCGTGAATTATATAGACCCTACATACAAATCTCGCGTATCTTGGCTTGAAACATTGTCGATATGTTAAGAGAACAAAGTTCTCTTTAACAAATCTTCAGTTGGATTTCCACAAGGGCAAGTATGTTTTTTAATAGATTATTATTAAATTTTCAGCTAGTTTGTTTCCTTTTTTTGTTTACTTTTGTATAATTAACAATGGATTCAGTTATATCTAAAAAGCAAACTCATGTTTGAATATGTTCATCAAACATGAAACCGAAATCACACGGAACCTACCATTTCTGTGAAAAAAACCTTTTTAACTAAAAGGGATATAAATTTGGTTGAATAATGCGACCTTGTTGCGCTACCACAGTAATAAAAGCATCAATGAGGCAAAAGCTAAAGAAATACCACAACAATTATGAAACGGGTGGGTCAAAAAAATATGTATGAAAAAACCCAATACGTATTTTTTTGTGTTATTAAAATGTATAAGTTATAAAATATGTAGAATTTTACAAAGCTGAGAAATTTAGAGATAAATTGCTTATTTCTTGGTAATAGATTTTTATAAATTTCATAAAAATTAACAAATCAAATAGAACACATTATTTTTCACAGATTCGATTAACTATGAACGAACGGATCGTACGAACCACTCTGTTCATACAACCAATATAGGATTAATAAATTTTATTTATTAATTTATTACAGTAAAAAACAGATTTACACACAAAAGTTAAGCAAACATTTATACAAATATTTATTCACAGTTACACAGTTATTCAGTTACCTTAGACAAATGATACCGTTTAAGTTGGGACAAATGATAAGTAAAACGAAAAACATACACTCGAGGAAAATTCCTTAAAGAATAAGAAGAAGAAGGCGTCTTGTGAACAATTAATATTCTGAATGGAGGAAATAAAGGAAGTTTAAACAGGCAAGCGAGTACGAATGTGAGTCAGCCGATGAATGCATGCAAAGGCAGGTGAGTATGGAACTCGATTCTCTCTGATTACCCAAATAATACAGATACGGCGTAGTGGCATGTATGTATTTACATTCAATGTTGCATCCTTTTCATATTTAAATAATTACAGTAGGTAAACAGATGATCAAAAAATAAGATAATTTTTGAGGTAAAATTTGATGTAATTATTGTAATCAATATGTTATAAAAATTACCTAAAGGTAGGCGCGCATGGAAGCTAATTTCATCGGCCGATTAATAATCGGTGAGTTACAACATACGAATTACATGTAAGAGCGCGCATGAAAGCTAACAGAATCGGCCGATTTTAAAATCTGTGACGAGACACAAAAAAATCGGCCGATCGAGATCGGCCGATTTTTTGTAACCAATCTTGTTGTATGAGAGGGCGCGCATGGCGCATGCTCGCCGATAATTTAATCGTCCGAGCGCAGTAGATCGAGAAGTACGTTCTCAGTGCTGCCAAACGAAATGTCAGATGAAATAAATTTTGATTCGGAAAAATTAATTATATTAGTTGAAGCACGTCCTTCATTATATGATAAAAAATTATAGTAACCGCCAAATTAAGCAAAAATTATGGTTGGAGATAAGCGAAATATTAATAACTGGCTGGGAACAGCTAAATCATAATAAAAGAACTGAATTGGGTAAGTTATTACTTAATTGAATAATAGTTACATAGGTAATTTAATAAATATTCCGCTTAATGAATAAAAACTTAACTGTGTTTCAAGTGTTTTTTTTTATTATTTATAATTATGAACTTCAACTGTGTCAATGAAAAAACCTTAAAAAAAGTTTTATATTATATATACTTGGTTCACTATTGCGTCTGTACATTTGCTCTGTCACACAATAGTTCTTTTCTGTTTCCCGCGCAATGTTTGTATTTTCCCGCTTGTACGCGCGCGGAGCCCATCATAATGATTTCTAGGTTATGTTTGGTAAATTATGATCTGTCAATTTATTTATCTTTTCCCGTGCAATACATACCTTTTACCGCGCAATACAAAGGTACCGCAGTTTTCTGTTTCCCGCGCAATGTTTTTCTTTTTCCCGCTTGTTGTACAGGCGCATGGAGCCCAAGTTAATGATTTTTTGTTTAAGTTCGGTAAATTATGATCTGTCAATTATTTCTAATCATATGAATGTTGACCGCCGTGTTATTTCCAATTGTACGATTCTAGAAGCTTCCATGCGCGTTAGAACCGATCGGCCGATTTTTTATCGGCCGATAAATTAATCGGCCGATAATAATCGGCCGATTTATTTAAGCTTCCATGTGCGCCTTACCTAATGGTTTTATTTATTTAAATTTCAAATTTATTATAATATGTAGACACAGATGTCAGATTATTCCCAAGTATACCTATCCTCATCTTCTTGACATACCAAACATTGTTTTTACCTATATTTACCCTTGAACGTGGCAACAATACTATCGCCGCTTCTCCGCGCAAGAGTAGGCCACCGACTAGTCTAAATGATCACATCGTTCTGTGCGCATAATATAATATATACAAAGTCTAAAAACTGATCCCGCGCCGTGCACATACTATGTAGTAAAAAAACTTTAAAAATGTTCTCGGCGTTCGAACGTTTGTTAAAGACAATCAAAGTGAATATTTGTTGAACCATTGACGAGAAGGAAAGAAGTATTCGACGCCAAATTTGTCGGCCTTCGTGATTCAGTTGGTTGGGTATCTGACTGCTGATCCAAAGGTCCCGGGTTCAATTCCCGGTGGAGACAGTTTTTAAATGTGTTTTCAGTTATGATCTGTGAGACGATTAGTATTGCAAGTCTCCAGCATGTGGCAACTTGGTGCGTGTTAAATTAATATTTGACATAGTACCCCGTACTCAGTAACAACTAAATTAGGAATGTTCTAAAATTGTAGATTTTAGATTTACGGTCTTACTTCAGCGTTATAAAATATCAACTTTGATTAAATAGAATAGGAACGTATACCTACTATATTGGCCGGAATTTCCTTAAAAAGTTACTGAATTAGATGTATTATGAATAATTATGAAAATTATGAAAGAGATGGAAGGACAGCTGGACATCCGCGTCCCAGGAGTGAATCCGAGAACAAACAGTACCCAGTACTAGAACAAGCTGAAGAAGAAGAAGATGAAATTTTCATCATTTTCATAATGATTCAAAATACGTCTAATTCAGTAAAATTTTAAGAACGTTCCGGCCAATATAGGTACGTTCCTATTCCATTTAGTACAAGTTGATATTTTATAACGCTGAAATAAGACCGTTAATCAAAAATCTACAATTTTAGTATGTTCCTATTTTAGTTACAATAGTTACTGAATACGGGGTATTACTTGTTAGTTGCCCGAGAAGCAAAATTAAATAAATAAATAAATAAAGAGTGAGTCCTTCATTTTTTCTGTGTCTCCAATCTGTTTTTATTCTGCCGTTATCGTACATGATATAAAAAGAACTTACATATTTGTAGAACATTTTAAAGTCTGGAAATTCAGTTCATTTCATGATACACCCATTAGTGTATGTATGGTTAAGGCCAGTAGACAAATTAAAGGCATTTATGGAGATTTAGATAACTTGAAAGAGGACTTTACCGACGCTTCCACGACAGAACATTCAAGTCAAATTCCTGGAATTCTGCCAGTTGTGATTTTCTCCACATGTACAAATATTACTAAACGAATTGTGCCATGTTTGAATGCGGAATTTGTACTCCTTCGTTGGAAGATAGGATGCTTTAAACTGTCATGTGCAAAAATAAATCTCGAGTAAAAATTAAATTTTAATTAAAGCGACAATAATATATTTGTTCAATGTGTGCAGTAAAATTAAAACTTTATAACTATTGAAAACATCATATTATATAAAAAAAGATCATCTATGAATATTATGTAAACTTAAATACAAAAAAAATAATGACAAGGTGTTGTTGTTTAGCGATTAAAACTGGGAATCTACTTACAAAAAAGCAGAAAGTGGGATAATAATAATAATAATTTATTTGTATAGCGCCATTTAATGATTCGAAATCATACCAAGGGCGCTGATAGTTTAATGTTGTGTTCTGTGAAACAAAGCTGTTTTTAATTCTTTAGTGAATGTGCTCTTGCTTTGAGCACTGCGGAGTGAATTCCACTTAATAGGACCACTCTCACTGCATCTTATTAAAAACTGGTTAAACTGTAACACACTTACATTAAACAATGACAAAACAGTATACATAACTTTTACCAAAACGGACCAGGGACAACCAAATGAAAATAGACCACTGAAAATTCATGACTGCAAAGACCAACAAAGTAACTGCATAATGTACTGAAATAAAAAAACTAGACAAACGAAATACTTGGGAATAACAATTGACCAATGTTTAAAATGGAAACCCCATATCTCAATTTTAAGCATGAAATTAATAAAAAAAATATTTCATTTTTCGCTCCATCAGAAATGTTTTACCTAAATCTGTCATTAAATTAATGTACTATTCACTTTACCAATCAATAGTAGAATATGGTATTATAGGGTGGGGTGGTACTTACAAAAACAAATATAGATCCAATAGTTAAAGCCCGAAAATCCGTTTCGAAAATAATATTTAATGTACCTATTCGCACACCCTCAGTCAAACTATTCAAAAAACTTGACATACTAGACATACAACAGTTATATGCTAAAAACATTTGCATTTATATCTATTCACACCTTAACGACTTCCAATCGACCCAAACTACACGTCAGACTAGACAGACTAGACAAGCAAATATACAGATACCGAGAACCAAGTCGACTTATGGACAAAGAATTTTTCATTTCCTTGGAGTAAAAATTTTCAATTTGCTTCCAATTGAATTGAAGAAAACTACAAATATAAACAGCTTTAAGTGTGGATTAAAAAAGTGGGTAAAAAAAAACAGAAAAGACAGTGATAAATAAACAACTTTACGTAAATATACGATGACACACACGCACACCTAAACAATATACTTATATATGTAATTATAAGAGTTGGACAGAGTCAACAAAGCGGCTTACTATGACCGATGCTTTAGTGTGAGTGGTCCTATTAAGTGGAATTCACTGCCTCTAGATGTCCGCAGTGCTCAAAGCAAGAGCAAATTCACTAAAAGATTAAAACAGCTTTGTTTCAGAGAACACAACATTAAACTATCAGCGCCCTTGGTATGATCTCGAATCATTAAACGGCGCTATACAAATAAATTATTATTATTATTATAAGCTGCTTCAGGACAGGTTTTTAACTTAGTGAAGCAGTTTACGTTTCGCATCTAGTTCTTAAGTATCTTTTTTTGTAAAAAAATTGTATTGTTAAACTTTGATGTGTGCCTATATTTATATAATTTCTTACATTACTCTACCATACCATACCATCACGCCATTTCCCTATTTGGGGTAGGCAGAGAGAACCTAACGCCAGACTCCTCTCTCTTGACATACATTCCTCGCTTCATTCACGTCCATACATCGTCTCATACACGCTCTTCTATTATTCTTACTTCTAACATCTCCATCTTTCAAAATCCCATTTATGTGATCGTGCCAATTCTTTCTTGGCCGACCTCTACTTTTCATTCCTCTTTTATCAGCCTTGTATACTTTTTTTGTCAGACGGTCATCACTTATTCTTTCTATGTGGCCGAACCACCTTAGGGCATTTATTTTCATCTTACTTACGATATTTCTTTCAATCATACATTCTCGTCTAATATCCTCATTTCTTATTCTATCATACATCGTTTTACCACACATTCGTCTTAGTGACCTCATTTCAACCGCGTTAATTCTACTTTCATGCGTCTTCTGCCATGTCCATGTCTCACTAGCATACAATCGAGTCGGAACGAAGATACCAATAATGGTATGGTATGGTATCTTATATTACAAATAAAAAAAAAATCATTTTCGTTTAAGCGTATTTTTGCATAGCGTAGACCACAACCCACTTTTTTTAATACCTCATAAATAGCTCACAATCTCTCACGAGACGTTTGATACAATAACAATTCAATATAAAAATGAGTGGGTTGTAACCAACACTATACTCCTCACTATCAAGTCACTCCACAAGATATTCAAATTTTGGTTGGAAATATTTGAGCATTTTCATGAAATGAGTTTGATAAATTATTTTTGATTTAAATATTTTATTTTAAAAACTTGATAGTTCTTCAATGCTATTTTATGTGAGTGATGTACCTTTTTATCAATTTGAAAATTAAAATATAAAATTTTAATTTCCTGAGCTTGGGACCACATTAAAATATTAAAAATATTTGACAGTTAAACAATTGAGAAGTACTGTTCAGATATCCTTCAAAATCAAATGCGGTCTAAGCAAAAAAAAATTGCAAAATTTGAAAAGAATCGAATGAGTATTATAATAGTCTATAATCGATAAAATAAAATAAAAACGCCGTACATAGCACATAGTACACAGACACATTGTGATGAAACTTTCAGAATACGATCTCAGCATGATACTAGTTGCTTGATTACGGTGATGTGTGTTATCTGGATGCCAATCAAGAATTATTAAATAAACTGGAACGATTACAGAATGTCTGTATACGGTTCAATTACAATCTTAAAAAATATGATCATGTTTCGACTTGTAGAAATATACTTCGTTGGCCAAAGATACGAGATCGTCGTAACATTCACATTCTGTCATTACTTTATAAGACTTTTTATGATCCCTATTCACCACAATATTTAAAAAATAACGTCGTTTTCTTGTCAAGTCACGGCCTATCCCTTCGATCTGCTGAACGTACTACACTAGCTATCCCCAATTCACAATACAGAAGTTTTCAGCTCCTCTTTTCAAGTACAATCAGCTAGACTATGGAATGGCCTAAGTGATGAAGTAACGTCATCTCAATCCATTCAAATATTTAAAGGTAAACTAAAAAAACTTTATTTGTCAAATAGTTCCTAAATTCCTTCTATATCCTTCCGTAACCTCCTTTTCCTCATTGCTATGATCAGTGTTATTTTTATTATTCTTTTATTTTTAAACTCTCTTTTCATTTTTTTTCTCTTTTTAATTTTTTTTTATATTTCTTACTCTTTTATGTTATTTTTTATCAATTTATTTCTCACTTAATTAGTACTGTACCAATTTAACTAAGAGACTTCACGTTGCTCGGGTTGGTTGGAAGAAATTGCCTTATGGCAATAAACCTGCCTTTGTACACATGTACATAAATTATATAAATAAATAAATAAATAATCTGCAATGAAAAAACTCACCATTAAAATTACGAATTCATAACTCCCCACTGGATCGCCTTGTGGTACTGAGGAGTAAAAATTTATGACCTCATTCAAAAAATATCAAAATAATAAGAGGCCAACAAATTTTAAATTTGTCTCGTGACATCTTCTTTAATAGAAGTAATTTTTACTTCATTATACAAAATGGAGGTTTTGAGCTGATAAAACCCAATTACACAACACAACGTGAACTTGTCAGCCGAAATGGAATTATTATTATATTGATAGAAAAATATCACAAGGCACGTAACTAAAAGGGTACACTTCTGTTCAACATGCCTTGATCTTATTATTTATTGCAAATTGCTTTTATTCACAGCGATTCACGTTTATGTACTAAAACCATTGCTCAATGGATACTTACAAATAATATAACAATACGTGATTTTGGACTGAGCCCATAACGAGAATATTATGACAAACGGAATATTCAAATATGCGTGAATATCCATTTTGTTTTATGATTTTTCTAGTATTTTTATTTTTATATTGAAATGATAATCCAATATCAATTTAATATTCACATAAAAAAAAACATTTTTCGTATTGATATCCACTCTTATTTTTGAACTTTCACCTATCTGAGCTGTTATTAAAGGGGCATATATACCTAAACATCCCATTTTAAATCAAATTTCTCAAATATTTATTTATTTAATATTGCTTCTCGGGCAACAAACAGGTACTATGTCAAATATTAATTTGACACGCACCCAATAATAAGTTGCCACATTCTGGAGACTTACGATATTAATCGTCTCACAGATCCAGACTGAAAACACAATTAAAAACTGTGTCTCCACCGGAAATCGAATCCGGGACCCTTGGATCAGCAGTCAGATACCCAACCAACTGAGCCACGAAGCCCGACAAATATGTTAAACAGTGTGTATTGAAAAAAATACCATAAGTATTTTCAACATTTAATTCATGAATTTTTATCACACAATTTTAAATGTACCAAAAAATATTAAAATTATCCTTTTTTGCAGCATTTTTTTAATTACTCCATAACTACATATGTGTCGTAGAGAAATAAATGTTTTTTTGTGCTTTAAGAGAGCATTTAATTGAATTGAATATTGGTGATATTATTGTCATTTAAGTCAGGTTTGTTCATGAAAAATAAATGTTTTTTGTGCTTTAAGAGAGCATTTAATTGAATTGTATATTAGTGATATTATTTTCATTTAAGTCAGGTTTGTTCATGAAAAGTAAAGAATCAATATATTTTGGGTTTCCGATAGTCTAAATCACGTATAAACCCTTTTAACATTAGGCGGTTTTAGTATAGGTATCATGTTTTCGTCATAGGCCCTATTAAAAAAACCCACTTTATTTGTACCCAATATAATGTTTGTTTGATTTAAGTCTGTTATGTCTAAACCTTTAAACCTTGTTTAAACTCGTCTGTGCAAAAAAAAAATATATAAAATTTTGCTGTTTGTTAATATTTTTATAAATTAATTATATTTAATAATTATGAAATTCCACTGCGTGTTCGACAAAACACAAAAAAAATATTTTTGAAGTAAAGGTTAAGTACAAATTTTCAAAAAGAAAACTCTCCCGTTCGTTATATAATATATTATTAATTAACACTATGCTATTTACAAATTCATACACATATCTGCTTACTGCTTATAAAATCTTAACAAACTCAAATTGAAACTAACTTAACGTTAATAGTTGTAGTAAGTAATCAACTTAGTTTTACAATATAAACTTTGTTTTTCTTTGGTTTAATAGTTTCTTCAATATTTTCCCCATCGGGAATTAATTTTCTCCGGAACACGGTATCTAAGACTAAAGTGCATTAATAATACAAGAAAGGCCACCTTTAATAATCATTCTCACTATTAAATGGTGTTTTATGGAATATTGCATACCATCACGCCATTTCCCTATTTGGGGTAGGCAGAGAGAACCGAACGCCAGACTCCTCTCTCTTGACATACATTCCTCGCTTCATTCACGTCCATACATCGTCTCATACACGCTCTTCTATTATTCTTACTTCTAACATCACCATCTTTCAAAATCCCATTTATGTGATCGTGTCAACTTTTGCTTGGCCGACCTCTACTTTTCGTTCCTCTTTTATCAGCCTTGTATACTTTTTTTGTCAGACAGTCATCACTTATTCTTTCTATGTGGCCGAACCACCTTAGGGCATTTATTTTCATCTTACTTACGATATTTCTTTCAATCATACATTCTCGTCTAATATCCTCATTTCTTATTCTATCATACATCGTTTTACCACACATTCGTCTTAGTGACCTCATTTCAACCGCGTTAATTCTACTTTCATGCGTCTTCTGCCATGTCCATGTCTCACTAGCATAAATTAGAGTCGGTGCGACGATACCATTGTGTACCGCGAGCTTTGCTTGCCTCGAAATAATTGAGTCAGCCATTACCGGTCTTAATGCACCATTTACTCTATTACCTGCCGTTACTCTCCTTTCAATATCTTTTTCCAATCTTCCATCACGCTAAAACATGCTTTCTAAGTATAAATATTCATCGACTTATTGCCATAGTAAAATATCAAATAGCATCATCGAATATTGCCATAGTAAAATATCAAATAGCGTCAATTATTACAATGAATCAACACAAAATAACGTAACTTCGTGCACTTGATGCAGATAGATAAATAAATAAATTATTTAGGTATATAAAAAAATAATTATTTGATTTGAAATAAGTTATTATAAAGAGTGAGGCACCGGTTTAGAATAGTGCTTCCACTCTTTTTTATTATAGTCATTTCCGAGTGTCTCGTATGAGCCGGGTAATCTTTAATACAACAGGCAACAATAACATCCAACATAGTTCAGCAATGAGGGACCACCTATTCTGAATGCAGTGCCATTTTAGCACCCATTCTGAATGGTGAGTGGGTAAACACGCATGTGCTGTGCTCGTTTTCAAAAGGTCATGCACATCAAGAAAAGGGCAGCGCCCATATACCAACTGCGGTAATTCAGGAGTTATTCTAGTGACGAATGATAAGAAGAGTTGACCCTACCTAAAGAAGAAAAAGGAAAATAAAAAGAAAAGAAAAAGATAAAACAAAATAAAAAGTAAATAAAACAACAAAATAAGAAAAAAAAAATAAAAGAAAAAAATGGTAAAGAAAAATAAAATGTAAAGAAAAAAAAATATCAGTTGATGAATAGGTATAATTTAGTGGGTTAAATATAGTATTTATTTCTTTATTTATTTATCTTCTTGTAGAAATAATTTGTAAACTGCCGGAGTTATTGCCAAACGGCAATTTCTTTCAACCGACCAGAGTTGATGTCAATATTCAATACAATGTATAATATGTCAAAAAGGTTATGATACGACAAAAATAAAAAAAGAAATACAATAAAGATAACAGAAAAAAAACGGGAAAAATTTTATATGATAACAGTTCATGATAGGAAAACAAAAGGATAAGAAGAGGAAGAGGAGAAGAAGAAGAAATCAGGTTTTATCTGATAGATATTTTTTTGAATATTTTTAGAGATTCCCGACGTAATATCAGGAATTAGAATATTCCATAGCCTTGCTTTCAAATGAGGAGCTCAAAAATCAGTACTATATTTTTTACTGGTTTTATTGATGTGAATTATTCAGGAATAATCAACTTTATATAAAATATAGGTGAAGACACAAAATAGATTAAAATAAAAATTTCCATTGTTCATTTATATCCAAAGTACCTATAGATAAACGAGGGATGATATTTATCAGTATCAGGAACCTGCAGGAACAAAGGAGAAAACGATGTCATGCGCCCGCTGTCAACTCAGAAACGGACATAATAAATGAAACATTTCGTCTCCTCTGACAGATGCTGGGCGCTGACGCACACAAGGAGGTCAGATGACACGAGATAAAGGATCATACTTCTTTGTCAGCAGCGCGGGAATCTGTCGTCGGACAGATTTCAGTGACGGTTTGGAAAATCACCATTTTACAAAAATTAAATAAGAATTAATTTTTGAATTTGCAGTTCTAGAAATTCATTCGCAAATGAATGTCTAAGTACTTGAAATTTCGTATCTGTATTTCTGATAGGTTTCACTTGTGCACTGTGCTCACCTTTTTTGGTTTTTATAAATATATAAAAATAAAATTATACCTTCTTCTTCTTTCCTCTTAGCGCTTTTATCCCGTTTCTATCGGGGTACGCTTTAACCATGATCCTGGAATTGGCGAGAAATTTATTTAAATTTATTTACCACGCAAATATTGCTCCTCTGGGCTGGAAACATTGGTTAGTTGGAAGAAATTGCCATACAGCAATAAACTCGCCACTTGCGGTGGGTGCTAGGAAGTTTTCATTATTATTACCTATTATTATTAAATTCAGACTGAAAGCACAGTTGAAAACTGTCTCCAACAGAAATTGAAACCAGGAACATTGGCTCGGGTTGCTAACCAACCGAACCACAAAATATTAATTAATTACATTTATTGAGAGTACTATAAAACTTAGGTAATACTTAGTTAATTTAAAACAAAACAAGACAATGTACTTCATAACTATGAAGTTTTACAAAGAAACGCATTCTTCTAATATATTAGTATCTAGTTGTTTTAGTCGAAGAGATAGCAACGTCAAAAGACAATTAATTTTTTAATGGCTGTTTTCCTTCCTTATTAAATATATGTATGAAAAAGGTAAGTCTGGCACCTAAAAGTGGTTGCTTTTACAACTGTGCATCCACTTTCTACAGGTGAAAATTGCAAATTTTAGTATCATTTGTATCTTTGCAAGTCCTTTTTGTGCTCTTATACCATCCATCTGATTACAATTAAACTTGGTGATTTGTTTAGCGCATACCCGGGAAGTTTCCTGAATTTTTTTTTTACTTATTTCAGTAACAGTAAGAACCTACATATTTCACAAACGGATGGATTATATAGGTAAAAATAACATACAGGCACACATTATATTCAAGTGATACTAAATTGCAATATTTACCTATAAAGATGATGCACACTGGTAGACGCAACGACTCCCAGGTGCCAGACTTACTTTTTTTATACTATATTTAATAATAAAGAAAACACCAATAAAACCAGACATTAAAAAATAATTATTCGATAACTTTGCTATATCTTGGACTACTTTGTAAAAATAGTAGCCAGAAATTTCAGTTTGAATGCGTGGTCGGTTATAACAATTATTAAAATGAACAAAAATTATACATACAAATCGTGATACTAAATTATTTGCGAAGGTGGACTGAATCCACACCCCCTTAGTAAATTTATACAAATTTAGAATTTAAAATTTAAAACATACAAAAAATATTTAAGTCACGACTGTCACAACAGTTTAACGACTTCCCAAGCTAAGCCGAGCGGCATAAACAATGAATTTAATATAAATTTCTTAAAATAATAATTTCATGCCAAATTAAGTCGGAATTAATAGTGGGTCAAGCGCCATTGTTTACGCTTTTCTGGATATTGCGTGACGGAGTATTTAGAAGTAGTCGGGGTGACAGAGTTCCTAAATGCAAATGAGATAAAAGCACGCCACTAAAATCCTTTCACGCAGGTCGAATAATACAACAGGTCAGGGGGCTATTTCTCGTATCTATATAAACCGGTTTTATTTGTTGATCGGTATAAAGACGAAAATAAACTAACAAAGATGAGATAAGACGGCAAAACATATAAGTAATATATAAATAGATTAAACATATAAGTAATATATAAACATATAAGTAATATTGACATAGATTGAAAACAAAAGTTTTCGTTCTATTGCTGATCAATTGACGACACCGGCCAGTCTATCGAAGACCATCATTAAGTGTCATAAACCATACTCATTGTAGCGGAACATACCTACGATGTCCGCCCATCCTTAACTTCATAGCATGGCTACCAACGCAAGTGAAACTTATGAAATGAATGATCCCCTCCTGCTCTCTTTATTCGGAATTTTTCCAGCCGCCGTGGCTTGACGGTATCGCGGACTCTCCTCCACATTCTAATTACGTGTTAATTAAATATAATAAATTAATAAATACTGTGTAAAACATAAATCAGAGTGAGTATAATCTTTTATTACATGAATTATCAGTTGCACCCAATTGTTTGTAGTGTTTCTATTATAGAGAGATGAGTTTTAATTTTACCTTTTGAACACGCATCCTTCTTATAAATATTCATTGAATTCATTTATCATAATAATCAAATAACTATCTCCCTATATCATGAACAAAGACATTAACAATCATATAATTTCCACCATAAAAGTATCATAGACCACCTTCGTAAATAATGGTACTGCTCATCAGAGACCATTATTAAATCACCAATAATGACATCATTAATAATCATTAAATCATTAATAATGACACTGATCGTCAGACAACATCATACAAATATCAATTGTGACACTGAGCCAGTCGGTCTATTGAAAACATAAACCATCATCACATAATAAATGATGACACTGATCATCAGAGACTATCATAAATTTATCAAAAATGAAACTGAGCAGTGTCGCTTTATCGAAGACAATCATCAGAGTGTCATCACAGTGAGGGATGAAGTCTTGGCATTCGTTTGGCTTCGAGAAACTTCAGATTTTATCGAGTCAATCACGTTATTTATCAACATATCAAGTACCTATATTTATGTGTATTTATTTAGATGGGTCGATGGCAGAGCGGTTAGCGCGCTGGGCTAGTAATCCAGTGGTCGCGAGTTCGAATCCTGCCTCGAACGATTTCGTTCACCTAAGCACAAGCATTTATTTGCTTATTTTAGGGAACGTAGGAAGATGTATATGTACTTGTTTAACAAGGACATATTCATTTTTATTATAAAAAAAAAAAAAGTAATTTATATATATAAATTATACTAAGTTTTTAAGGAAGTTATTACAAAAATGTTTCACGAAGATACATACATAATATATTAATGTGGCTTATTTATTTTACTTAATTTACAATACTGTGTACAGTGGCAGTTTTATTGCCATAAGGTAATTTCTTTCAACCAACCAAAGCAACGTGAGGCAATTGATAGTGTGGTGGTACAATAAATTTAAAACAAAGAACATTCAGCACGATAAACAAAAAAAGAAATCACACAAAAAAAAGAAATTAGGGAGAAAGAGGTTGTGGGATGTGAGAGAGCTTATAACTGCTACAAAAACTCAATTCGACTCATATTTTATATCATGTTTTAGTCGAATGAAAAAGAATATTATTAAATAAAATTTTCCTTTATTTATAACATGTCAGAGAAAACCCTTAAATTTTCTTAAAGATTTCTCTCTGCTTGTGGTAAAAGGAACATGGTGTACTGAAATCAATAAAATTGAGTTGGGTTGACAGTTAATCAATTATAATTAAATTATTAATACACTTTTGTTAGTACAAGTTAATTATTAGATATAATTATTTAATTCCTAATCTAAAAGGAAGATTAATCTCAAGATTGACGCAATAACAAGACAAAAATCTTTCATCTTGACCTAAATTATTGGACGCATTTTAGATTAACCTTTAATTAAGTAATTAATTTTCAGATATTTTGGAAAACTCTAAATTATTTTTCATTTTGAACATCAAGAATTTTGACGATGAGGCTAATGATATTTAAAACACATTTTAACAAGTTACAAAAAATTAAAAATATACCTACATAATATCGATGAAATGAGGAAAAATTTGTGTTTAGTAGAGTTATGCAAGTCAATTATTTATTTTAAAAAGATCATTTAGACTATTCACTACAATATCTTGTTAAATGTTATTTTATTGTCAAATCACACTCTGCTTCTTCGATCTGTTGATCGTACCACACTAGCTATTCCCTTTCATTCTACTGAATTTTTCAGTTCCTCTTTTGAAGTACAATCAGCAAGACAATGGGACACCTTAAGAGATGATATAATATTACGTGGTCTCAATCGATTAAACTTTTTAAAAAAGGTCAAAGCTGTTGTACCTGTCTAACAAGTCTGACCCTCAATTAATAACCCTCTTTCCCCAGCTCAAATCCCACAACCTCTATCTCCCTTTTTCTTTGTTGCTGTGATTTTACATTTAATATTGATACGAGTTTATCTTTCTGTATGTTTTTTATTTTAATTTAATGTACCTACCACTACACTAATTATGGTCTCACATTACCTTATGGCAGTAAACCCGCCACTGTAAACATTATTGTACATGAAAATAATTAATAAAAAAATAATATGTTATTTAGAATATATATGGATTCATATGTTTCTGTGCGGGCGTCTTGGGTTCGATTCCCAACAGAGGAGAAATTTATTTAAATTTATTTCTCATGAAAATATTGCTTCTCTGGGCTGGAAACACTGGTTAGTTGGAAGAAATTGCCATACGGCAATAAACTCGCCACTTGCGCAGGGTGCAAGGAAGTGTTCATTATTATTATTATTATTATATGTCATAATATAAATATGGATTGCGAATCGATTTTTTTAAAGTGACATATACGAAAACACCTCAGTAGAGACGATGTTGGGACATTATAGAAGAACAAGGAACTCAAGGCACCTTTAGACGAATCTCAAATCTCATTATCAATATATATATAGAACATTCAAAAATTGCATTGATAAGGGATCTCAATAATTGATAAAAGTTGCGCAAGCACATAAAGTGATCACTTAAAACAACCGATGAAAGCGATGTAGGTGCATTGAGTTTATTTTTTATTTTATTTTTTATTTTTATTTTTATTTTATAGAATACAACGCATTACAATAAAGATTTATACAGATATGCAGAGATAATTTTTATGTTGCCAATTATAGTATTCTAAATATATTAAGTACATACACATTTATTAACAATTATGAAGACAGGATGGGAAAGGAGAGAGGTAGGAAGGGGAGTGGGGGGAAGCATTGACCACTAGAAACTCATATTATGATTTGCCTCACGTGTCTCAATGTATGAAGAATAGTAAATTAAAATTAAGTTAAAGTTAATGTTAAAGGGGCACAATTAAAAAGTTAAAGATGTGCACAATAAAACAGAGCACAGATTAAACATCCGACAAATTCACAATTTTTTTTTTGAATACATAAAAACTTGAAGCAAACATATCCAACTCAGGAACGCTCAAACAATTTCTATTGTACCCAGTACAAGCTCTATTAATATAAGAATTTAGCATATAGTTAGTTTTAGAAGGTTCTATATAAAAGAGAGACTGGTTTCTATTTCTCCTAAGTGGACAGTGAAAACGGAGTGTGCTTAGAAGGGGTGCGCTGTCGATCAGACCGTTAATAATTTTATATAGAAAACAAATATCATGGATTGATCTGCGTGTCTCCAGTTGTTTTGTGATGTGGTGTTTAAGAGCTTGAGGATAGTTAGAGAAATGTAGTCTATTACGAAAATTTAATTGCTTTATATATTTATTTTGAAGATTTTCTATTGCGTTAATATGTATTTCATAGTTTGGATTCCATACAACCGATCCAAATTCCAGTAAGCTTCTAATAAATGAATTAAATAATATACGCAGCGTGTCAGAGTTATGAAAAGGTTTCGTGTTTCGAAATATGAATCCGAGGGTTTTATATGCTTTAGTTGTTATGTATTCAATATGATTAGTGAAAGATAGTTTTTCGTCCAGTATTATACCTAAATCCCTGATTTCAGATTTATAGTTCAGTTCTTCATTATTGATTTTATATTTAAATAATATTTTATTACGGTTTCGTGAGTATGTTATGTAATTACATTTTTCCACATTTAAGAACAATTGATTTTCCGCACAATAACGTTGTAAACTATATAAATCATCTTGGAGCTCCAAACAATCTGACGGGCTAGATTGAACAATCTGGACGGAGTTCTTGATTCTTCTAAAATATTCCAACTTCATCCATATTAACATGGTGAAAAATATATGGATTGATTGATTGAAACAACAACACAAACACTTCTCGATTCGGGAGGGCAATCCTAAATATTACATTTATCGCTTTATATTTTGAATTAGGACATAACTTAACCAACACAATTTTTGTAAAATATAGATCTTTAAAAAACTGGAAAACATAAAAAAAATTCTTAATATAAATTTGGAAACAAATTAAGAAAAGAGAGAGTTCCTAATTGTATAAAAGAAGGAAACATTACCATAAATAAAATATTAAGTTATGGTAGATATTTTTACGAATTCATGTAGCAAATAATATTGCGTGTTTGCAAAGGATTTTTATGAAAGAATTTTATTGAGGGATTTGTTTCATAATTTATGAAAGGTACAAAATGTCAAGTAAGCAGGCAAGTAGGTACTATAAAATACACATATTTAAACGTATTGAACAAAAATATAAACGAACCGTCCTTATTTAACTAGTAAATTAGTTTGTTAATGAAACTAAGGAACAAATATTTTAGTTCATAATTTTCTATTTCAAATATCAATTATTTAGCAAAATTGGTTTATAAATTTGAACACCAAAATTAGATTTCCATGTTGATATTTTAATAAAAGCAAAAATATACCTTTAACACGAAAATTCTATCTGAGAATGTTAAATATTATTTTGAGAAAAATTTAATGTCATTGTAGATTCAGAGTGGTTACTCGTGGCACATTCTTAAAACGGTCTTATACTCATACTCATAATCAAATTAAACAAATTTTATATGTATAATTTCTCGGGCAACTAACAGGTAGGTACTATGTCAAATATTAATTAAACACGCACCGAATAACAAGTTGCCACATTCTGGTGACTTACGATATTAATCGTCTCACAGATTCAGTCTGAAAAGACAATTAAAAACTGTCGATCCACTGGGAATCAAACCCGGGACCCTTGGATCAGCAGTCAGATACCTAACCAACTTAGCCACGAAGGTCGACAATATTTTTATTACTCTTCATTTTATCATAAAAAATGTTAAGCTCAATGTTTAGAATTAAATTGTTATAAATTATTGTATTAATTAATAATTGAAATATAATAGTCTGAAACTGATTATAAAATTATTTTAATCATCTTCATTAGTAGCCCTGCAGATCCCTCAGATTTTGAAGGTAGCTTGGAAGGTCTCCATAGGAGGACAGCTGGAATTTACAAGATGCGGCAAACTCTGCACAAATAATGACCTTCTATCAGTCTAAGAAGAAGATAAGAACATTAACTTTTGTTAGTTAATGTTTTTATCAATAGGTAATACACAGACATATTTTTTTTCACGTAGGTACTTTACAGCTGGTACTAGATTTTTCCATTCACCGACGTATATAGGACGTGCTCCAATATACAACTATTTCCATTGTTATGTATAAATCAAATCCAAGGAAAAAATCTCCCTCTGGGATATCTTACCGATACGATCGCCAGGGGCAAAAGTCGTACCCAGACATTGCCGTTATTAAAGGCTGCAAATGAAAAATAATGCAGCATTGTGTTGAAAAAGTTCTATGGTTACGATTTTTAAAAATAACGTACAATAATAAAACATTCAAGATAACTCATAAACTGGGCTGTGTTCAGATACAACACTCGACGTCAGGTGTCGGATGTACGTACCTTAAGTTGCAGATTATAGCGTTTTTCACACCAATATCATTGAACGCTTTCGAGCGGCGTTTCAATCTGAACGCAGCATCGGGCGTTTTAAATGTCAAATGTCATTTATCATACATGTATCTTTTTAGGTTATATTTTCATCCTAAGACAACAATTGGGTAGTTGAATAAATAATGCTCTCTGACCTTTTATTGGAAAATTTTGTATGATATTTTTATAAATTAACCACTTTATGAATACATTTGTCATCATAAATAATGTCAACTGACATAATATATACCACAGAAACAAATAGAAGTCATCTTACCACATATAAAATAGATGTCAACAGATACTATAACTGTCAGTGCGTTTTTCACCCAACAATTTTACAGAGCGTTTGGTGCGTACACTTGACGTTCAATATGAACGCCACAGAGTGCCTTTCGATCGTCTGTTTCCGGTCATTATGAACGGCTTAGAGCGTCTCTCAGTGCATTCGGCGTTCATTGTGAATGCAGGCCTGACCTTACTGAATTTGGATTTCTCAACCCAACAAATATTTACTTATATCGAACTTTGTACATGAAATTGAATTAATAACTTTATGTTTAGGTAATTTAAGCTGAAAACTAATTTGGCTGAAAATACACTTAACGGATGAAGAGACAATAGCCTACAAAACAGCCTACAAAACATAAAATAAAAGGAAATGGAAAAAAAAAATTTCATGCTCATTTACTTGAAACAGTGTTCTTCTAAATATTTTATTTTATTTGGAAACATAACAGATTTTTTTTTAATTACATAATACAGTTGTACAACAAAGAATATGAAATAAGCCGATTATAATTTTTCAGAAAACTTATATTTAGATATTTTCATTTTATTAAAGAAGAAAGCATCAATCAGGAGAACGGGTTCAAAGAATAATATTAAGGATATGGTTATTATAGTTGGGTATATACATAGATTTAAGTACGTGAGCACAATATTTAAAATTTATTTTTAATACTGTAGAAATTTTGGAATGGTTTTATTTTTTTTATATAGTAAATATGTATAAGAAATGTATTATTATACTCTTAAGTTCACGAAATAAATTTAAAAATAAATATACATATGTATTAAAGGTGTTGCATCCTTTTAAAAGTAACAAAAGAGAAGATAATACATATATTTATCAAAGTTTTGCAAGAGATTACATTTTGGTGAACAATAAATAAACAAAGGTATTTTTTCTGGAATGATTTTTAGAATCTTGGTCTTTAAGACAAAGAACTTTTATATTTTTCACAAAGAAAGTAGCAACTTTGTGCGGATTTTAAATGAACACAGCTTCATCACAAAGTAGGTACTGTTTATATATTTTTTAATCTTCGTAAATATAACTTTTTTGATGAATATAATGGAAAATTAATTTAATGAATTTGTCTGCCTTAGTGACTCTGTTGGTAAAGCATCAGAATGTTGATTCAAAGGTCCCGGGTTCGATTCCCGATGGAGACACCGTTTTTAATTGTATTTTCAGCCTGGATCTGTGAGACGATAAGTATCGTAAGTCTCCAGAATGTTGAAACTCGTTTTTGGGTGCGTGTTAAATTAATATTTGACATAACACCTGTTAGTTGCTCGAGATTAAAAAAAATGACCTAGTAAGACGAACCTTTATATCCTTATATATTTCATAAACTAAGCAAATACTTATTTGCTTGTGTTTGAAGTTATCTAAATAGGTTGAGGCAGGATTTGAACCCTCGTCCACTATTGCTTATTAAACGCAGTAGCCGTTGACGTATCTAATGCGACCCGACTTAAAGGATATGGCCACCAGTTTGAAGGATGTCCTAGTATCGGGTGGCCTTTTATAACGCCAAATTAAACAGCGTGCAGGTAAGTGCGTCTCCCGGCCTTAGTCCGTTGAAATTCCTCAAGGATTCATACATGTCCTGCTGTATTTCAACTCGACATTCTACGTTGGACATTGTGAGCTTTACCAAGTTTACATACTAGTTTCCAAGGGATACTTAGCTTTCCATGGCCCTGTAGAGTCGTAAGCAGTCGCAAGCATGTCAACGTATAGATGGTATGTGTTAACATTAAACTCAATAGTATTTTTCCAGTATCTGTCAGCAGAAAATTTGATCAATTATAAACTTTCTCTTATTTTAACCTATGTGCTACCTAGTACACAGATGAACCCGGTGTTTATGTGTGAGCGTGCGAGCGTGCGTGTGTGTGCATATTTGGATGTTGGTGTGTGTAGGTGCAAAGTAGGCATTACTAGGTACCTATATCTGACATTGTTTGGTAAAGTTTGTTTTTTTTTGCTTTATTGTTTAATGTATTTTTGAAGTTTTATTATAGAATACAAAACGTCGCGAAAACTGAATGAATTCGATGAAAATATTGTATATAGATGTATTTATGTGGTTGTGAAATATTCCACCTCGGTAAGCCAAACGGGGTTGATATAGTGTAACTTCAGGAGAGATGGACCACTTTTTTTAAATGTATCATAACTTTGTTCAGTTTAGAAATAAAATCACAAATTAATATTGTATTCATAGCTTTATTAATTATAAAATGAAAAAATATAAAATAAATCAAATTTGTCAACAAATAAAGAAATACTGAGGTGATGAAAAAAAACTACCTTCGGTCCATCTATCCCGAGAAGGCAGGTGAGATGGACCACCTTGTGTGGGAGAGATGGACCACCTTGTGTGGGAGAGATGGACCACCTTGTGTGGGAGAGATGGACCAAGGAAGTCTAAACAAAAAAACAAGGGTAATCATTTCAAATTGACAATTTTCTGTAATTTTCAAATGATCGACTAAAAGATTTAAGAGTTACACCACATCTTTCGCACATATCGGAGAAAGAGCTATAATTCTTATGAAACCAGCGTTCATAATATGTGGTACATTTTATCCATTCTTGGTTCAATCGCGAATGACCATACAGCTCTCCACATTCTGCACATTAATTTTCATCCCAGATTAAGTCAAAATCGCTGTCATCATGAAGGCTAATAAAACTACTTGTAGATGTATCAGAGCTATCTCGCCTTTCTTTTATTTTTTTCCTTTTCTTACTATTTTTCTTCTGAACAGCAAATGTGTTTTCTCCAAGTGGTTTTCTGTCTTGTTTTATTATTATTTTTCTATTTTTGATTCTCAGCATAGGAATGTTCTGAGGTGATGTCAATATTTCTGCGATGTTTCTTGATCATTTCCTAACATTTATACTTTTTCAAGACTCGGTATTGTTGATACAATTTCTAATATTTCCTACCAAATTGGTCGATCGTTCAATTGTAGTCTGACTGGTGTTGTGTAATTGAGATGTAGAAGCTCTCGAATTTATGTTCTGAAGTGAAAACGTAGATGGTGATGAAATTATTCAAAATTATAACTATTATTATCTTTGTTTAATATTAAGTAGGTATTTACTACTTATGTATATATCAATATACCTACTACGAAATCTAAAAAAAATAATATTGCTTGGTCCGTCTATCCCTTAAAACACTGGTCCATCTCTCCTGTTTTGCAAGGAGAGATGGACCGGAAGTTTAAAACAAACCGTCTTACAAAACAAATAATTTTTACATTAGGTATGATTGTTTACATCTATTAACATCTATTAATATGAGAAAAACCTTAAAAAACACTAATAAAATTACTTATATCGCTTACCCAATTCTTGCACGTAAAATTTTCAACAAGTCTAAAAACTTTAATGTTAAATAACTTGCGTTCTTTGCGTTTTTCTCCAGAGAATATACAATCACACAACACACAACATCAAAATGAACGCCATATCGGCGCAAACATTGCTCTTTAGTGATAGGAATTGGAAATAATAGCCCCGGTCCATCACACCCGCTGGTCCATCTCTCCTGAAATTACACTATATAATATGTAAAAAAATGATTTAGTAAATAATAAATAAATAAACTATCGTAAACGTTAAAAATAAGTACATTTGTGAAAAACGTGAATCCATTAATGTGTAATATCAATAAATAACACCCAATTTGTTTATTGTAAATATTGGGTAACCAAAGGGTCTACTACTTTAAAGGTTTGCTTGATATGTAGTATAAAATATGTATGAGTTTTCAATAAAATTCTCCATTCGTAAACAAAATAAACTATACAAGTTATTATGTTATATAAGAAAAATCAATTGCTTCATTAAAAACTGTAACACGCAATTTCATAATGTAAAAGGTAGATTTACAATACATTATTTGATTTGTTGTTTGATATTATAATGTGGGAAGTTTATTGAAGCTATAAATAATTTTTATGACATTTTTTTAAGTTGGAATATTAAGGGAGAAATGGGAAATCAAGGCACATACAGGGCTTAAGACCTGTCTTAGGTTGTCTTACGCAGTTAGATACCTGATAAATAAATGTAAACTTTGCAAGACGTCGCGACATCTGTGGAGTAAAATTTCGGACAGGGGGACGGCTTGAACAGATTCAAACCCAAATTTGTGCTCTGCTTAGCCTACGTGATTTCTCAAACGATTTACTGATAGTAATAATGCCTAAACCTAAATGTTATTTTTATTGACAATTACATCTCAATAGAGACGAAGTTGGGATATTATAGAAGAACCAGGAACTCAGGCACCTACAGGGCTTACGACCTCTCATCGGCTGGTTTACGTGATCACTTTATGCGCTTGCGCAACGTTCATCAATTATGCCTATATTGAGTTCCCTTATCAATGTAATTTTTGAAAGTTCTGTATATTTGAATAAGTGTAAACATTTCACATGAATAATACGGAATTACACTATTGCCATCTATGAAGTAACTAAGAAACCACTTTGTAACGCCATCTATTGAGAAGTTGATTTATTTAAAAACAATGAAAGCAACAGTTCTTGTAAATGAGGTTTGACTCCCGACAGGGTAAAAAATCCAATGTTTACTTATATGCAATTAAAAAAATATATATATTCGACTTATAAATGTTAACTAGAATTTGGTATAGCGAATATTTGACTATATCAGTTTTTCGGTTTGGTATGCTATAATATAATTCTTACAAAATTAATTATATTACGAGTCATTTGAATCGAATAAAACATATTTACATCGCCATGATCACGAAATACGTTTTTTGAGAAAATTTAGTCATTCACTTACCAAATTATTCCAGTGAAATGTTTGAACAAAAAATAATACCTGTTTAAATAGTGATGTAAAAATTTCCAACAAAGTCGAAATCAAGGTAGTCTTAGTCTTAATATGAAATTCATAAGACAGTTTTGTTTTATGAACTATGTAAAATTCTTGTTTTTATTTTACTAAGAATCAAATTATCTAAATAACATTTTTTCCCATTTAGCTATCAGATATTTCAATGATCGAAAACTGACTCACTAGGTCTTTATCATTACATAGAACGACTCCGTATACTATTAATAAACATATACCCTTTTTGCGATGTCACGATTTTTGATAATTTACCATCGAATAATAAATAATTCTTATTTGATTGCAGTTTATGTAGTCCCTCATAGAGGAAATATTATTTCATAGTCATAGAAAAACACACACGTTACACATTACTAAGGCTTGAAACAATAGCTCAATTTTTCCAGAATATTTAAAACTAGTTTTTTATACCCGGCGATGCTCGAGAAGGTAAAATGTAAAACAATATGCTAACGTATCAAGAAAATCGTTTTCGTAATTTTGAACTGTTTCTTTGTAATGATCAATTCAGAATGAGTAAAAAATATCTAACACAATAAACAAAAAAATAACAAAAATAAGTAAGTATTTTTTTAAAACAGTCCCCTCCATCCCATCCCTTCAGTCTATGATGTTCTTTCAGTCTCAAATAACGTAAAGGGAGTGGTTTGAAATTGGTTTGAAATTTCAGCAAGATTGGAGTTGAAAAGTGGTTTTATAATTTAAATGAATTAAAGCATTATGAAGATTTTAGTGTTGGCCACAGCCCCCATGTTCTTATATATTGTTATTGAGTGTGAAAAGAGTATTTAAAGTTTCCGCTGGTCCCATCCGTTTGGATCGTTGAATAAATTCCAAGTACTTTTTTATTAATTCGTTTATGAGATAAATATTATATAAACAAACAAAAATTTAGATACCTAATTATTAAGTAAATAATTATAAATCATGAAGTCTTCCCAGAATGAAAAAATACATACATCTACATTACATAATATCTACCTTAAAAAAATATTTCACACTAAAATATAAGTATGAGTATTTGATTGTAAATAATATGGAAACGAAAAAAATTAAAAATCAACAGTCAGATATTTGTAATAATTATGGAATGAATATAACAGTTAAATAAGTATTAGGTGGTACCTAGCTATACTTAAATTCTATACATATTGAATTTGATTAATAAAAAAATCACCTATCAGTAGGTTGGTTTATTTGAAAATTTTATTCTATGTGTAACCATGGAAACGAAAACTAACAGAATATGTACGTCAGAAACATCTCACACTTCTGTCCAATCAACAGAATGATGAGGTCATATTTATTTATTTATTTTATTCCTTCAACGCCCATTTGAAGGGCTTTTACAAAACATACAAAGCACATGTGCAGCGTACAGCAACAATATAAAACAACATATAACCACCAAGAATATAAAAAAAGCACAAATAAAATTTAAAAGTAAAAACATAGAAAATAAAATATATCAGTAAAAATAAAGAAGGGATGTATAAAATCAACAATATAGAACAACTTATAACTAATAAAAATATAAAAAAGAAGAACACAAATAAAATTTAAAAGTAAAAACATAGAAAATAAAACATATCAGTAAAAATAAAGAAGGGATATATAAAATCAACAGTATAAAGCAACATATAACCAATAATAATATAAGAAAAATCACAAATAAAATTTTAAAGAAAAAACAAAGAAAATAAAATATATTAGTAAAAATAAAGAAGGGATATATAAAATCAACAATATTATACAACACACAACCAATAAGAATATATAAAGAAAAAACACAAATAAAATTTAAAAGTAAAACATAGAAAATAAAATATATCAGTAAAAATAAAGAAATGATATATAAAATCAACTATATAAAACAACATATACCTAACCAATAAGAAAAAAAACACAAATAAAATTTAAAACTAAAAATACAGACATTAAAGTATATCAGTAAAAATATAGAAGAGATACACAAAATCAGACCACAATTACATGATGGGCATAAGGAAGCTGAGATCAGTGGTTGTGAAAAATGTTAAATTGTTATAGATGTAATACTGTGTAAAATACTTTGTTTAAATGTACTCAATGGTCGAGAAGAAGGTATGTGCCAGAATCAACATCATAAGAAAGCTTACCAGCACAAAGTGGGGAGCCCAACCCCATGTCCTAAGAAACTCGGCACTGGCACTGTGTTTCTCCGCTGCTGAATATGCTGCACCAGTATGGTACAACTCATCACACGCAAAAAGGGTAGATGTGGCAATTAATGAAACAGCCAGATTAATATCTGGTTGCCTAAAACCAACCCCCACTAAAGAACTCTATCCAATTGTGGGGATTGCCCCCCCTACGATCAGACGGCGTGTTGCAGCAGAAGTCGAACGGAGCAAGCAGCAAACTGACCCAAGACATCCAATGTATGGCTCACAGCCGCATCAGTGCAGACTCAAGTCCAGAAGAAGCTTCCTGGAGATGACCGCCCCTATAGTTGGCCTCCCCGAGGCCCGAAGGCTGTCACTGTGGCGTGATAGTGTCGAACGCACGCAGCTACCACCCGCGGAGGACATGTCAGTGGGACACAACCTGCCTTATCCAACATGGAGAGCGCTCAATAGGCTCAGAACGGGTGTCTCCTGCTGTTACAGTGACCTCAAGAAATGGGGTTACAGAGAGGAAGACATCTGCGAGTGTGGCGCCAGACAGGACAACGTGCACCTACTGTCATGTCCCATGACAGGAGCGACATGCACGCACCAAGACACAGTGATAGCGAACACTAGTGGAATCCGAGTGGCTGAATATTGGGGGCTACGAATATGATGGTGTTCCGGACACGGAAAGTAAGTAAGTAAATAACTCAATGGGGTTGCAAAAATGTCAACTTCACAAAAAGTATTCCCTTCCCTCAACAGCCTTTGCAAAGGTGAATTATAGTAATAATTTGTTTTGGCACTGTCACATGTAAAGGTTGTTTTGCTTCTAGTATACCGGGTGGGAACATGTAAATTGATATGCTCTAGAAGGAATGGACAGTCAATCTTGCCGTTAAGCAGTTTGTGGAGTAACACCAAATCTGTTACAGTTCTCCTACATTCCAATCTAGGTAGGCTGAAATTAGAGCGTAGGGTAGCATAATTAATGTCTTTCAATGGAATTCCTAGCTTAAAATTAACGAATCGAAGAAATTTGTTTTGCACTTTTTCGATATTCGCTACATGAATTCTATAGTAGGGATTCCACACAATGGAGTTGTATTCAACTATAGGTCTCACCAGACATTTGATCAAAGTAACAAATGTATGTATGTTTTTAAAATCCTTACTGAGCCGAAGCAAAAAACCCAGGATTTTAAATGCTTTGTTCACAATGATGTTAATGTGGGGAATGAAAGTAAGCTTATCATCAAATGTTATACCTAAATCCCGACTATATAATATGTAGACTATCGAGAATCTTACCTGACCTTGATGTGTTTTCGAACCCAGCGTCTACTTTTAAGAGATCAGTACGCGAGTGCCTCAATTCACAATCAACACACAGTGACGTAGCACAGTGATAAACGGGAAGTAGGTATATATGTATGTGTCTGTATGTGTTTGTATATGTATGTATGTTTGTGAATGTATGTGTGTATGTATGTATGTATGTGTACATGTATGTTTGTATTTAAATATTGCTGTTTAAGTATATAAATATTTTTAAAGGCACATATTATTAGTACATAAATTACAAAATATGCATTTAATGCATTATATAAATGGGAACATTTTGTTTTGCCGAACTCGGAACATTGTTTGCGACGTTTTATGATGACCAATGCTATGTCGCCATGTACCTATGTTAAATACCCGATTGCGCTCGCATTGTGCAGTGATGGCAACATTATTATCTTGCACTCGGTAAATGTTATATTTATGTAGACATTATTATTGTAATCTATCTCCTTATTAAAGGTTTCTGTTTTATCACCGTTACCAGTGTTATTTTACCGCAAATCTTATGTAAGTACGTTTTATGCGATGATTGTTTTTTTTTATTTAAATTAATGTTTAGTAGTATGTGACAGACGCCTGTCATTGGAGCATTGGAGACCATATGTGTTTGTATCATGTGTTAACTTGTGTGTGTATATTTAAATGTTCTGTTGGTGTCTTTAAAAAATAAATAAATAAATAAATAAACATCGAATAGGTACATAATATTAAACAAATATATTTCTAGTGGAAATATTTTAGTACTTATAGTTCACGGTAGATTCTGCTAGTTGTTTGTTACATAGTTCGATGTATTTGTTCATATATAAAATGGAAATATAAATTTAATATATAAATTTCCTAGTATAATTTTTACATTTTATAAACAGGAAAAACATTAAAATAAAATAATATAATCTGCTTTTCACTCAAACACTAAGTTATACTTGCAAATATATGTTATTCGTGTAAAAACGCATTTCTGATATTGAAATAAACAAATATTTGCTTACGAAAAAGTACATATTTTGATGTTTCATTCGTGAAAAGAATTGTAGGAAAATTTAGGAAAAAATGAAAAATAACAATTAAACATTAAAAAGACTATTTTTTATTTGCCTAAATTACTCATTGGTCGCAAAGGAAGCGATATGTAGAATATTTAACCTTTTAAATTTTCTAGTCGTTGATTGAAAAGATAACTAAAAAAAAATACCCACATACATACATATAACTTTCAAAAATATTATGGTGGGGATATCACTGATTGGTATCACAGGTGTAAATACACTCAAAAAATGTAGTTGTTAAAAATAAATGATTTGCTGCTAATAATAACCAAGCAACTTTGTTAATATAGTACCTGCAAAGTTCGTTGCTAAAAATTGCCAAGTAAATGGTCTGCTAATTTTAACCGAGTAGCTTTGTTAACAATCTGTCAAAATTAATCTAGTAACTTGGTTAACCACGGACAACTTTGTATAATCAGCCAAGTAACCTGTCAAAACTTAACCTACTAACTTTGTAATATCAGCAAAGTAACTGTCAAATTCAACCAACCTAGTTGGCTAATTTCTATCAACTTACTCGGTAATCTGAACTAATTCATTCAGTATCCACAACAAACAACTTGGCTAATTTCAATCTACTAATCGGTAATCTGAACTAATTCATTCAGTATCCACAGCAAACAACTTGGTTAGATTTAATTAACTACTCAGTAATCTGAACTAATTCATTCAGTATCCACAGCAAACAACTTGGTTAAATTCAATCTACTACTCAGTAATGTGAACTAATTCATTCAGTATCCACAGCAAACAACTTGGTTAAATTCAATCTACTACTCAGTAATGTGAACTAATTCATTCAGTATCCACAGCAAACAACTTGGTTAGATTTAATCAACTCACTCAGTATTCTGAATTAATTTATTCTGTAGCCACAGCAAAGCTACTTGGCTATTTTCAATCTACTTACTCAGTATTCTGCTAATTTACACAGGTAGGATATTTGGAGTGAAATAAAATACAGGTTTCATTCAAAATTTCATTTATTGCACAGGAATGTGATTTATTGTATTAAAAAAATATTATATTTCTAATACATAGAGACATATTAAACATAATAAATATAAAAAAAACATCTTTTTATTCTCAAGAGTACATAATTTTTATTTCATGCAAGTTAGGTTGGTTCTGAAAATGCCAAAAAAACAACAAATTCTGGGTTTCAGATAATTTAAATTAGGTATGAACTCTTTTCATGTAGGTACATGCGATAGTTACCTTTTCTAAAAATTGCTGAAATTGACGATACAACCCTTTCAAAAAGAATTTTGTGGATAAACGAGTCAAAATTTACTAGCGAGGGGATTATAAACCTTCACAATTTATATGCATGTGGTCTAATGAGAATCCTGCGTGGCCCGTTTAGTGTACTTTCAGAGAAAATTTAGAGTCAATGTTTGGGCAGGAGTGATAGGCAATATTATCGTGGGACCATACTACTAGCTGGACAACCTTAATGGTATAAATTACATGGATTTCCTTCAAAACAACTTGTTGTGTCCGGTTCACTATGCAATAGTATGCCAATTCCCGGATTGGAAGTCTAGGCCCCATTCCGTGGCCCGCACAATCCCCAGAGCTATCGCCACTTGATTTCTATACCTATTTTGTACAGATAATGCAAACATCTTATCTTCTTCAGAATATTTTCAATGAAATTTATTACGTCTAATATTCTGCTCTTGGTTTTCAAGAAAATATTTTACAACTAGAGGCAGCTCATTCAGATATGACCATTCACCCTTTTTTAAACATTTTTTCAATACCAGGACACGTCTTTTTAAAGATATATGTTTCCGCAAACAATTATTTGTTTTCTTGCGAGTGAACGAAGAACGCCTGACGAGTGAACGAAGAACGCCTGACGAAGAAAATATACAAATCTGACAGGAACGGAATAAGAGGTCGCGGGCGCCCTAGAAAAGGATGGCACGACCATGTAAACGAGGGGCAGCTGCACAGATGTGCGGTGGTCTGTTGTTGTCCACAGTCACATGTCGTTGGTATTCCCTGTTGCAGGAAGCCCCATGTAGACAGGTTATCCAATGTTCTCCCAACGCCCGTCCTCAGTCTGTTTAGTGTCTTCCACGTACGTCACTCCACGTTGTGGCCCGGGGGAAGACTCTCTTTAAGACTCTCCACTGAATTCTGGCTGCATGTTGTTTTTTCATCTTGCCTCCTTCTATAATGAAACAAGAAATGTTTAATAACAATGATGCATTTAATTTCTATCAGACCATCATGGAGAAATGCAGTCGTGGTACCTTTGTATTAAAGTAAAGGCTCAAAGCTCGACTGCAAAAACTATAGAGCCATAAGTTTGTTAAAATTGAGTACTGTTATAGTGCGAGATTTGATGTATGCAGACGATAAAGTTCTGTTAGCAGTAAGTATGGAAGATCTACAGTATCTTGTAAGTATGGTATATGAATATCCGTATCCATACACCGTACCTACGCCATACATACAAACACATCATGATGAAAAACTCAGTGTGCACTCTCTACATGATATCCGTTGAATAATTGATGTAAAAAATATGCTTAAAAATTGTGAAATCATGACTCTCCACTATTCCATAGTGTTACACCTTTATAATCAATATTTAAATAAATAAATAAAATATAAACTTTGTTTAACTTACTTTTCGAGGAACGTCCTGTGGATTACATGGAAATGTAGATACATAGGGCGACAAACGTCGAGCGAGGTTCAGGAACTGAAAACATACACAGTTCATTAAGTAGTTAATACATCAACAATATACCATCACGCCAGGTCCCTTGCGGGATAGGCAGAAAAGAGAACCGAATGCCACATTTTTCTATCTTGGCATACATTCATCGCCTCGTCAACATTCATGCATATTCTCATACATGTTCGTCTATTGTTCACACTTCTAACATTTCTGTCTTTCAGAATATCGTTCACATGGTCATGCCATCCCTTTATTGGGCGGCCCCGACCTTTCATTCCATTCCTCTCCGCAATGTTTATTTTCTTCGTCAGGCGTTCCTCATTCATTCTTCCCATGTGGACAAACCATCTCAATGTGTTCACTTTCATTCTATTATTGATATCTTTCTTCATCTTACATTATTTCCTAATGTCCTCATTTCTTATCCTGCCACAAATCAAGTATTTGCAAGTAATACATCAAGTGTTTGCTATAGGTACATTTATTGCAATTAAATATTTTATTTAACTTACTTATGATGGATGTGGAAAGAGTGGTGAACTTGAGTGGACAATCGTAAGCGGGTATTATCTGGGATGAGACGGTATCCATTGATGTTGACACATAAATGAGTTCTGTAAAAACAAATGTAGAGCGAGCGTTAATCTGTTATTTTCTTACAACTTTGAATTCATTTAATAGCATGATATCACACTGTACAACTTACCATTTCATCATTCGTCCTTTTCCTCATGACTGAGGATAGCGGCTGTAGTCTGTCGCCACACGTATGGCCCGCCTCCATGCCAATCTATTTTTGGCTGAACGCAGAGCACCAGTCACCGAAGACCCCGTCCCTCCACGCTGCCCATCACAACAAGCTTCTCGAGGCAGTCTGGTTCCCTTCTGGCAATGTGTCCAAAGAATTGAAGGATACGTCTGTAACATATCGTCGATAGACGATCCTCGATCCTTAGCTCGTCTAGAATTGACACATTGGTTCTTCTGGGTGTCCATTTATATTTTTCCAATATTGTCGTTAATTCCGTTGAACCACAAGAACATTGATGTGGCATTTGATAACATTGACAACATTGATGTGGTATTTTTAAATAATAAAAATAACACCATTACACCACACAATTTAAAACAAAACAGCAAGACACAAAAATATTTGAACAAGAAAACACGTCGTTTTGAGCAGTTTTGAGTTTTGACAGAAGACCAAAGCGAAACGGTTGCGCGTAATACATATTATTGCCAGAACAAAAAAAAATTCAACATCATTTCAGACATTTCAGTTCTTTCCAGTAAATAAATTCATCTGAATATTTTTAATAAACGCAACATATGTAAAAAAATAAGAAATAACAATTATTTTAATAAATAAAGTAGTTAATGTATTCCATCATGAGAATAAGTAGATATTAAAACGAAATACCATTTTTATATATGGTCATTCCACCAATATCAACCACCGAAACGTAAATATTTGACATGTCGCTTTATACACAAATAGAACGTAGAATCTAACCTTAAAATTTACTAAATACAATATTCGTCAACATTATTATTGAATGAAATTGTTTATTTTTCAGTGTGTTAATTCAAGAAATGATGTTAAGAAATTGATCCTAATTTTCTATAACAGTTTTACGTTCCCGAGGTTTTTTCTTAAAAACAATTTTGTAATATGAAAGTGTAGTTCTTTTAGGATCGTTTTATCATTATCAGTATACTATACAAGTCATTCCTGTGACAGGCTCCAAATACAACGAAATTAATATGTTTTAAAATTAATGAAACGCATTTTTTCAAGTTAGCCAGTGTGATATTTTTTTTAATATTAAAATGACAAATGAAAGAAAAAATCATGAATATTAAGTTCAAGCATATCAAAATAATAATAGGTATACATCTGCAAAAAAATTTGCTGTCTAACTTGCTTAACTCAGAAAGTATGTTGCCTTAGTATGAAGCAGTGCTCAACTGCAACACAATCGCTGTCAACGTTAATTCAGTTGCAATATGGATTTCGAGGAGGAAACATTATTTATTCTACTATAAAATAACTGACCTACATGGGCACATCCAACATTGAAAATACTGAATATTTCACACTTTTGTATCCATTACAGAAAAATACAACAAAATCTTTTTAACTGATGTCAATGAAGAACTGACTCATATTTAATTTTATTTATTTTGTTCTTTTTATTTATTTAAATATATTATTTCATATTTTATTTATTTATGAAATAAAAAATGAAATAAAAATTAGGAAACGGACACCGTTATAAGAAAAAGTATTTCTCCTAAAGAAAGTCTAGCAATTGTAGTGGTCAGATTGAAGAAGTTGTGTATTGCTGTCACAACTAATCTAAGAATTTAGCTACACGGCGAAATTCGACCGCAATCCGACTGCTCATTTTGGCTACGACTGCTCAAGCGGTTAGTGTTTTGTAAACAAGAATTTTGCACTGGAACTGCAAACATCCGTGCTGCAACAGTTTGAAACAGCCAACCCCGACTGTTTCAAGCACTTTCTATGGCGACCCATAGTCTTTTAACATTTTATAAATAACAATTGAGTGAAAAATCCATATATTATTTATATTCCGAATGACACATCATGCCAATCAAAATATTTAGAAACCAGAGGAAGCAGCTATCTTAAATGCGCTGGAAGAGATTGCAGAGATGTTGAGTTTATTAAAGAATACTATATATCAGGGGTGGCCAACCGGTTGATCGCGATCGATCTGTCGATCGCGACTATTAGTCCAGTCGATCGTGGCAAGGCAAAAAATATAAACATACATAAATACGTAGAACAGATTGCGCAACGTAATCACCAACTGCTGCACCCATCACGTTACGTTCACGTTGTCACGTTACTTTATTTATCTAGATTTCTGGGCATTGGTTTCCAACGAGAAATATCCATGTTTGAAGAAATGTGTTGAACAATATTGCATTTGTGTTTTGGTTCAACATATTTATGTGAGTCAGCATTTTCCTACTCAAAGCAAACAAAAAATAAACACCGTTCTCGCTTGACAGACGCTCATACACTGGATTCTTTAAGGTTAGCAATTTCCAACTACAAACCTGATTTTGCTAATCTAACGGAAGATGCTCAGACGCAGTGCTCACACTAATATACAAGTAGTTACTAAGAATAATTTTCAGTTTTATGTTTTCCCTCTTAATAAAATTTAAAAAATACTACTTAATTGTGTACTGAACCATGCTGTTTCATTTAAAATTTCAAGAAGTATGTAATTGGTAGATCGCACAGGGCTTCCTCAGTAAACAGTAGATCTTGGATCTAATCAAGTCGGCCACCCCTGCTATATATAATATATTATCATGCAAGTATTAATAACAAAAGCGTTGTTCCTATCTAAAGATCTGCAACCATACTATGGATAGTATGCCATGTCCTAGTAGACTTGCATAGTATGGTGAAAATGAATACATTATCACACTGCCTACAGTTATAAGCAAATAACTTGAGAAATCACATGGGCTGCGTAGAGCGTCAATTTGGGTATTTTGCTTAGGTTGTACACCTATATGCAACCATCCACGATGAAAATTCTCAAGTAATTCCCTCAAGAGTATACTTACTCTATTTTGATATAAGTATATTTACTTTGTTTTATTTTTTTTCACATGGAGAAAATGTATTTGCAGTCTAAATGAGGTTTGATAAATATATAGTATGCAGACAAGTTCATTGAATATAAATATTTTTTTTTTTACTATCATAGTTCACTATCAGGATTATTCAGCCCTTATGGTTTTAACACAAACTACATTGTTAACATTAATAATATGTATATTGATAACACTAATAACATATTGACCCTTCTTCTTGTTACTCTAGGATTTGTGTTAAAATATAACTTGTTTAATATCGTTGGGACATAAAGTTAACCGTTTATGATTTTAAGCAACACAAACAGAACGGCCAACTCTCTCCTCCTGCACAGGCTGTTCATTCCAAAGAATAAGTTAATTGATTGTGTCACACTGAATTTCCATTGAAATCCTTATATTCTTTAGTTAATATCATAGTGAGGTGACCAGACAGTTGAGCAGTTGATATTCAATGATGCTGAGAGTATAGTGCAATGATTATCTATTTATTTAATTTGTGTATGGTCATAGTATGGGTAGGCTATAGTTAGTCTACATATAAAGCCTAATATTCTGTATGCTTTCCCCAGCATGGCATCAACATGAATATTAAACAACAATCCAATATCAAACGATTGACTCACACTTTTCAAATGGGTGTATGTTAATGTTACATATTTATGTAGATATTTATTTTATTATTTGTGAATGTTATAAACTGACATTAACTAATATTGAAGTTATGAGTTATTTATATTAGTTATATTAACTAATACATACATACCTAAACACAATAACCATATTGGGGCAGAGAAAATCAAACACCACAAAACCAATCTTGACAAATCAATGATCTTGACATAATTGGACATAATACATTCTTTACATTCATTAATTGCCCCATTATGGTCTCTTATTATTCATCCAGCTTTAACATCAAAATAGTATAAACATCTTTACATTACATCTCAAATGTAAATATTAGCAAATTAACACAAGATATTTGTGAATAATAATGATAATCTTTGACGAATATCTCATCTTAATTCAATTATTTTTCAGTGTCACATGTCTAATTTGACGAGTATTATACTTTACTTAATCATTTTTTAATGTGACATATCATATTTGGCGAGAATTATACTTTATATAATATTTTTTTTAATATATCGTGTCAAATTTGAGAAATATTAATATTTTTATGTATAAAATGTCAAATTTGACAGATGCCAAATACAAAATGTCCGTATAGGTACCTGTTACTCGGTAAAATTTAAACAAGTACATTGCTATTGGTAAGCAACTTCATTCTAACAGTATTATATTCGCAAATAATAACCAAGTGCAACTTTGTTATTTTTAATCATGTATAGGTCAATAACTACCAACATGACTTTTTACATTGCTATTGGTAACCAACTACACGTTAACAGTATTCAATTGTTAGATAATAGCCAAGTGCAACTTTGTTATTTTTAATCATATATTGGTTAATAACTACCAATATGACTTTAACCGAGCCAAAAAGGTACTTTGCTAACTTTAGATTTTTTCAGTGTATATTCCTCTCTGCCTCAGGGCCGACAAACTACAAGTGTGCTTTTTTTCATAGCCCAAACGTTGTATAAGTTGGTCTTCTAAAAAGAAGGTTAGTTTTTTTATCGTAGAAAAAAATTTAGCCAGTGAAAATTCACCTGGGAACAAAGAAGCGAGGAAGCTGATTGTCCTCCATTGTCACCCGTTATTCTCGTATAGACTGATTGTAAAAAATATGTTCTTCTCAAAATATTTAAGGTTGATATTATCCTTTGAAGATTTCTTAGAAACACATATTGAAAAGCATGGCTGAATGAACTTATCCATGTTGATTGAATTACATATGCACATATTTTCTCATTTTTATATTTGTCTTGAAACTAAAACAAACAAAGACACAATATATTAAAACTTATAATATAAACCTTAGACGGGTCGTGGCGTGGTTAGTAATGCAGTGTTCTTGAGTCCAGTGTTATCCTGCCACGACCGATTTTGTTCACCTATAGCACAGAACTCAGGAAGAGGCCTTTATCCAGCAGTGGAGTGAAAGGGGCTGAAGAAGAAGAAGAAGAAGATAGCACAAACATTGATGCTCAATTTAGGGAATGCATGAAGATGTAGGTAGGTACATGTATTTGTAACAAGGACATATTTATTTATTTATTTATATTAATGCTTCAAAAAAAAACTTATTCATATATAATATAGAAGTAAGTATTTTTTATTTTTTCCTAAAATAATTTTCGATTATCATTATACAATGCTACTACATTCAATTTATATGATTACTTAAAGTATTTTAATTTTTTTTTAATTCGTTTTTTTGTACATTGTACACTGGCAGGTTTATTGCCGTTGGTCAATTTCTGTCAACCAAACAGATATGAGATAACATAGAATATGTACCTACAACTGCACAAATATTACTAGGAAAAAAAAATACATTAATTCCTATATCATTATAGCAATAAAAAAAATTGAGAAAGGAAAAGGAGAGTATATTGGGATCAGGTTTTAGTTAGATTTAAGTATTTGTTGATAAAACATTATGTTTAAACAAATTTAATATCCATGACCTCCTCTACATGGTTTCGATATTTATTTTTCATACATATATTTCTAAGGCAATGGTTTCATAAAACACCAAGCTAACAGATACATCTTTGTCAATAAATATTTTATATGACATCGATACTTTTACATTATCAACGCCTAATATGTAAATAGTATATTATGATCCTAGGTAGATGTACTTGACCGAAACAAATCAAATCATCTTTAATTTTCATTAAATAAAATGACAATGTTAAAATTTAATAATGAATCAACCCCTTCGAATTCATTCAAACTAATAAAAATAACGTTTTTATGGACCACTTTGGAAGAAATCGTAAAAAGTCAGTTTCGTCTTCAAGCTAGCACTTTCGTTATAAATTATTTTCGTTATAAATTATTAGGAAAGTTTATGTAGTAGTAAAATTGACGATAATATAATTTTTTTTTTCTGGGACGAAATATTATTACATGTTGTATGAAACGTCATTCCTTCTGATATGAAATATTTATTTAAGATACCAGACACCGGTTGATATTGCATCAAATAATATAATGGGTTGTGTCAGGTATTGTATGGTTTCAAAGATCGGTTCACACGATGATTTATTGTAAATACGTTTATATTTATGATGAAATTCGAGATATCGCATCGACGGGCGGATATATTTTGATAGAACTGAAAAAAAAATTACCTTGAAAAGCTTATTGGTAACAAATGACTGAATAAACATACTATTGTGACTTTTTCTCAGACAAATATTCGTAAAATTGTTCTTGATAATTTATTTGTGGTGAACACTGTCGATAAAACCAACCAAATTTTATGAAAAAAATATAGTGTAACACTATTTCAAGAAGAAAAATTTACTATTAGTATGGTCTCCTACATGACCTAATGGAGGGAATGGTTGAGGGGACAAACCACAGGGGGCGCCCCAGATGGGAGTATTTGGCCCAGGTGTGCGAAGACATGAACTGCGCCACATATGTTGAGCTGAAGAGGGCTACAGAGGATAGAGAGAAGTGGAAAGCGAGATGTAGGCCCGAATTATTTTAGATTCGTTTTCCAGCTTGAGACTGGTATTGAGAACACGTTCTCAACCAAAATGGTATTAAAGAAAAAAAATTAACTGAGCTTGATCTCAAGACCGATCTCCAAATGTATAGAAGAGTTGAAATTGCTTCGACACAGCTGTCCCGCTGTCTTGAGAACGGTCTCAACGAGAGAAAAGGAGATAGCGCTTTATACGAAAAAGAGACGCATATATGTAGACACGGACGAATTTCGCATTATTACTATTTTGACGTGTATATTGTTAGCGGTACTAAAATGGATCAAAATGGATCGAGAATCTTATTTACAACCTTCTGGGAGTAATTAACGTACAATCATTCATAAACTAATCATGTGAATTAAATTTTGTAAGATTTCATAAAATTTCCGGTACCTACATGCAGGAAATATCATGTTGTTATTCTATGCATGTTGTATCATATTTTGAAATGGGTGCCTTTCCTGGATCTATTCACTGTAGGTACACATATTCCCATAATATACTATATGATAGATAAAACGAAGAAGTATATCATTTCCTCTTTCGAATAAAATGGTCGATATTTTCACTATTTAATCACGTATCATAATATTATGATGCATAAATTTCTCTACACTTTCGAAGATTACCAAGACAACGAATTGTCAAAATATCTATAAATAGATATTCCAACTCATTGCTACCAACAAACAACGCTGAAATTATTGCCACTCACGAGAAAAAGTACTTATTTATAGAGCTGTATGCACATTTTTTTCGAGTACGCTTTCTCGAATGAGACGGCGTACGTATTTTACTTTAAATACAGATTTTCGAGCATGATCTCAAGATGGTCTTGAGATGACACATTTGGAGAACGGTCTTGAGAATTATTCTATAATTTGGGCGGTAGACTTCTTCTGCAAACCAATCCGCAGGATTGAGACTTGATGATGATGTAGTAGAGATTTTAGTGTTGGCAACAATCCACTCGTTTTAACATATCTAGGGAGAAGATATAGTGAGTACGCTATAATAACTCATTTCCTTTTTTTTGTTGGTAAGATTTTTTAATGTTGTCAGATGTATTATTATTATAGTAATTAATAGTTAGGAGTGGGAACGGCACGCCTTTTTTTTCTGTTAGATATTATGAAATTCTTTTGGAGTCCATTCTTTGCACATGGTCTCTCCAATGCATTCTTCCTTGTTCCCCTTTCTAACATCTTGATAATTGCATATCTGTTTCTGTATCTTTCTGTACATAATATAAACAAATATATAAAACACAAATAAATTAAAATAATAACTTTTTTTTGTTTACACCACTTTTGAGTATTTAATGTTAACCGGTTTCAGAGCTGACCCGCTCCCTCATCCGGACAAACTTATACTAAACTTAAAATTATGTTGAAACCTTGTGTACAGTGTAGTGCTACTGCCGTTGGTGGGCGAAGTTTATACTAGAAGAAGTGGTAGTGGGTTTGTTTTACCGTACGGGCAGGTAACGGGAACATGAAGTATTTTAATTTTTTTTTGTTTTAATTTTTATCTTTGTGTAATATATATTTTCTCTGATTTTTTTTGCTTTCATTTTTTTATTGATGTACGCACACAATTTTATCATACTTTGTAATCTGAATGGTTGAAAGGAATAGTCTAATGGCAATAAGCCCGCCAGTATACAATAAATTTGTTTATATTACGTACTGAGAGATAAATAAATAAATAAAATAAATTAGCTCCGATCTGAAGGGATGATATTATTATGTTTCTTATGAAATTAAAATAAAGTTTTAATATTTTATTCAAAAATAGTGTATTACGATAAATTTTAATTTTAAAATAATAAACAATGCATATCCTTATTTTATTTTTTATATCAAACCACGATATACTGTAGGGTTAGGTTTTATTCAATGAACAACTTAATACTCGGCACTCTCTTTAACACTTTCTACAGTTTGGTTTATCATCGATCCCCATTATACAATGGTGTCTTTTTAGATGTTTTAGATTCTCAATTGTTATCTGCTAAGATTTAGCAGCTTTCTTGTCCTTTTTTAGAGGGTCCTTAAACGAATTCTTTCGCCTGTCGTTGTCTACAGCTGGTCTTCCAGAATTCCCTATGCTGGACTGTTGTTTAGTCTTTGATCTCTTAATAGTGGTTGCAGATATGCCAACTAAAAAAAGTGTTGACGTACCTAAATTGACGGTGTGCATACTATGAAGACAGTCATCCATTGACCGACATTAGTTGGTGTCAAAAATTATAATTTGGAATAAAAAACTAAGTGTTGATTATATTTGTTATGAAGTTCAGATTTCTACGCTGAGAAGTCAAATAAATGGATGATTTATTTTAATTTTACTGAATTGATAAATCCCAATACTTGTTTATTTATTTATATGAATGCCCTAAATGGGCTTTTACAGACACAATTACAAATTATTATTAAAACATAATATGTTCATGATTCACGAAGCAAAATACAAACATTCCCTTCAAAGCACGAGTATATCTCTTTTTGAAGGAAGTCATATTATAAAGTGTTTTGATTTCTTTTTTGCTATGTATTTTTTTTATGTAAAATATGTATGTAAGAAAAAAAAGAAGAAAAACTCAGAATTTATACAATATTTAAAAGTCTCTCTTTATATTCATATATTGAACAGCAAAAGACATCAACAGAGCCAAACTCATTACCAAGTATATGTCGTCTCAGAATGGGCGAGTGAATATAATATTTATTACTAGATTTTATGATAAAAAATAGTGATGCCTGTGTTTGTCGCATACGGATAATCGGAACATTAAATGAAATGAGACACGTTAAATCAAGGACGTCCAACCAGCCATTTAAAATCTTATATAAAATCATCAAATCACTGATTGTCCTTCTACTTGATAGTGTTTTTAGATTAAGTGTACACATTAAAGAATTATAATTTATTTGTTCAAGGAGAATCGGTTTTATTCCCAAAATATCTTTTGTTATGTCTTTTTAAATAAAATAACGTGCAGTTGATAGCAGTGTGAAATCAGAGGATTTCTTGTGGGTAGGGTATATAATAAAAACTTACAACAATATGGCGTGTTTGGCTGTCGTTTACCTCCCAATATAAGTCAGGTGTTACCTTGTGAAATATGTGTGTGGCGAAAATAAATTGAAAATGTAACGTAATACACAAAAATGAGGGAGTATTATTCCACACAACGGAGACAGGCTCATACAATAATAAACACGAATATTACATCGTAAAATGGTGTCTATCTGAGTCCCACCTTTATTACTGAAATTTTCATAAAAATCTTGTAAAATTCGTTGAATTAACGTGATATTATTCGTCTTGAACCGACCAAGAATTAATTTCAATCCCGACAGGCCGGTCAATCGAATGACAGCGCTACTGAAATATGTCGCGAAGTGACTCATAAAAAATAGGTATATAGCTAGTAATATACATAAGTCAAAAATAGTTCATTAAAATACACTTTGTAAAATATACATATTAATGTAAGCAGATTGAATTCTTATTTGCTTCATCGATATTTTTTACGAATCGTGCCGTCGCGTCGTGTATGGTTGAAATTTTGCAACCTGAAAAAAAATCATGGGCTTCAAAGAAAATAATTAAAATCATAGATTAACATTTCAAATCGTCAAACCGTTTTTCTCCCAAAGTGGCCAAAACATTTACCAATTAACCAAGTGTTAAATGTTCTTATATTATTTTGAATTCAAGTACCTTTATATATCTACGTATAAAACATAAAGGATCTTCTGGTATTTTTGGTCTGTTTATATCAATTCAATTAATTAACTTAATTGATACAATAGAAAAAATAATATGATGTATTATAAAAACTATTGTCTAAACAGCGAAACGCTACGATTGAAATTATAATTGACTTTGAAATGGGAATTATTCATATGACAAGCATTTAAAACAATCATTATGTATTATTATCAATAAGTTTGTCAAATAATCCATTTGCGACAAAACGATTTGAAAAAAAATAGGTGGCGGACATAATTAATTGTAAGATTTTTACTTATCAAGAATTAGCCCTCAAAGAGTTCATATTATAAATAAGATTTTTACTTATCAAGAATTAACCCTCAAAGAATTCATATTATAAAATAAATATTTCTGACAAATTTTTCAAATATAATAGGATAATCAAGAACTCAAGGCACCCACAGGGCTCACGAAATGTCATCGGGTGGGTTTCATGATCACTTTATGCGCTTGCGCAAAGTTCACCAATTACGCATTCGAATTAAGTTCCCTATCAATACAATTTGAAAGTTCTATTATATTTTAATCATGAAAATCTGTTCGTTTAAAAATAAGCTAAAATTGCCATCGCCACCTATGAAGTGACGGAGAAATGTTTTTTGTAACGCCATCTGTTGAGACATTGTTTCATAAAAAAATGATAGCTACAGTCATTATGCATAAGGTGACAATGCATTCACATAGGTGTTACTCCTGAACCGCGCCAGAATTATGGGTTCATTATTATTTTTTTTTAATTTAATGTAACTTCTCGGGCAACTAACAGGTGCTATGTCAAATAATTATTTAACACGCACTAAATAACAAGTTGCCACATTCTGGAGACATACGACATTTGTCGTCTCACAGATCCAGACTGAAAACACAATTAAAAACTGTGTCTCCACCGGAAATCGAACCCGGGATCAGCAGTCAAATATCCAATCAACTAAGCCACAAATGCCGACAATTATTGGCTTGTTTACTTGCTTGTACCAATGTGTATGTACATAAATCAAATATTTTTATAATTGCATATACGCGAATATTAGATTTTTTCCCTGTGGGGAATCAATAATAGCAAATAGGAGTCAATTATAGCATATAGGAGTCAATGTCGAGAGTCGATGATTGCATATAGGAGTCATTGACTAACATTGGCTCACGACGGGGAGAAAAATCCAATGCATCTATAAGAATATTAAAATATTTTTCCTGACTCAACGAAATATTCTCAACGAAAAACTGCAGCATTATGCTAATCAAAACGACAACATGGTATTTTGATGTTATTGTTTTAGCTATACAGATAGTATAAATTATATAAATGTAATTGTATCGTGTTGAATGTAAATAAACAATATTGTCGACAACTTGCTCAAAGTTGGAAAGTAAAATAGGCAGGCACTTATTTCGTTACTTTTATGAGAAACATTCGGAATAGTTTATTGCAACGTTAACTGATTTACGTTTTATTGTTCATGGCGTACTACTGTTGAAATATGTATACGGAATATGCACGAAAATAAATATGTAGGTAGCATATAGTAGGAACAGGCACCTATATTTAAAATGGTGACACCTTCGCATCTTTTCTCTATTCGGGATACGCTGGGTACATAACTTAAAATATTCTGTCAAAACTTTCAAAATTCTTATACGATCTGGAAAATAATTATCCTATTGATCGTCTTCGGGTGTTGTCAAGAAGAATGCGTTCAAAGATTTTGAGTACGGCAGAGCGAGACAAAAATACTTCGACTCCCTTCATAGGATATACATATTATTATTTTGAAAAATACCGCATCGTTTCCAATAATTATAATAACCTAGTAGGTACCTACCTTACCAATAAAATATATTTGTTCTATATACAGTATGTTTCATCAGTTGTTAAATTATAGGAAAAAACTATTTCCTTAAGTCTTATAAAAAAATACAAAAAAAAACACACCATGAAATGAAAACACGTCTGTTTCGTACGTTGCGCCTTTATGGATGCTACCTTGAAGGGATTGTCAATCTTTTGAGAAGAAAAAAATGTACGCTTTGGAGATGTTTACTACAACCCACTTCATTCAAAATTTAAAAATAATTGTGTTTGTGACGACGTAATATTCGTTAAACATTTTTTCCTAAAAAAATATTATATAGCGACACGTATATAACTCTTAGGCTACAACTTGAGGGCTATATAAGACACCCCATGAGGCTAACAAAGCTGGGGCAGAGCCATTATTCATTCCTGGGTACAAATATCAAATTGAAACCAACTTACACATTTTCAACTTTCAAAAAAGGTTGAAAATTGTTCGGTTTATTTTTACCGGAAAAGACTGAATAATAACAATAAAATATTTATTGAGACGAAAAAAAGAAGCTTAAGAAATATGTCAACAAATGAAAAGAAAAACAAATTTTCCTACTCAAAAGGCTTTACTTTTTCAGCTCTTCCTTTGAAGTGCGTTCAGCAAGACTCTGGAATAATTTGAGTCCTGATATAACTTCGTCAAACTCGCTTTCCATTTTCAAGAGAAGATAATACCTGATCCCTATCCTTTTCCTTCCTTCCCTTTGCTACGTGATATTTATCCTTAAACACCTGATCTCGATTTCCTCTTCATATTCCTTCCCAATCCCTTTTTTGTTGCTATGATGTTTTTCTTTTTATTTATCTTGGTGTTATGTATATTTTATTTGTTCTTTTGTAGCTTTCATTTTTTTATTGATGTACATGTATAATTCTGTCACTCTGTAATCTGGTTGGTTGGTAGAAATTGCCTAATGGCAATAAGCCCGCCAGTGTGCATTATAATTGTTTATATTATGTACAAAAAGTTAAATAAATAAATAAAAGGACCATTCTCAGCCATGTTGCAGGAAGAAAAGCCCCAACAGCTGATTTTCAGCATGATCTTAAACCTATTATATGAATAATAGATTTTTTCTCTCTTATGTATATTGCAAATTTTAAAAAATCTAAATTCCTCCCCGAAGCACAATGTTTCAAATTTCAATTTGTGATATTTTATGTACTTTATATTGTCATGATATTATCTTCTGAACCAAGACAAAACCAAATTTATGACACAAAGTAGAAGCCCGCAAGAGAAACAAGAGGTAGTGTGACGTTCAAGGATGTCTACTCCTTTGAAAAAGTGGACCAATTCACATACCTCGGCTCAACCATAACAGAATGTTATGAAGAACCAGTGGAAATCAGAAAGAGAATCTCAGCTACAAATAAGACATATTTTTCTCTGCTGCCACTGTTTAAATCTCGAGACGTCCATAGGAAAACAAAATTGACGCTGTATAAGACAATTGTCAGAACGGTACTGGTGTATGGATGCGAGGCAATGACACTTTCAGTAAAAGCAGCTGAGTCCCTGGACACATTCGAGCGGAAGGTGCTTCGTCGAATCTGTGGGCCCGTGAGGGACGTCGATGAATGGCGCATTCGGCGCAATGATGTATTGTACAGCATTACCCAGGCCCCTAGTATCTCGAGATTGCGATGAGAGGGCGATGATGGGGCATCCGGGGGGAAAGAGGAGGATAGAAAGACCAAGACTGAGATGTAAAGACGAAGTAACCAAAGATGCGAACCAGCTTCTCCAAGTGACCGGATGGAAAATAGTGGCTGAGGACAGGTTGGAGGCGAAAGTTGGAGGAGGCCAAAGTCCGATTTGGGCTGTAGTGCCATTGAAAAAGAAGAAGATATTATCTTATGTGTCCTTTTTTACGATTCCGTAATATATTTTTACACTTTTTTGTGTCTTTTTAGCGTATAAATTAAAAACATTCTTTGCTTGTTTAATTTTCAATTAGTTTTAACAATGTTAAACAAATTTCGCCAACTGGTAACGAATATACATTTAGAATTAAAATTTAATTTGTTTAGTCGGGGGTAGATAGTTCGGTGGGGTGACTTTTCGAGGAAATAATTAGTGTTATTTGGTCTTTGCTTAATTAAATGAATGCGACATTTTCAGCTGAGCCAAAATGTTTTAATATCAGTCCGGCAGAGATGTGTCCTTTCTAAGGTTGTTAATGAAAGTGTGATTAACACTAAATGAATGTAAATCCCTTATACAATATCATACCAGTGACAGAATAACGCCAGAAATTCTTTGAAATTTATACGTATAATTAATAAACACGTTTATTATATTATAAAAAAATACATATTTTATAACTGTATACGTATACGTTAAGAAAATTTGATAAAACTCAATTAAGGTCGCACAGACACTCAAATATGATAATTTGCATCTTGGCGTTTTCTCATTTACTAAGCCAATACTTAATCAGTATAATCGTCTTGAAACTAAAATCACGGATATATTATGGTACTGTCTACAACTCGACAGTTCAAGAATAATCTTTACATATTTTTTTTAATACATATGTAAGTCATGGCAGGTCTGATGATAGTTTTATGAACCTGATCTATTATTTTGATGGGCATTCTACGATCACAAAGTTCACGAGACAACAATCTCCACTTCATACATACTGTGTTGGGCCACGTCATTTTTTTAAAAAGAGTATGTCCTTGCAACAAGTACATATATATCCTCATACATTCCCAGAAATTTGCACAAATGCTTGTGCTGTGAACGAAATCGTTTGTGGCAGGATTCGAACTCACGACCACTGGATAACTAACCCAGCGCGCTTAGCGTTCTGCCAACGCCCATTTAAATAATACTTGAAAATTCTCTCGACTTATAATAATTCCAAAAGTACTCCTGAAATTTACGGGATCCCTTAGTTCCTGAGTGATTGAATAAAAACGATAATTAACCAAAACAATTCATCACTGAAGCTAATACATGTGAATGTTTGTATTTTTCGAATCATCAAGCTATGTTCCTGTGGAATTTAGAGTTTTTTTACAAATACCAAAAAATGCAAGCAAAGAAAAAAATATTGAATAAATAAAAGAGTCAAATTATATAGATGGGTCGGTGGCAGAGCGGTTATCGCGCTGGGCTAGTAATCCAGTGGTCGCGAGTTGGAATCCTGCCTCGACCGATTTCGTTCACCTAAGCACAAGCATTTATTTGCTTATTTTAGGAAACGTAGGAAGATGTATATGTACTTGTTTAACAAGGACATATTCATTTTTTGTAAAAAAAAATATATAAAAAAAAAATTCGAAAATAATTTTTGTTTCCAACAAATACCACATGGGAAAACTAAACCAACAAAAGTTGATGGATTTGAAATGCAAATGAAGATATTATTTTGCAAACTGTAAAAAGTGGTCAAATTTTTTCCAAATTGACTACTTATATATGTAGGTAGGTATGTATAAAAGGATCAATAGTAAATGATCAAAAAAGAGAGAATATATTTTGAAGTTCACAAAACAAATAAAAAAACTTCAATAAATAGCCAATTAATTCTATTTATAAGCGCAACAATCAAAAAGGTATCCAAGTTTTTTTACGTCCACAACGGCGTGTAAAACAATTCTCTCCCTGCCGACTTCCGCCAATAAAGATGTTTATGAGGTAAATAGTAACAGAATCGATGGCATGTTTGGGTTAACCGGAACCGGGTGAATGTTGTTTATTTCGGCAACCTTCGGCAATCTCCGGATTAAGGTTCGCCAAGGAAACATTTTGTTTGTTTATGATCCTGTCAAAAAAAATGTGTACGTTTTTTTTCACGGCGCAAAAATGACGCGAGCTTATCATTATTATTTTTCGTCGCGTAATAAGAAAATGAACATGAAAGGAAAAGTAAGGGAGAATTTGAATTGCAAAGGGAAAAAAATAAATCGTATAATCATAGAAATGAATAGAAAGGCAATAAAAACTAGGACGAAAAGAAAATAAAAAAATATATTTGGATTTACGATTTTTCTGTTTCGGTCAGATAGAAACACTGAAATAATAATTTTCAATATATATTGTGATATAAATGATATTTTTTCTCAAATAAATTTTACGGAATTTTTCGTACACAGTGTGATTTCTGGATTATTTCAGTGTATATGTAAGTTGGTATTGCGGGTCAACCTTTTATTCTATCTTTGAAAGCAACAGCTTTAAGCTACATATGTATTTTACATTTCATATAAGGTATCACAGTTGAATAAAACATAAAATATAAAATGATAAAACAAAATTAAAAAAAAGACACATATACAGTCAACAAGTATGTATCAGGATAAGGAGGAGGGATCATTAGTGAATAAGGAGGAGATCGTTGGATTGTGTATTGGGGCTGAAGAACATCTTTACCTATTTTCGATAATGTTTATTGTCATGAAAAATATCAGTGTGTTTGAAATGTATAATTCTTATCTCGCTGAAAATTCAACATGGGTGAAAAATAATATCATTTATAGTGTGGAAAACTGTTAGGTATGTGGAATAAATTTTGTGAGCAGATATGTCTTATCTCTATAAGCAGGATTATCGACGAAGTTTTTATTTGGTAGAATTCCATTATAAGTTATATCTATAATTAAAAGTAAAGACTTCTTGATTCTACATTATTTTTTTATTCTGCGCGATAGGCCTATTTCGATAAGCTAGTTAATGCCCTAACAAGGCGAAATAGGCCTATCGCGCAGAATAAAAAAATAATGTAGAATCAAAAAGTCTTTACTTTTAATTATAGATATAATATAAGATAAGTTTTATTTTTAACTGCAAAAAAATGGTTTTGTTCAGTTATTAGAATTTGAAAACATGTACTGAAAATGCAAATTGCATCGTTTGATTTGAATACAAATTGAATATTGTGCTGCTTCTGGCTGCTGCCTTGCTAGTTTAGTACCATTTTCATTGATTGATGTTTACTTTCATCAAACAAAGAAAATATCTCCATAGTGCTGACAGAAGATTCCAGCGATTTTTTTTTCTACTAACAAACAATGATCGTTTGGTTTAGCTCTTAGTTTTGCCTATACTTTCATGTTTTTCTATTGTTTCAGTTGTCGTTATTCCAACTATTAAATGTATGGTTATGCCATAAATTTTTTCAACTAGATGAAATGAATTACAGTTTTCATACTCATATGTGTATTGAAAAATATTACAGAAAACACACGAACAAAAAATATTCATTTGTTTTCGCATATTATAGCACCCACATGTATATAGGAGTAAAAATATTTACAACCTCAATAAAAATGTCATCCAATTGAACTCGAAACATGAAATTTATCGAAAAATATAAATAAAATAACGCGAATCGGATAAAATGAAACGAATTTTTGTTTTTCATTTACATCTGGAATTAAAAAACATAAAAAAGGCAAATACAACACATAAAATTGCGATTTAACGTAATTTGTGACATTTTGATATTTGAGTATTTACAACCAAGCCTGCAAATATTTTTATTTTCAGTATTATGTAACTTGGAAAGTTTGTGATTAACACACTCTAATCAAATTAACCTGTAAATGTTTATCTAGCAATTTAACTAATTCTTCAAATACGTAAAAATGATAATTTGTGTGTATCATAGACACTAGAATGGAACAAATCACCCTTGATTTGGGTGAGTTGCCTAATTAAAATAAAAAACACACACATACTCGCTTATTTATCAAATTCTCAACGGGGATCATGTAAAAAATGTAGTTTACAGTAAAAAATAAAAGTGTGGAAATGGAAATATTTCAACAATAAACATCGCATTTGAATTGTAGGTTTGCTCATCGATAGATATTCCAACTGTCGATTTGTTCAGGAGAACTTTGTTCTCTTCCAACTGTCGATTTGTTCAGGAGAACTTTGTTTTCTTAACATATCGACAATGTATCAAGCCAGGATACGCGAGAATTGTATGCAGAGGTCTACTTTTTTCACGGCTTTTCCAACTTTGAAGTCAAAAAACACCAACTTAGAGGCTTCGCAGCATATATGTTCCATACACGGATTTACTCAGAATTCGGAGTAGAACATTTCGTGTGTCTATGTGTGTGTCTGTGTGTGTGTCTGTGTGTGTGTGTCTGTGTGTCTGTGTGTGTGTGTGTCCGTCCCCCCCTTATAACTTTTGATACGCTCAATTTACAGAGCCCAAAATTTCAGAATATATACACAGTTATAGGCCTACAAAAATTTAATACTCAGAATTTTGAATTTTTGTTTCAGTCAGGAGTTATCAACTTTTGAATTTTTATTTTATTTTTCCATATATCTCAGAAACCATAAAAGCTAGAACGCTGAAAATTGGTACAAATATAGAAAAATAAAAAATCTCAAATAAATTTTTTCAAAACAATTCCAGGGTTTCTCAAACATTTTTTATTAAGAAAAATATTTTTTTTATGATAAAATTATGAGTTTAACTGCCTATATTTCCAAAACTTATGCAATAATCGAAAAAAGCCGAAACACCCCAACTAGATAATTTAATTTTCTATAAAAAATATTAACATTGTAGCAGAAGATCTCAATTTTTTTTAACGATTTTTTTAAAAATTGAATTTAGTGACGACATCGCTTCATACATTTTGTATGGCAGTCGCCTATACACAATATGTAAGAAGACTTAATAGTTTGATACTTCACCTCCAAACATACATACCATCATGCTATTTTCATATTCTGGGTAGGAAAAAAGGAACTTCCTCCATACTATCCTATCTTGACATACATACCTACATAATATATGTTGTATAGAAAACAAAATATCTGAAAATATTCAATAATTTGTATTTATGGGTTTATAGTTTGGTACATATTCTTCAACTATACATACTATCGCTATCGACAGTTGGATCTCATGTGTTACATGCAACTAGTAACATATCGACAATGTATCAAGCCAGGATACGCGAGAATTGTATGCAGAGGTCTACTTTTTTCACGGCTTTTCCAACTTTGAAGTCAAAAAACACCAACTTAGAGGCTTCGCAGCATATATATGTTCCATACACGGATTTACTCAGAATTCGGAGTAGAACATTTCGTGTGTCTGTCTGTGTGTGTGTGTGTGTCTGTATGTGTGTGTGTGTGTCAGGATGTGTGTGTGTGTGTCTGTGTGTGTGTCCGTCCCCCCCTTTTAACTTTTGATCCGCTCAATTTACAGAGCCCAAAATTTCAGAATATAAAAACAGTTATAGGCCTACAAAACTTTTATACTCAGAATTTTGAATTTTTGTTTCAGTCAGGGGTTATCAACTTTTGAATTTTTACTTTATTTTTCCATATATCTCAGAAACCGCTGCGAAGCCTCTAGTTGGTGTTATTAGCATGCAAAAAGTCAACTACGCCATACAAAATGTTCCTTCGTACACGCATCTTGGCTTTATAATGTCGATTCATTCAGAGAATTGAATTCTCGTGAAAAAAGTAGACCTCTCCATACAATTCTCGCGTATCCTGGCTAGAAACATCGTCGATATGTTAAGAGAACAAAGTTCTCCTGAACAAATCGACAGTTGGATAATTTGTATTTATGGGTTTATAGTTTGGTACTTATTCTTTAACTATACGTACTATCGCTATCGACAGTTGGATCTCATGTGTTACATGCAACTAGTTATAGAACTATGTAATTCGTGATCCCGACCATTATTATGTTTATCGATAGTTCAATGGTTATTACGTGCACTTAGACTAAAAGACAAATGCACTTGAGAATTACTTATTCCCATATTGCATGACCTGATCTAGATACTAACACAAACTTCTTATTGTATCGATAATATTTTTATATTGTATTTTTAATGCAGGCATTTATAAATGTAGCACATACATATATAAGAGTCATATATTTTTATTTTGTATAGATTCTCGGGTAAATAACAGATTCTTATATTAATAGAGCTTGTATTGGGTACAATAGAAATTGTTTGAAGGATCCAGAATTGGATATGTTTGCTTCAAGTTTTTATGTATTCAAAAAAAAAATTGTGAATTTGTCGGTTATTTAATCTGCGCTGTCTTGTTGTGCACATATTTAACTCTTTATCTTTTTAATTGTGCCCCTTTAACTTAATTTTAATTTATCATTATTCATACATTGATACACGTGAGGTAAATCATAATATGAGTTTCTAGTGGTCGATGCTTCCCCCCACTCCCCTCCCTACCTCTCTCCTTTCCCATCCTGTTTTCATAATTGTTAATAAATGTATATGTAGGTACTTAATATATTTTTAGAATACTATAATTGGCTATATAAAAATTATCTTTGTATATTTGTATAAATATTTATTGTATTGCTGTTGTATTCTATAAAATAAAAAAAATACTATGTCAAATATTTATTCAACACACACCCAATAACAAGTTGCCACATTCTGGAGACTTACCATATTTGTTTCACATACCGCACCATAATAATACTTACACGAAAAACGAACCCCTCATACGCATGATGAATACTTATAATCACGAACATCTGGATCTCGATACTTTTCTTTTAGGACCTAACTCATTTTCTACTGTTATCAGTTCAAGTTATAATGATTGAATTTCACTGGATGATTGAAGTATCAAGATTGATTGGAGTAAACTATGTGAGCTTGCATATACCAATACATTCTCTCTTACACTTATATAGACACACTCACACACATGTACACATCCTTTTATTCATACGTACACACATACATGCACTATCGTTCAGATATAAATGTTTTACATGTGTAGCTTTAAGTATGTAAGCACAGCAGTCAAAATTTATTGAAAATAATGTGGAAATTTGTTATTGGTTTTAGTCTTATACTCATGCATCTATATAAAAAATGTTATTATACTGTAAATTTTCAAGAAATTAAATAAAAAAAAATAGTCTCACAGATTCACCGGGATTTGAACTCGGACCATGGCTCAGCAACCAGATATATAACCAACTAAGCCACTAAGGTTGGCTTATCTTCTCGAGTTTCTAAATTTCATCTATGTATCGAATGATATGGTTGGGTCAACATTTATTTGGTCCATTATAATCAAGTCGTATCGATATTGAATACCTAATAGCCAAAATGGAATATTGTCATTCTTATTACACACATTTATTTAACCTTACTTGTCTGTTCTGGAATTTTCCAATCGATTATATATTAAATAACTTCCCGGCTAGTAATGAAAGCTATGCGTTTCCAGCTGAGCGTTAATAAAATATGAATTCTATTCGCTTAGATCCAACAATAATATTTTACTGTTTTACATGTTTTCAATGTAATAATCTTTTGTGCAAAAAACGACTTAAAAATAAATGTGTGTCAAGATATGATATCGCTGAAGTAATAATTGAAAATTCTGATGAATTTCTCATAGATCCATGATTAGATCTTGATCATATTAAAATGGGACCAATCGGAAGATACCCTCTTTCTAATGAAATAAGAATCATTGAAATAAGACAACGCAGTTTAAAGTAATAGCTGAACATAATACATAAAAAGAACAAACTTCACGTCGAATTGATAACCTCTCCGCTATTGGAAGTCGGTTAAAAACAGCTGAAATCATAATAATATAGATTTCTTAGCATGATTTAACTGTAGACAATGCATGTTAAAACTGTTTCTATTTTGATTCATTTCATATTTAGATAACATTGAACAAATTTGTATTTCTGAACTGAATTGTGACTGCTATACATGTTGCATAGAATTAAGGCGTTCTTTACATTATTATTTGATCGATTTCAGTTTTCAGTTTTTAACTTCACATTTCAAAGTGAATAAAACTTGTGCTCAATTATTTTTTGATTTACTTCAAAATTCACTAAGTTTCATCTTATTAATGAATAAATGAATAGTTTAATTTCCAACAGTTTAAATATTACAAAAGAACAAAATACAATTTAGTTTATACCTAATTACAATTTTGCAATTATTATTATTTTGTTTTTTTTTTCCAGGCATTTGGAAATTTTACTGCCTCGCTAGACATAGTCTGTTCTGAGGCACTACTAGTTTAGAATTGCTATGGCTACTTTGCGATCATATGATTTGTTTTATTTTTTTTTAATTATTCTATTCACTTAGAACATCGACAACCAGGATGAAAAACTTTAAAACCTCTATCTCAAAAAATCTAAGAGTATATATATAGATGGGTCGATGGCAGAGCGGTTAGCGCGCTGGGTTAGTAATCCAGTGGTCGCGAGTTCGAATCCTGCCTCGACCGATCTCGTTCACCTATAGCACAAGCATTTATGCTTAGTTTAGGGAATGTAGGAAGATGTATATGTACTTGTTTAACAAGGACATATTCATTTTTTATAAAAAAAAAAAAAATATTATACCGAGGCAGATCCTTCTATTCCAATCTGCTTCAGTCAACGAGTAACGAGGTCTTTGAATTTTTTCCCATCATGTGATATGTTTTTGTTCAATTTGAATATAAATAATAATTTATTAACAACCATTAATTTACTGTCTTGTACAGACATAGTTCAATTTGCTAAAAGCGCAGTGCGATGTCAGGTTTATTTTTTGTTGATTGATACCTTTTGTAAGAGTTTTAGTGTTGATTTGTAGTTTTTGGAGAATATGAATGTTTTTCTAGAGAGTACCTATGACGTACGTCAACATCATCGCGTAAGCTATTAGGTAAGGTTTTAACCTGCACAGCGGTGTTACTGACAGCATTGTCTGTTTTTATTTATTTATTTATTTAATATTGCTTTTCGGGCAACTAACACGTACTATGTCAAATATTAATTTAACACGCACCACATAACAAGTTGACACATTCTGGAGACTTACGATATTAATCGTCTCACAGACCCAGAATGAAAACACAATTAAGAACTGTGTCTCCACCGGAAATCGAACCCGGGACCTTTGGGAAAAAAAAGTATATATTCGATCGGCTTCATATATCACAACGAGTGAAGAGAATTCTCAGAGCGGTGATAGCCCAGCGGTAATGTCGTCGCCTCACATGCTTGAGGTCGACGGTTCGAATCCGGGCGGGGCACGCACCTCTGGATTTTTAAAAAATCTATGTGCGAATTTATATCACTAGCTATGTGTAGCCATGATCCAATTTGTCTGGTTCCCCTTTCTAAGGGTTACGAAGGTCAGATGGCAGTCGCTTCAATGTTATAACCAGACTCGCCAATTCCAGGATCATGGTCAAAGCGTACCCCGATAGAAACGGGACAAAAGCGCTAAGGGGAAAGAAGAAGTGAAGAGAATTCTCAGAGCTGATAAGTTTTGTATAGAAACCTGTTATTTTTTTATCTATGATTTCATTCTTCAAAACTAACATGGTCGATGACATAGCGGTTAGCGCGCTGGGCTAGTAATCCAGTGATCGCGAGTTCGGATTCTGCCTCGACCGATTTCGTTCACCTATAGCACAAGCATTTATTTGCTTATTTTAGGGAACGTTAGAAGATGTACCTATATGTACTTGTTTAACAAGGACATAATTCATTTAAAAAAAAATATGATTACCCATATGTTTTCCATGTACATTGTTATGTGTACAATGTACAATACGTACATAGAATACAAACATAAGTAGGTATATATTCGATCGGCTTCATATATCATAATGAGTGAAGTGAATTCTCTGATCTGATAAGTTTTGTATAGAAAACTGTTCAATTTTTTTATCTATGATTTTATTTTTCAAAACAAACAAAATACCTATTGCCATATTTTTTTCTATTTACATTATTATGTGTACAATATTAAGTATTTTTGCCACAAAGCAATTTCTTCCATCCAACTAAAACAACCAAATATTGATTTGTTCGGGCAATTTATTTTTATTTATTGATAAGAGACGTTTAATATTAAGAATTTAAATTTAATTAAACGAATTTTGAGGTTGCCGACCGCCGTGGCATAGTTGGTTTGACGTTTGGTTACTGTGCGGGCATCCTAGGTTTGATCTCCTGCAGAGGAGAAATTTAAATAAAATAATTTCTCACGTAAAATTGCTTCTCTGGGCTGGAAACACTGCTAAGATGCAAGAAAGTTTTAATATTATTATTGTCAAGGTTTCAAGAAGAAAATCAGAATACGTTTTTGACTCAGCGTAAGTTAATATTTTTTGTACAACTATAATACTATTTAATTTTTTTTTATTTAATCTCCGGTCAAACATTAATTTTCCACACACCTAAAATACAATATTGAACAAAATACAAGATGATTGAAAAAATAAAGATTTGTCACGAAACGTAATGGTGTGTAACTAACGCGTTGATGTCTCTCATCGACAAAACATTATGTTCGGTTATGTTGGAACATGATAATATATCCGTTCTAATGAATCGTGAAACGCCGTTTATCGGAGATACAAGCATTCCCATATAAATTTGTCGGTAGTCGGTACCCATTCGTCTAATACGAGCATCGGAATTTCATTTCGAAAGAGAAATTGTTATGAAATATTTTCGATACAAAATTCTGTTCATATTTTTGTACACGAATTGGTCTCCGACTTGTTTCCTTTTACCCTCCACACTATGGAATAGTGGAAAGTCATGATTTCACAATTTTAAAGCGTATTTTTTGAATTTATTTTATTTTATTTATTGTCAACAACTTTGTTCATACATATAACAGTAGAGATTACAATTAAAATGAGCCAATTATAGACAAACATAATTTCAAATTATAATAACGCTGAAAGGGTACATAAATGAATAAATTGTTTGAAACCGACTCGCCTATGCAGATCCCGTGCAATACGTGAATCAACCTACACAAATATACGCAAATTATTTCAGTATTTCGATAATTACCTGAACCCACGAAATAATCACGCGGATACCCGTAGGTAGGTTTATAAGTTAATACACAGTCAAATTCATATTAACTAAGCAGTGCAATTATTCTATCTCCATTAGCAAGCGGCCTCAAACAAGAACAAAAAAAATGTATATACATATATAATATTATGTATGGATAAAACTGAATATTAGAAAAAGTAAGATTGCGTGTGTGTGTGAGTGTGTGTGAGTGTAAGAATTTATATTGTATTTAAATTAATATTACGGAGCTGGAGAGATGATTATACTAGTAGGGTGATTAAATTGAAATAGAGGTTGTGTAAGCATGGCACCTACCAATTCTATAAAAATAATCCAACTGTCGATTTGTTCAGGAGAACTTTGTTCTCTTAACATATCGACAATGTATCAAGCCAGAATACGCGAGAATTGTATGCAGAGGTCTACTTTTTTCACGGCTTTTCCAACTTTGAAGTCAAAAAACACCAACTTAGAGGCTTCGCAGCATATATGTTATGATTTACTCAGAATTCGGAGTAGAACATTTCGTGTGTCTGTGTGTGTGTCTGTGTGTGTGTGTCTGTGTGTGTGTGTGTGTGTCTGTGTGTGTGTCTGTGTGTGTGTCCGTCCCCCCCTTATAACTTTTGATCCGCTCAATTTACAGAGCCCAAAATTTCAGAATATATAAACAGTTATAGGCCTACAAAACTTTTATACTCAGAATTTTGAATTTTTGTTTCAGTCAGGGGTTATCAACTTTTGAATTTTTATTTTATTTTTCCATATATCTCAAAAACCATAAAAGCTAGAACGCTGAAAATTGGTACAAACATAGAAAAATAAAAAATCTCAAATTAATTTTTTCAAAAAAATTCCAGGGTTTCTCAAACATTTTTTATTAAGAAAAATATTTTTTTTATGATAAATTTATGAGTTTAACTGCCTATATTTCCAAAACTTATACAATTATCGAAAAAAGCCGAAACATCCCAACTAGATAATTTAATTTTCTATAAAAAATATTAACATTATAGTAGAAGACCTCAATTTTTTTTTACAATTTTTTTAAAAATTGAATTTAGTGACGACATCGCTTCATACATTTTGTATGGCAGACGCCTATACACAATATGTAAGAAGACTTAATAGTTTGATACTTCATCTCCAAACATACATACCATCATGCTATTTTCATATTCTGGGTAGGAAAAAAGGAACTTCCTCCATACTATCCTATCTTGACATACATACCTACATAATATATGTTGTATAGAAAACAAAATATCTGAAAATATTCAATAATTTGTATTTATGGGTTTATAGTTTGGTACATATTCTTCAACTATACATACTATCGCTATCGACAGTTGGATCTCATGTGTTACATGCAACTAGTAGCAGTATGTGTGTGTGAGGGTGTGTGTGAGGGTGTGTGTATGTTATTTCATCGACCAAATGTTTTAGATTTGTTTAAATGTCATATATTTGTCGTGTACCTATTACCTTTATTATTTTTATGCCACATATTGAACGCCAAGTATAGGGTATTTTAATTTTGGTTACTATTGTTGATACAACAAGGGTAGACCATTTATGACGACTTAAAACCCTTTTAAACTAAAAGTACGTTTTTTTTTATAAATTATAAAATAAAAATACCTATAAGTTCTATTTTGTTTAATTGATTACCGACGAGTTTCATGCAAGGCCCTTTAAATTAATTTACAAATACATTACACCACACTTAAAAAGAACTTTAAGCCAGTAAAGCCGCGTTGACACAGTCAGAGTGCGCTCGGATCGAGCACACTCGGATACCTACTCGGACGCCAATCGTATTATGTCAACCGGTAATCCGAGCCCGCTCGGATGACGGCGTCCGATCCGTGTAGACTCGGACCACGTCCTATTGTTCCGAGTTAACTCGTATAATACGAGTAGTCAAACAAAATAGCGAAAAACAACAAACATATGTCATCTCATGGTATAAAAAGTGGTCTGAGCGCGATACCGCTAATTTATTAGAATTATACGAAGCGGAAGAAGTTCTATGGAACGTTGAATTAAAAGATTATAAAAATACAGACGCAAGGAACGCGGCAGTGCAGCGCCTGATACAAAATTTTAATTTTGAAATTACTATAGATGAAGTGAACAAAAAAATCAACAACATCCGAAGTACATACAGTCAATAAAAACAAAAATAAAGAATTGTTATGGCACAGAATCAGGTGCAGATAAAATTTATGTATCTACACTTCCTTGGTACGAAATAGCGGACCGATTTTTGGTTAATATAGTCAAATGCAGAAAATCTTTTATTAATATTGTAGTACCTATTTGATATTTTTAATGATCAAATAGGTACTTAATGATTTTTAATGACACCTTGCAGCAACAGATCTGTCTGTGTCATATTTATGACCTTAAAAACGAGTAAAAAAGCTTGTGTGTTAAATGAAAACTAACACCTTACAGCAACAGAGCTGTCGCAGTTATGATTTTGAATCCGAGTAAAAAAGTTTGTGTGTAAACCGCTATCCGTGTACACTCGGATGAAGCTTACTCATACGAGTCCACTCGGTCCGAGTATACTCTGACTGTGTCAACGCGGCATAAATACAATACTTGCTGTAATATTAACCTACCGATTTGTACTAGCGTTGTTTCTTTTGTTAGTATCAACTGACCTAACTACATTTACATAGTTTTATCAAAACAGATTTGTATAGATGAATTTTGTTTTATGTAACTTATTTTTCAACCTCTCAAAACAAACTATATCCAATTTTAACATCTAGTCTCAGTTTTATAGAGTATTATTCTGACGATGAGACTTGCATGAAACGCGTAGGTAATCAAAACAAAGGAGAACGAATTCTAATTATATCAATTTTTCAAATAATAAACAGGTATGTCAAAGAATTTCCTCATTCTCTGAACCCGTTCTCCTGGGGGTGGGCAAGTCTGGTCCCACCGGCGAAATCAAAGACCTCGTGACTACCCATATCATGGATATAATTATCCTATGGAGTTCAATGACATCTTAAGATATGATAGATGTCCATATGATAATTACATCCATGATATGGGTAGTCACGAGAGTTTTGATTTCGCCAGTTAGACCAGACTTGCCCCCCATATCAAGGTTCTCTTCTTGAACTAAAATGTAAATATCTTTATATATTTCCGCGAAACATAAATGGTTATTTCTTTTTCAATTGTGTAAGTATAATATTACGATTTTTTAAACGAATGAATATGTCTTTGGAACAAGTAGGTAACATCCTCATACATTTCCTAAACTGAGCATAAATGCTTAGTGAATGAAATCGGTCGTGGCAGGATTCGATCATGCGACCATTGGATTACTCACCTAGTGCGCTTACCGCTTTGAGAGCACCCATCTACGACCCACCCGTGTAAAAAAGCTGTTTTGTTTCTGAATATAATAATTAAATAAATATAATAATTATTATTTGATTCCATTGTTTATTAAAGCTATATTAAATGTTTCTCGAAAATAAACAGGAATAATTAATTGTTTTGTTACCAGCAGTGAGCACATGCAACATGAAATCAAAGTTGAGTTGATTAAGTTACAATTACTTACGTTGTTATTCTTATTTATTATAATATTTGTTTAAAAAAATATTATGTTTTGTTGCCCATTTATTCAAATAAATAAAAAAAAAATTGCTGAGCTAAATCAATTTTAAGATAATAAATAAAACTATTGACAGCTAATAAACTAAAGATGGTTTACTGACATTAAAAGCATGATATTTTTCTAAATCTATTTTGACATTGTATTATTTTCCAGTCAGGATAGGTCGGAGCGGCAAAAAAAGTCTAATGTCAAAAATATGATAATTTTGTTTCATTTCGCGGTTATGGATTACCTCTACATTTACCCTATAAATATTTGAAAAGTGGTAATTTTTTTATAAACCTATTTTCCCTCGCGACAGCAACCCTCCACTCATAATTTTACCCCCAACCCCGAGGGTTTTCAAATGTGGCGGTGCCGGTTGCCGTGTGGTTTTTACCCACCCAAAAAATATTTATTGGAATATTTTAAAACTTTGACTTTTTACTCTTTCATTGCACGAAAAATTAAAATTTAGAAATTTTACGAGTAGATTTAGATTTAAATAGATAAAAAAGTTGTTAAACTTAATAACGCAAGCATATTTAAACTAGTCATGACTCATCCATACATACATACCATCACGCCATGTCCCTTACGGGGTAGGCAGAGAGAACCGAACGCCATATCTTTCTATCCTGGCACACATTCATCGCTTCGTCAACATTCATGCATCGTCTCATACATGTTCGTCTATTGTACATGCTTCTAACATTTCCGTCTTTCAGAATATCGTTCACATGGTCGTGCCATCCCTTTCTTGGGCGGCCCCGGCCTCTCAATCCAATCCTATCCGCATTGTATATTTTCTTCGTCAGGCGTTCCTCATTCATTCTACCCATGTGGCCAAACCATCTCAGTGTGTTCACTTACATTCTTTTAATGATATCTTTCTTCATCTTACATTCTTTCCTTATGTTCTTATTTCTTACCCTGTCATACATCTGACTAATTATAATAAAGATTACCTATAACATAAGAGGCAGGGGGCGCCCAAGAAAAGGATGACACAGCCATGTAAACGATATTCTGAAAGATGGAAATGTAAGAAGCATGAACAACAGACGAACGTGTATAAGACGACGTATGAATGTTGATGAGGCGATGAATGTGTGTCAAGATAGAAAAATGTGGCATTCGGTTCTCTCGGCCTACCCCGTGAGGGACATGGCGTGATGGTATGTATGTATTACCTATAACACGAGCATTCATGCTTAATTAAAGGAATATATAAGGATGAATATGTACATGTTTCATGAAAATATTCATATCTATAAAAAACTATAGTTTTATAGAATGAATTAATGAATAAAATGGGTATTTCCAATAGTACATTTATGAAAAAGTCGCAGTCACCTACCCCACTCCACAGGGAACGTTATAGAACTAAACGTCGGACGAAACAAGAACTACCACCATGCATATTTTATACCACTGCCACTAAGAGTCCAACCACACTTGTGAAGGCCCGTGAATCATAGCAAGGGTTACCCTCCCAGCAGCTCCACGAACAGCAGACTGCAACAGGGAGCCTCCACCACGCCCGTAATACTTTCAGTTCTTCGATTTCCACACCAGGCGCAGCGTCAGCTGCACCTGTCTTGTCATCAGCTCGGGTACCGCCGACTGGGTCGTGCCGACCAATCATCACGGGGGGCTCCTCCACCCCTTAGTACTCATGTTGGCGAATTTCAGGTACACCACCGGACAGTACTTTCAGTGCTTCGATTTCCATCGCCCGATGATGCATCCTTACTCATCGCCACGTTTGATGAGTCACCGCCGAGCGAGGCATTAAGGCGTCTGCCCTGCTCTTCCATAGGTAAGAATTGAAGAGGGTACTGACCTGTTACCCAGGATCCTAGGGTGGGGCTGCAGCCACCCTCAACTTTGGCTAGGCCCAATAGTACAAATAAATATTACAAAGGAACAAAATACAATGCAATTTATACCTTATTACATTTTTCTTCACATATTTGGAAGTTTTACTGCCTCGCTAGACATAGTCTGTTCTGAGGCAGAACTAATTTGAATTTGCTATGGCTACTCTGCGATTTGTTTTCTTTTTTTCTTCATATGTTCCATTCACTCAGGACATCGACGACCAGGATGAAAAACTCTAAAACCTCTATCTCGAAAAATCCAAGAGAACCGAAGCAGATTCTTCTCTACCAATCTGCTTCAGCCAACGAGTAACAAGGTCTTTGAAATTTTCCCGAAATTTTTCATGCGATATGTTTCGTTCAATATCTATCATTATTTTGTTATAAAGTCTTGGTGCCAAAAAACTACATATTATATTGACGCTGCGCATATGTTGTTCTTGGCTGTGACGGTCTTAGCTGTTGTCTGTTTCTAGTGCCGTGTATATATCAGTATATAATCCGGTTGGAACTCAGCGGTGTTCTTATACAAATGGGACAGTATCAGTCTCATATAGAGCTGTCTAACATCCAAAAATGTCTATATACATATATTTGTTCTGTGGGGTATCTTTTAGGTCTTCTGAGCATTACCTTTATTATTGATTTTTGTGTTCTTTCAATCGGAGAAAGTAGCGTTTTTGTCATCTCTCCCCAGCCTATTATTCCATACTCTAGACTACTTTAAAATATTGAATAGTAAATAATTTCAAGAGTTTTAGTATCAAAATTGTCTCTGAATATTTTCAACATATAATATCGTTTTTTTGCATTTCTTGGTGAGATTTTCTTTGTGTACCTGTCATCGCAAATGTCTGTCTATATATATTCCCAGGTATTTATACTCAGATACTCTCTCCAGCGGAACGCATGAGCAGATTCGTTCAGGTGCTGCACATAATGTATCGTAAGACTATAGTCTTGGTGTGGTTGCTGTCTGATATCAATACTGATGTGATACTAAAAGGATGAACGAGGTAATTTGTTTATGTTTTAAAAAATTATGACGTTACGAAATATATTCAATTGAATAAAAAAAAGCAATTAAAGAAATATATTGGCAATCGGCTCGTATTTATTTATATACTATAAAAATAATAATGAACACTTCCTTGCACCTTGCGCAAGTCTCGAGTTTATTGCCGTATGGCAATTTACGTACCTATTTGTACAAATAATTTGTACACTGGCGGGTTTATTGCCAAACGGCAACTACTTCCAAACAACCAGACTGATGATAATATACAGTGCAATGTGTACTATGGATATAAGGTTATGACATGATACAAATATTAAAATATAATAAAGATAACAGAAGAAATTCTTGCAAAAAAATAAAGACCAAGATCTAGCTACAGCCAAATTAACTTCATAGTATAAAGATTGATTTTCTCTGTAAAAGGATATCACAGTTGGAAACGTTTATCTCCGAAAGCCACCACTATTCATGGTAAATATTATCCAATCGACGTTACCTGTTCTGGCATCCTTTTACAAAAAAAACCTAGCCTTTATACCATGACTGAATATAAGTACGAATTTTGTATAGGCCCACTAAGCCAAATGACGAAGTCTAGGGGGGCAAGTCTGGTCACCGGCGGAATAGATGTTGTAGAACTCCATAAGGTAATTAAATCTATGATATGCCTAGAATCGCGGGCTCTTACACTATTACCTAACGTCATCGAATATCATACCTCCCCAAACGTTCACTGTGGCTGAAACAACATGCAACAATTGCATGCTAAGATGACATAAACAATTTATTATCTTCATATAATGAATTAATATTTATACTATAGCATTTTTTTCGTACATATTAATTGGCATTGAAAGTATTCATATCAGAATAATAGAATGATTCAAATCACAACAATATATATTTCAAGGCCTTAATGCAGAACCCTAGAACTACTATTTGGATGGTATCTATACAGAATGGACAAAAAGGTATTGTATGTAGTATTAACTTTGAAAAATAGCTTGACACATGTAATGGTACAAGTTGTGATATATGATGGAACTTTTATACTTTCAATGTTAATAATATAATATTTCAATGTTATGCACGGTTCGCTAAACAGATTATATATATTATTTATTATATGTAGGCAAGGGCTGTAGGTAGAAAATAAAAATAATATTATGGGCATCGTTTAGTATTATCCAACTGTCGATTTATTCAAGAGAATTTATTTCTCTTAACATATCGACAAAGTATTGAGCCAAGATACGGGAGATTGTTTGCAGGGTCTATATTTTTCACGGTGTTTCCAACTTTGAAGTCAAATTACCAACTTAGAGGCTTCGCAGCATATACATATGTTATCTGTATGGATTTGATCAGAATTCGAAGTAGAACATTAAGTGTGTCAGTGTGTGTGTCCGTCTCCCCCTTATAACTTCTGATCCGCTGAATGCACAGAGCCCAAAATTTCAGAAAATATAGAAAGTTATAGGTCTACAAAATTTTTATGTTTAGAATTTCGAATTATTGTTTCAATCAGGGATTTATCACCTTTTGAATTTTTCCATATCTCTAAAAAACCATAAAAGCTAGAACGCTGAAAATTGGTACAAATATATAAAAAGACAATATCTTAAATTTGTTTTCTTTTAATTCCAGAGTTTCTCAAACATTTTTTATTAAGAAAAATATTTTTTTATGATAAATTTATGTGTTTAACTGCCTTTATTTCCAAAGTTTTTGAAAATATCGAAAAAATCCGAAACACCCCCAAGTAGATAATTTAATTTTCTATAAAAAATATTAACAATATAGTATAGTACATCTCAAAATTTTTGTGTCAATTTGTATAAAAATTGAATTTAGCGACATCATTTCATACAATTTGTAAGACAGTATACACTGCACAATATTTACGGGGACTCAATAGATTGATACTTAATCTCCAAACATACATACATACCATCATGCTGTTTTCATATTGTGGGTAGGAAAAAAGGACTGATTTCCATACTATCCTATCTTGATATACATACCTACACGTGTTGTATAGAAAACAAAATATCTTTAAATATTGAATAATTTGGATTGATGGGTTTATAGTTTGGTACTTATTCTTCAACTATACATACTATCGCCATCGACTCCAGGACTCCCGCACAGAAGACAATCGGCTAATCAACTATGCTACGGCCGGCGCGGCGCGGCGGCGGCGGGTCGGGTTTTGTCCATGTCATAATCACAAACAACAATCACGAAAAACAGCACAAGAAGCAATATATTGGTACTTGTTTTACATGATTCATTAAGGATTTCTTTGACAATATTGTGTGGTATATTCTCTGAGTTTTAATGAAAACGGTAGATAGGTAGCTACTCTTGGAAAATACTCTAGAAACAACGTGTGAACTATTATAACAATGTCTTGAACTTTGAGTGTCGGTGGCTTATTCTCTACAAGTTTTAGATTACTATGATTAAACACGTCTAGGAAATCTCTACATAAGCGAAATATTGGAAATAAAAATTAGGAAATTAAATTTTGATGTATTGACGTAGTCAAAATTACAATAAAATATCAATTAAATAAAAAAAACATGCAGAAAAAATCCGATTAAATATTAATCATTTAGGTACATAAAGTACATACCTAAATGAAAAAAAAATTAAATAAAAATAATAAAATAATTAAATAAAAAAAACATACAGAAAAAATCCGATTAAGTTGCAAATCATTAACATAAAGTAGGTAAATAAAAAAAAATAAAATAAAAAAAATAAAATTATTAAATAAAAAAACATACAGAAAAAATCCGATTAAGTTGCAAATCCAAAAACCAATAATATTTTTTTTTTGTTTTTTTATTACATATACCAAAAATTACATTATTTTATATAAGCATCATAACAAATAAATTGGGTTGGTTTGGACCATCTCACTAGGCCAGGCCTGTTCCGAGGTGGTAGACTAGTTACATAATATTAATTAATAAATCATTGTAAGCTGTTATAAAGAATGATTGTGTAGCCCATGGGCCATCATGCGCGTTTTTACTGTACAATTAAAAAAGCCTGGCATGCGTGTACAAATATAGTAAAGAAATATATAAAAAAACATATAAATCAGGTAATAATTACAGTATAAATAACGGAATTATCACACGCGCCTGTTTAAAAGAACGCGTTATAGCATGTGGAGTAGTGCACGCCTGTTAAATACTATTTTCCATACACCCTTATTTTATACCACTTGAAGTGTAACGTCGCTAACGTGTTCGCAAATATGAGCGGGATTCTTATGTGGCTTTTAATATATCTCTTTTCCCTTTCACGCTAACGCGATATCTTAAGGGAGTTTAGTCTCGTTCTATATTTCATACGTTCGACTTCAAATAGCGAATATCTATTTTAGTACTAGCATCAGAAGCTGGCTTAGGTTTGAAAAAGTAATTGTACCTGCGTTAAAATTTGCGCGTTCATGAAAAAGTGTTTTTGTTAGTATAGGTTATAATAACCTTTACCATTTCTAAGTTTTATTCTTTCGTTGGTTAGACTTTCTTTATCATTAAGTAGTGTTACTGGCATACAGTTTTGAAGTATTTTGAAGTGCATAGGTAAATTTAGCGCGTTCATAGAAAAAATTTACTCTTATTAAAGATTACAATAAAACTACCTTATCTTAATTTTATTTTTTTATCAGTTTGATTTATCGTTATGTTGTCTTGTTGGGATACAGTTTTGAAGAATATATTATATAAAATTAGCGCGTTCATAAAAATGTTATTATTGTTAGTATGGATTACAAAAAGACTACCTTTTCTTAGTTTTTTTTTTATTAGTTTGACTTAATCGTATCGTATTGACGTTTGCACGATGTTCATGCTTATTATTTACAAATGCATTTACTTCTGTTTTGTGGTATGGTTATTTCTCGTTATTGTGAATATAATTTAAATTACTAGAATTTTGGGTGATTCATTCTCTTTTGATTTTTTATTTTCATTATGGATAAATCAGAAAGTGTTGTGATAAATTGTAGTTCGCTTAGATGTCTACAGGAATTAATTTCAAATCACAGGTTAGAAAAACTATCTTTTCAAGAAAAAAAGGAATTAATTACTAATTCAAGACCAACACCTGATTTAAATATTACTTACGAGTCTAAGTCTTATAAACGTTATTTTAATAGATCGGTTTATAAAACCAAATGGATTGCAGGTTGTTCCTTTTTTGCTGGAATTTTTGTTATTGTACAAGGTTTTTGTCGAATTCTATAAAAAAATCACTAATTTTTGTATTAAAAATCATTTGAATTGTTTAGTTTTGTATCAAAATTATAAATCTATTCAAAAGAAAGCTTGTCTTATTATTGTACTTTGATTTTTTGTGTTTCGTCGTATTTCGCAAATAATGTGAAAGACAATACACTTTCGTATACGTCACTGATCAAAAATGGATGGAATATGTGATTTTAGATGGGTCAATGGCAGAGCGGTTAGCGCGCTGGGCTAGTGATCCAGTGGTCGCGAGTTCGAATCCTTCCGCGACCGATTTCGTTCACCTAGCACACAAGCATTTATACTTATAAAAAAAAAGAAAATGTTCAGGGCTTGCGTGCTCCGAAGGCTCTGGGAACGTCCCTGTGGGCCACTTATTGAGTCTTATGTTAGTAGTTTTGTCGTGTATGAATTGAGAATTTGCTGACAATAGTTGATCCCTTTGTTATATAACCATGTTTGTATTGTATGTATGTTGTTATGAATTGAGAATTTGCTGACAATAGTTGATCCCTTTGTTATATAACCATGTTTGTATTGTATGTATGTTGTTATGAATTGAGAATTTGCTGACAATAGTTGATCCCTTTGTTATATAACCATGTTTGTATTGTATGTATGTTGTTAAGAATTGAGAATTTGCTGACAATAGTTGATCCCTTTGTTATATAACCATGTTTGTATTGTATGTATGTTGTTATGAATTGAGAATTTGCTGACAATAGTTGATCCCTTTGTTATATAACCATGTTTGTATTATATGTTTAAGTCTTGTATTTTCTATTAAAATTATGTTCTTAAATTTGTTATATAAAATGATTGTGTTATATGAAGAAAGGGATTGCAACATCATAATAAGAGATCATGAAAAAAAATGTTATCCTGATTTTTCATGGTAGGTATACATCATCAGGTTTTTTATGTGGTTAAATATGAAACAATGAATTCGTAAGTATGGATAAAAATATCAATTTACTTAATGCTTGTGAATAGCAGGTTTGTTCTTGAACAACTGTTTACTCTCCACTACTAAGACTTCACATTTTTTTACAATTATGCCTTATCTATACAAATAAAACAAGTCGGGTTAGTTGCACCATTAATAACTCAAGAGCGGCTGGACCAATTGAAATGATCTATTATTCGTTAGATTCGTCTCCGCCTCGAATAGCAGAATAACTATTAAAATCACGGAAAAAATATCGGAAATATTTATAAAAAAATATACAGAATTTTTATTTTTAGTAAATTAAAGGCAGTGCGAGCGTGAACATGTAATTGAATTTGTATTTTCTTTATAATATATAGGTATTTTTATTATAAAATCCTATTAATCCGTTGAATTGAATAACATTTTTGTATTAATTTTATTACGATAATAAAATCATAAATTGAGTTTAGATTAAAGTTGGACACGACATTCATTGACTGTACGGCGGTACGAAATTCAACGGATGAGCTAGTTAAACTATAAAAATATCATTCAATATTTTAAAATTCATCGACTGAATATATGCTTTGATAACTGGTTTTGTACATTCAAATTGAACTTAATCAATACACAATTATACGTATTTAATTTGGTTAAATTTGCCTACCGAATAATTACCATTTAAATTGGTACAAACACCATTATAATCTGATCAATATATTCATTCAGTGCAACCCTTATTTGCTTCGCACTTTGTACAAGTAGCTATTTCCACTCTAAATGGTTAATACCATTAATTTTGTAGGAAATGCCGATTCATTTGAAACGGAATGAAGTCTTACAAGGGAGTAACAATAGTGACCTATGATAGGGTGGGCTGGTGTACCAAACGGGTATCAAAACCACAAAAAAGGTTTCGATATCCATTTGGGATTGAATCAGGGGTACCTACCAAAAAAATATACCATCAAGTGTTCGAATATAGAATACGAAATCACCAAAATATTCGAAAAAAGAACATACAATTGGTAAATATTCGAATGATCGAATCTATCATAAATGTGTTTAAAGGGGAGACTGCTGCCAACATACCTATTTTTCAATTTAATAAAAAATATACCTTGACCTTTTGATAATGTTCTGTATAAATTCTTGTAGAAAAATAGTGGAATACCCCGATTTTCAACGTTTATCTAATATTTTTAATAAACTATAAGGCATAGAGCAATACATATTTTTTTTAAATTAAAGAAGAAAAAAATATCTGTAAAAATATGTCGTGAGTTGTAAAAGCTTCAGGTTTAGTAAAGAAAGCTTAAAAACATTTATTTTCCATTCAGCGCCATTGCGAAAGAAAACTTTTTTTGGTTCATTTACTTAACCTGATGCATTAATGCAACGTCACAACACATTTTTCCAGATATTTTGTTCTTCTTTAGTTTAGTGATACGTGATCACTTTGCGAAAGCTCATAAAGTGATCACGTAAACCAGCCGATGACAGGTCGTAGGCCCTGAAGTTCCTGAGTTCCTGGTTCTTCTATGATATCCCAACTTCGTCTCTATTGAGATGTTATGTTCAATAAAAATATCATTTGACTCCCGACAGGGAAAATACAATGTTTGTATATGCAATTAAAAAAATTATATTCAATTTACAAAAATATAAATTAAATAAAAAAAACACAATTTAAAAATAATAATGATAATATCTAAAAATAGGAAAAAGATGGGTTGTGAAGGGATGAAGGATAAAGGAATTTTAGGTATCTGTATAAGAAGTGTGACTTCAGAAGCTTCTTGAAAACCATTAAGCTAGGAGCTTTTCTAATACCATTGGGTAATTGGTTCCGCAGCTGGGCTGCGTGTATTGTGAACGAGTAAGTGTAGGACCTATACTGTAGGAGAATGTGTGGTGTTTTGGTATTGAGAGTGTACTATGGTTTTGATACCGTTAATTTAGGCCATGAGATGAAAGATGAGTGAATTTCTCCTTGAGGTAATAAAGTAAGGAAAGAACATGGGAATCCCTTGAAAGAACATAGGAGTTAAGGAAAGAACATGGGAATATACTACGAATATTCGAATAATCAATTGGGACCCCTAGTTTTGCTGTTGTTTGGTACCTACACACATATTTGTTCGCCATCGTGTTCAGTCTGGATCGATTGAAATGAATTTCATTGAGAAATAGCCCCAAAATTTTTGCGAATTTCAATTTTAGCATTAATCTGTTATACCATTATTCGGTCTTAGGAGATTACTAAAGTTTTCTTTCCATATATTTTTCTCATAATATTTGAGGAAAGGTTATTCACAAATTAATGATACATTTAATTAAAATTGGTAGATTAAACATTCATCCATAGATAATGTATGATGTATAAATATTGGATAAAAATTTAGTTTCAAGGTAAATAAATACATTAATGAATAAACAAAAAAAAGAATGAATATATATATATATATATATATAAATAAAAAATGAATAAATAAATATATAAATAATTAAATAAATAAACACATAAATAAATTAATTAACCTAAAAATAAATATCATAAAACAATATCTACATATTACATATATTCCGGCATGAAATTCACAATTTAAACAACAATGAAAGCAATTAAACAAAGAACCTGAGTAATCTTATCTAGATAAAGAAAATAATATTTTCTATAGGTACGCTATTAATTTATTTTTTTTCAACTTTTGTTGGTTTAGTTTTCCCATGCGGTATTTGTTGGAAACAAAAATTATTTTCGAATTTTTTTTTTCTATATATATTTTTTTTTACAAAAAATGGATATGTCCTTGTTAAACAAGTACATATACATCTTCCTACGTTCCCTAAAATAAGCAAATGAATGCTTGTGCTATAGGTGAACGAAATCGGTCGAGGCAGGATTCGAACTCGCGACCACTGGATTACTAGCCCAGCGCGCTAACCGCTCTGCCATCGACCCATCTAATATATTTATATGACAATATCATAATATCTTTTTGTAATCAATTGCACTTAGTTTTGCCAGCTTTTTCCAGCTTCCGGCATGAAGCATGTCACAGTTGATTCATTTTCTCTCGAGTAACTTTATGTAACCGATTGGAACATCTGTTTTTGTGACTGATAAGTCAAATTGATCTTACATAGGTATATTATATAGGTATTGAAACAAAAGTTTTATGTTCAGGAACATACTCCTTTCTAACTGCAGAAAAAAAACAAGGTTTTAAAACAAAGGCCAAGTTTATGCTGGATGCATATTATGCGGACTCTGTAAACCAAATCTACATCGTGATAAGTGTGGAGTTGTGGAGCAACAAATATAAAGTAGGTAGCTAACCGACCGTGATAAGTGTGGAGTTGTGGAGCAACAAATATAAAGTAGGTAGCTAACCGACCGTGATAAGTGTGGAGTTGTGGAGCAACAAATATAAAGTAGGTAGCTAACCGACCGTGATAAGTGTGGAGTTGTGGAGCAACAAATATAAAGTAGGTAGCTAACCGACCGTGATAAGTGTGGAGTTGTGGAGCAACAAATATAAAGTAGGTAGCTAACCGACCGTGATAAGTGTGGAGTTGTGGAGCAACAAATATAAAGTAGGTAGCTAACCGACCGTGATAAGTGTGGAGTTGTGGAGCAACAAATATAAAGTAGGTAGCTAACCGACCGTGATAAGTGTGGAGTTGTGGAGCAACAAATATAAAGTAGGTAGCTAACCGACCGTGATAAGTGTGGAGTTGTGGAGCAACAAATATAAAGTAGGTAGCTAACCGACCATGTTCTCGGAACACATTCGTTTATTCTCCAATGTTCAGTGCATGTAGGTATTTAAATATTGAGAAAGAATTAAACGGATATGTAAAGATTTTTCTAGTTATCTAAAGTAATAAAGCAATCAAAATGTTAGTGTATGTGTGTGTGTATGTGTGTGTGTGTGTGTTTGTCTCACGCCTTCTGAAAAACCAAGAGCATCTAAAAATCTAATTTAAGTGCGAACATGTACCAGTATACCTGATGCAGTGTCACGCTAAAAAGAATGCGATAAAAATGCTGAATTTTAAAAATATTTAAATAATTATTTTTTTCATACAAAATTTTCCAAGTCATATCTGTCAAAAAAGTGTACATTTTGCACGCAAATATCTGTTAGTTTAAAAGTTAGAAGTAGGTATTTACACAAAAAAAATATATTTTGAAGTATAACTTAGCGTTTAAGTGAAAAACATGGTGAATATTTGGTATAATTATAATGTTTAACTTATTTTTAAAGTAAGCCTTTTGTACATAAACGCCGCCATTTTAATATCTTTTCATACAATATTTCATTTTCCCACCGAATGAATATGTTCTTGAAAATAATAAACCTTTGAAATAAATGTAATTATGAAATAATAAAATGAAACACAAGACATTACGGCAAGTTTTAAGACATATATTGTAAAAATGTGTTATTTATTAGTAAAGATATAGGCATAATAAAATTGCATAATTTGTAAATAATATTTGATTTTTCTGACAATTTTCATTTTTATGGCATCGAACAAACCAATGTAGGTACCTACATATTCAAAAAATGTATCCGAACCATTCGATATTACTTATGTGTTCGAATCGTTTCCATGGCTACAGAAAGAATGTGATATTCAAATAAAATTTGTTAGGAATCGAATTTATTTAGAAGTTTGTTGTAGGTAGGTACCTACCTAATACTATTTACTTACAAATCAACAATAATATACCTATACTGATTTCCTATAGGAAAATTATTTTATTTATTTATTTATCAACCGTTTGTCCGATTATAATGAAACTTTGGTGAATTGTCGAGCGTATGCCCAGGATGGTTTTTGGATTTAAACTTTTTTCTTATTCTTCTTCTTCTTCGTGTATTTGGTCGTTTTACCTATGAAGGGGGAGTATCCTGGGAAAAGAAGGTCCGACTGTCCCTCCATCTCTTCACAGGTCTTCCAGGACGGGTTCTGCATATAAACTTTTTTCTTCTTTTTCTTCAACGTGTACTTGGTCATCTTACCTATGAAGATGAACTATCCTGGGAGATGAAGGTCCAATTTTCCTTCCATCTCTTCGCAGGTTTCTGGATTTAAACTTTTTTCTTCTTCTTCTTCATCGTCTATTTGGTCATTTTACCTTTGAAGGTGGACTAACCTGGGAGAAGAATGTCCAATTTTCCTTCCATCTCTTCGCAGGTATCTGGATTTTAACTTATTTCTTCTTCTTCTTCTTCATCGTGTATTTTTGCTCATTTTACCTATGAAGTTGGAGAATCCTGGGAGAAGAAGGTCCAACTGTCCTTCCATCTCTTCGCAGGTATCTGGGTTTAAACTTTTTTCTTCTTCTTCGTGTATTTAGTCATTTTACCTATTAAGTAGAGCATCCTGGGAAAAGAAGGTTCTTTCATCTCTTCGCGGTTCTTCCAGGATGGTTTCTGGATTTAAACTTTTCTTAACCGACTGATGGGACGGGATGTAATGAAGGGAAGGGAGGCACTAAAGGGCCTGAAGGGACGGGAGGTATAAAACTGCCTGAAGGGACGGAAGGTACTGAAGGGCCTGATGGGAAGGGACGTAATGAGGGATTAAAGGGACGGGAGGTACTGAAGGGCCTGAAGCGGCGGGTCCTGGAGTCTAATTCTTTTTCTTCTTAATTTTATGTAGACCTTTAGGGCAGTTTTTATACAAACTATTTCTTTTATGTATACATTTGGGTCATTTTTTTATAAAAATTATTTCCTTTAGTCTAATTATTATTCTTCTTCATTTAAGTACGTAGACTTTTGGGAGAGTTTTAATACAAACTATTTCCAATAGTCTTATTCATTTTCTTTTATGTAGACCTTTTGGTCAGTATTTATACATACTATTTCCAATAGTCTAAATATTCTTCTTCTTCTTTTTTGTAGACCTTTGGGTGAGCTTTTATACAATCTATTTCCAATAGTCTAATTCTTCTATTAGGTATATGTATTTTTACTTATTTTATGTAGACCATTGGAATAGTTTTTTATACAAACTATTTCTTATAGTCTTATACTTATTTTTCTCTTTTTTATTTAGTCTTTTGGGTTAGTTTTAAGTCTAATAGTCTATTGTGCAGAAATATTAATAACGATATGCACACTTGATGAAAATACATATGAAATGAATGGGATATGGGATGTGACGATATAACCTGCACTAGAATCTTTTCAATACTTTTGTTTAATTAAATTTAAACCATTTATATCATCCTATTTTGAATAATTTTCAACACCTAATATTTAAAGAATGGGGGTTGTGGCCATTACTGAACTCTTCACAACATTTATATTCAAATTAAAAACTATTTACTATAGTTCAAGTCTTCTTCTTCTTCGTTAATGAAGACTTTCAGTCAAATTGAGCAAAAATATAATGCACACTTGATGAAAAAATATAAAAACGAATGGGATGTGACCAATACTAGATCTTTTCAGTACCTACGTTTGTTTAATCAAATTTTAACCACATCCCAACATCCAAAATTACTAAATTTTCAATAGGTACACATTACAATTTGTTTTCGATGATAATATTTAAAAATGGGGGTTGTGGCCAAACCAATCTCTTTACAACGTTGATAAACAGTCATATTTAAAACCATTACGCATAGTCCATGCGAGCAGAAATTGTATAAATATTATACTTCATTCACACTTTATAGCAATATATAAAAAAGAATGGGTTGTGGCCATCACTTGAACATTTTACAATACTTAAACTCAATCAAATTTCAAACCACTTTTCATAGTCTGATATTGCAAAATAATTGGGTGACAATATTATAAAAACGATTGCTTTTTCTTTCATAATTTTACATTCTTGGCCAACGGCGGGACATAAAAGCTAGTATAAAATATAATTTCGCAGTTTATACATTTTTAACACATATACAGTTGGAAAGCCGTTTGGCTTCTGTGCAGGCGTCCTGCTTTCGATTTCTAGCAGAGGAGAAATTTATTTAAATTCGTTTCTTACCCAAATATTGCTTCTCTGGGCTGGAAGCACTAGTAAGTTGAAGAAATAAACTCGCTACTTGCACAGGGTGCATGGAAGTGTTTATTATTATTATTTAATTATAAATAATACAGCTACACACATATAACTTTTATTAAGAAATATTTATTTACGTACAATTTATGGAAATTTACTTACAAAGACTTATGTATTCCAACCCATCCAAGAAACGTGGATTCTCAGGTAAATTATGTACGATGTTAGTGGGTAGGTACATTAAGTATGTTCCTCCAAAACAGCATCGAGAAAATTGAAAAAAAAAAACAATACAATCAGGAAAAGAAGGAAATCAACTTTGTCTAAGAATCATTTAATAAATAATGTAGTCATATATTTATAGGATTATAATTTATTATGATTTTTATTTATCTTGCAAATAAAATCATATTTACCAAAAAAAAAACATTTTTTCTGGAAGTAAAAAATAATAAATTTGAATCGTTGTTCAAAACATTAAAATTAAACGTACTCAGCGGAATCGTATTATCTGGAAAATACTTAGTAGAAAATTTTCCATTCTGCAGTTTCTCCACTATGAACGTTGTATATAATATATTCATTTTCAATCTAACAGGTACACGTTGAGATCTATTTCAAGTTTTGTATTGGAACATTCCATAGAACTTTCTAGATATTTACTATGATATGGTGCATTCGAATGCTTCTTAGTATTCTTCCAACATTCATTGTGGCAAAACTGTTTACTTATCGAATAACTTTCAAAGTTATCTGCACATTGATGTCAACATAAATATAATCTACAAGTCTCAGCTATGTTATACAATACTTTGAATCAAATCAAATATGTTTTTGTAAATTACAAACTTATCGTACAAAAAGAACATTATTTTTTTTAATAAACAATGAAAAACAGTAAATGTGAGATTCGTGATAGTGTTTGCAAGTGAGGCAGTATGATTGACTGAATGAATGTATAGAATCGAATATTTTTTGTTATTGCATATGCGCAAAAATTGGATTTTTTTCCCTGTCGGGAGTCGGGATTTTTTAACAGATTTTTAATTATCTCAATAGAGACGAAGTTGGAATATTTACTGTAGGAGAACCGGGAAATCAAGGCACCTACAGGGCTTACGACTTGTCATCATTTGGTTTACGTGATCACTTTATGCGCTTGCGCAAGGTTCACCAATTATGCCATATTGTTAACTTCTCCATCAATCTCCATCAAAAGAATGTATAGAAGGTGTGTTGTGTGCGCGGCGTCTATCTCTCATTGATATTGTCGAGTTCGCCTACCTAGTAATTTGTATATAACCATCATAATATGGTATATTGTATTGTACTATATTATTAATGAATATAAGTTTTTCTGAGAAACTGGATTACTATCATTGCTCGACCACCCCATACAAAGGATATCCTAGTAAATAATGGTAAAAAATGTTAAAACTTGAATAAAATATAACTAAAGAAAAATTTACAAAATACAAATTCACTTGTAATACTATTATAATATATTTGTTGACACATCACATACCCATTCTGAATGTAGTGCCTTTGTAAGTGAGACGAGACTAGTGGGTGGGGATATACGTATGTTTGTGGGATATGCTGTGGTGGTACGAATGAATTAATTAATTTTCGACACTGACGACGTTTTCGGTGGATGTAGTTTTTTTTATTAAAATTAATACTCTATTGCTTCCGTAATATTTTTTGTTTTAAAACTGGACAAATGTTTCGCTTGCTGCATGACTTTTCAACCGGTCTAGGTTCATTATGTTTATCTGCAATTTTCAGTTACGGTTTCAAGATATATGTTTTTATCGGGACAATTTCGGAGATACTTGACTGAAAGCATCCTCTTAAGATCTTTTTTTATCTCTTGTATGTTATCGGGAAGCACTCTTTACTTTGTCAAATATGATGAATCGTCCTTTGTGAACATTGCCATTGTTAATGTTAATAATACCTTCTTTGTCATCAGAAAAGAATTGTGTTTATCGTTTAGGTAAACAGAAATAAATATATTTATTATTAAGAACGTAAGTAGATACTATCATTATAATCTTTAATAAATATCAAGAAAGCGCGATTATAAAAATATTTCTTCTCAATTGTAGGTATTTTTAGAAAAATGTTTTCTATGACAGAAAACATTTTGCTAGTATTTTATTCATATCTATTGCTTTCTACCTTTTATAGAGCTTCCTTAGGCACTTATTTGCAGAGTTTGAAAATTTTTACGGATTCTTCCGATTAGTGATGAACAAATGTTCATCACATTCCGGTCTTGGTCTTGATATTGTACCTCCTGTCTTCCATTTAAAGACGGTCTTGCTTATCATACAGGATTTTTTTTAATATACATAGTTATTGCAATGAAATATGACAACTGTCGATAGCATGTAGTAAAAGGCTAATTTTTAATTTAATTGCATGCAAGATTCTATGGTCTCGCAGAGCCTGGTCTTGGTCTTGCACCCCCTGGTCTTGGTCTAGCAGCTGCACATGCGATAGGTAGGTGCACATGTGATACAAAGACTGCATGCCTTTATTCATCACTACATCCAATGTTCTTTATAGGTTCTTTACATATAGGCGGTTGATTACCAACAACCTATGACTGTGTAGTACAACAGACCACCGCACATCTGTGCAGCTGTTTCACTAGTCCTGCCAACTACAGCATTGGCGCAATAGTTATGATGTTGACGTCGCCAGACACTGGCAGAAAATTAATAAGAAAAATGTGGTAACACGTCCGATTCTATAACTTTTTAAGAACATTCCGGCTAAAATATGTGCGTTCCTATTCCATTTAGTTCAAGTTGATATTATATATCGCTGAAACAAGAACGATCCCCCATTGCAGGTATGGGCAACCTTTGACATGTTGTGGGTCAAATTTTAGTGTGCAAATACGTTCGCGGGCCGCGTTTAAAAGTAGTATTTTAAAGTAGTAAGTCATAATTTTTAACGACTGATATCAGACATGAAGTAATGCGACATTGTTATTATATTACAATTTATTAAAGTGTGAAGAGCAAGCTGATACGCGCAATCGCGTCATTATATGAGAAAAGCGAAGCATGTGTTCGTGTCAACGACACAGTGACAACGTGGTTCTCTATAAATAATGGCGTTAGGCAAGGTTGCGTGCTGTCTCCATGGCTCTTTAACCTGTATATTGATTTCTGCATAAGAGCCCTTAAGGATGGAAGCAAGGGTCTGAAATTGAGTACTGTAATGGTGCGAGATTTGATGTATGCAGAAGATAAAGTTATATTAGCAGAAAGTATGGAAGAGTTACAGTATCTTGTAAGTATGGTATATGAAGGATGCATAGAGAACGGACTTAGGATGAATGCTAGCAAATCAAAGACAATGGTCTTTGAAAAGAGTGAAAGCTGAACAGCGTGTAAAATAAGGGTAGAGAACGAATGGCTCGAGCAAGTCGATGAATATGTATACTTGGGAAGAATATTTCAACGGAATGGACGGCTTGATAAAGAGATCGAAAGAAGAGTTATAGCAGGAAACAGAGTGAATGGAGCACTTAGACCAATTATGAATGACCGCAACATATCAAAGGATGCCAAAGTTGCCATTCATAACGCCATCGTAGTGCCAACCTTGACATATGCAAGTGAAACCTGGACATGGCAGAAGACGCATGAAAGCAGAATAAATGCAGTTGAAATGAGATCGTTAAGAAGAATTTGCAATATAACGATGTATGACAGGGTAAGAAATGAGGACATAAAGAAAGAATGTAAGTTGAAGAAAGATGTCATTACTAGAATGAAGGTGAACACATTGAGATGGTTTGGTCACATGGGGAGAATGAATGAGGAGCGCCTGACGAAGAAAATATACAGAGCGGAAAGGAATGGAATGAGAGGTCGGGGACGCCCAAGAAAGGGATGGAACGACCATGTGAACGATATTCTGAAAGACGGAAATGTTAGAAGTGTGAGCAACAGACGAACATGTATGAGACGATGCATGAATGTGGACGAGGCGAGAAATGCGTGCCAGGATAGAAAAATGTGGCGTTCGGTTCTCTCTGCCTACCCCGCAAGGGACATGGCGTGATGGTATGTATGTATGTATGTATGTTATTAAAATAACAGAATTAAATGAAAAAAATAGGTACAGCATTATAACTAAATCCTGAAATTTGGAATTATTACAAACTACGAAAATTAAATAGCGACACTGACATCAATGAGACACTTGAGCTTGAATTTGGGAAAGTAATTCATCAATGTTTGGATTAATTCCACTTATACAAAGACGTAAAAAAATTTCCAAATTATCGTCAGTCAGCCTTGTACGAGGTTTTGATTTATTAACTTTCATCATTGAAAAGAACTGTTCCCAAGTAGTGTAATATTATGTCGTGCCGGTTATTGCCCACATTTGCTCTACAGGAACGTTTTTACTTGAATTGTCATGATAAGTTCAATTTCCTATTCTCTAACCATATTATGGTTGAGTCAACTGTCAAAACATTCCTAATTTAAACTAGTTCAATAGTTGTTTTGATAAAAGTCCGGGATATTTTAGAAGTTGTAAAGATCTGGGGGGCAAGTCTTGTCCGATCGGCGAAATCAAAACCCTAGTGATTACCCATATCATGGACATAATTATCATATGGAGTTATATGACATCTAAAGATATTATAGAACTTCATATATTAATTATATCCATGATATGGGTAATCTCTAGGGTTTTGATTTCGCCGATCGGACCAGACTTACCCCCCAGGTGTGCGTTATGTTGAAAATCCAGATAATATTATCAAAGATCAATTAAGATGATAGGTTAGACGACATGACATAAATAAACATGGCCGAACAGTGCGCAGTACGCATGCGTGGTCTACGGCATAGACAATTTTAATTCATATTACTGACTAGCTTATATGTCCCGCCGTTGGCCAAGAATGTAAAATTGTGAAGGAATAAGCAATCGTTTTTATAATATTGTCACCCAATTATTTTGCAATATCGGACTATGAAAAGTGGTTTGAAATTTGATTGAGATAAGCATTGTAAAATGTTCAAGTGATGGCCACAACCCATTCTTTTTTATATATTGCTATTTATTTATTTATTTATTTATATAATTTATGTACATGTGTACAAAGGCAGGTTTATTGCCATAAGGCATAAGGCTATAAAGTGTGAATGAAGTATAATATACAATTTCTGCACGCATGGACTAAGCGAAATGGTTTTAAATATGACTGTTTATCAACTTTGTAAAGAGATTGGTTTGGCCACAACCCCCATTTTTAAATATTATCATCGAAAACAAATTGTAATATGTACCTATAAAATTTTTTTTAGTAATTTTGGATGTTGGAATGTGGTTAAAATTTGATTAAATAATGCGTACTGAAAAGATTTAGTGTTGGTCACATCCCATTCGTTTTTATATTTTTTCAGGCCCTTTAGTGCATCCCTTCCCTTCATTACATCCCGTCCCTTCAGTCGGTTAAGAAAAGTTTAAATCCAGAAACCATCCTGGAAGAACCGCGAAGAGATGAAAGGACCTTCTTTTCCCAGGATACTCCACCTTCAAAGGTAAAATGACTAAATACACGAAGAAGAAGAAGAAAAAAGTTTAAATCCAGATACCTGCGAAGATTTGGAAGGAAAATTGGATGAAGAAGAAAAAGAAGAAGAAGAAAAAAGTCTATATACAAAAACCGTCTTGGAAGACTTGTGAAGAGTTGGAAGGACAGTTGGACCTTCTTCTCCCAGGATTCTCCAACTTCATAGGTAAAATGACCAAAAATACACGAAGAAGAAGAAGAAGAAGAAAAAAGTTCAAATCCAGAAACCTGCGAAGAGATGGAAGGACAATTGGACCTTCTTCTCCCAGGTTAGTCCACCTTCTTAGGTAAAATGACCAAATACACAATGAAGAAGAAGAAGAAAGAAGTTTAAATCCAGAAACCTGCGAAGAGATGGAAGGACAGTTGGACCTTCTTCTACCAGGATACTCCAACTTCATAGGTAAAATGACCAAATACACGACGAAGAAGAAGAAGAAGAAGAAGAAAGTTTAAATCCAGAAACCTGCGAAGAGATGGAAGGAAAATTGGACCTTCATGTCCCAAGATAGTCCACCTTCATAGGTAAAATAACCAAATACATGATGAAGAAGTAGAAGAAAAAAGTTAAAATCCACAAACCGTCCTGGAAGACCTGCGAAGAGATGGAGGGACAGTCGGACCTTCTTTTCCCAGGATACTCCCCCTTCATAGGTGAAATGACCAAATACACGAAGAAGAAGAAGAAGAAGAAAAAAGTTTAAATCCAGAAACCATCCCGGGCACACGCTCGACAATTTCACCAAAGTTTCATTGTAATCGGACAAACGGTTTAGGAGCACATCGCATACAATTTTCTGATAGGAAATCAGTATATTGTTGTGTGATTTGTAAGTAAATAGTAATAGGTAGGTACCTACCTACAACAATGTTCTAAATAAATTCGATTCATAACAAATTTTATTTGAATACTAGCTTTTATGTCCCGCCGTTGGCCAAGAATGTAAAATTGTGAAGAAATAAGCAATCGTTATTTATAATATTGTCACCCAATTATTTTTCAATATCGGACTATGAAAAGTGGTTTGAAATTTGATTGAGTTTAAGCATTGTAAAATGTTCAAGTGATGGCCACAACCCACTCTTTTTTATATATTGCTATAAAGTGTGAATGAAGTATAATATACAATTTCTGCACGCATGGACTATGCGAAATGGTTTTAAATATATGACTGTTTATCAACGTTGTAAAGAGATTGGTTTGGCCACAACCCCCATTTTTAAATATCATCATCGAAAACAAATTGTAATATGTACCTATCGAAAATTTAGTAATGTTGGAATGTGTTTAAAATTTGATTAAATCATGTACCGAAAAGATCTAGCGTTGGTCACATCCCATTCGTTTTTATATTTTTTCATCAAGGGTGCATTATATTTTTGCACAATTAGACTAATAGACTTAAAATTGACACAAAAGTCTACATTAACGAAGAAGAAGAAGACTTAAACTATGGTAAATAGTTTTTAATTTGAATATAAACGTTGTGAAGAGTTCAGTAATGGCCACAACCCCCATTCTTTAAATATTGTCAACTAAATCAAATATGTAGGTGTTGAATATTATTACAAATAGGATTATATAAATGGTTTAAATTTTATTAAACAAAAGTATTGAAAATATTCTAGTGTAGGTTACAATCGTCACATCCCATTCATTTTTACATATGTATTTTCATCAAGTGTGCATATCGTTAATAATATTTCTACACAATAGACTATTAGACTTAAAACTAATCCAAAAGTCTAAATAAAAAAGAGCAGAATAAGTATAAGACTATAAGAAATAGTTTATATAAAAATCTATCCCAATGGTTTACATAAAATAAGTAACAATACATAACTATAATAGAAGAATTAGACTATTGGAAATAGATTGTATAAAAACTGACCAAAAGGTCTTCATAAAAGAAGAAGAAGATTAATCTATAGGAAATAGATTGTATAAAATTCACCAAAGTTCTACATAAAATAAGAAAAGGAAGAAAAAGACTAAAGGAAATAGTTTGTGTAAAAACTGAATACATAAGTAAGGTCTACATAAAAAAAGATGAATTAGACAACAGGATGTATAAAAGATGTATATGTATAAAAGCTCACCCAAAGGTCTACAAAAAAGAAAAAGAAGAATAATTAGACTATTGGAAATAGTTTGTATAAAAACTGACCAAAAGGTCTACATAAAAGAAGATGAATTAGACTATAGGAAATAGTTAATATAAAAATTAATTCAAAGGTCTATATTAAAGAATAATAATTAAACTATAGGAAAATTTTGTATAAAAACTCACCCTTGGTCTACAAAAAAGAAGAAGAAAATAAATAAGACTAATGGAAATAGTTTGTATTAAAACTCTCCCAAAAGTCTACGTAAATGAAGAAGAAGAATAATTAGACTAAAGGAAATAATTTTTATAAAAAAATGACCCAAATGTATACATAAAAAAAGATGAATTAGACTATAGGAAATAGTTTGTATAAAAACTGTCCTAAAGGTCTACATAAAATTAAGAAGAAAAAGAATTAGACTCCAGGACCCGTCGCTTCAGACCCTTCAGTACCTCCCGTCCCTTCAAGCCCTTCAGTACCTCCCGTCCCTTCAGGCTGTTTTATACCTCCCGTCCCTTCAGGTCCTTTAGTGCCTCTCTTCCCTTCATTACATCCCGTCCCTTCAGTCGGTTAAGAAAAGTGTAAATCCAGAAACCATCCTGGAAGAACCGCGAAGAGATGAAAGGACCTTCTTTTCCCAGGATGCTCCACCTTCATAGGTAAAATGACTAAATACACGAAGAAGAAGAAGAAAAAAGTTTAAATCCAGATACCTGCGAAGATATAGAAGGAAAATTGGACCTTCTTCTCCCAGGATATTCCACCTTCATAGGTAAAATGACCAAATGCACGATGAAGAAGAAGAAGAAAAAAGTTTATATCCAGAAACTGTCTTGGAAGACCTGCGAAGAGATGGAAGGACAGTTGGACCTTCTTCTCCCAGGATTCTCCAACTTCATAGGTAAAATGACCAAAAATACACGATGAAGAAGAAGAAGAAGAAATAAGTTTAAATCCAGAAACCTGCGAAGAGATGGAAGGAAAAATGGACCTTCTTCTCCCAGGTTAGTCCACCTTCATAGGTAAAATGACCAAATACACGACGAAGAAGAAGAAGAAGAAAGATTTAATCCAGAAACCTGCGAAGAGATGGAAGGAAAATTGGACCATCATCTCCCAGGATAGTTCATCTTCATTGGTAAGATGACCAAATACACGTTGAAGAAAAAGAAGAAAAAAGTTTATATGCAGAACCCGTCCTGGAAGACCTGCGAAGAGATGGAGGGACAGTCGGACCTTCTTTTCCCAGGATACTCCCCCTTCATAGGTAAAATGATCAAATACACGAAGAAGAAGAAGAATAAGAAAAAAGTTTAAATCCAGAAACCATCCCGGGCATACGCTCGACAATTCACCAAAGTTTCATTGTAATCGGACAAACGGTTTATTAATAAATAAATAAAATAATTTTCCTATAGGAAATCAGTATATTGTTGATTAGTATGTAAATAGTATTAGGTAGGTAGGTACCTACCTACAACAGTCTTCTAAATAAATTCGATTCATAAAAAAAAATATTTGAATATCACATTCTTTCTGTAACCATAGTAACCAATTCGAACACGTAAGAAATATCAAATGGTTCGGATACGTTTTTTGAATATGTAGGTAGGTACCTACATTGGTTTGTTCGAAGCCACAAAAACGAAAATCAACAATTGTCCAAAATATCAAATATTATATACAAATTATGCAATTTTATTATGCCTATATCTTTACAAATAATTAACAGACTTTTACAATATATGTCTTAAAACTTGCTATAAAGTCTTGTGTTTCATTTTATTATTTCATAATCACATTTATTTCAAAGGTATACTATTTTAAAGAACATATTCATTCGGTAGGAAAATTAAATATCGTATGAAAAGATATTAGAATGGCGGGGTTATATGTACATTTGTACAAAACGCTTACTTTAAAAATAAGTTAAACATTATAATTAGACAAAATATTCAACATGTTTTTCACTTAAAAGCTAAGTTATACTTGAAAATATATTTTATTCATGTAAATACGTACTTCTAACTTTTAAATTAACAGATATTTGCGTGCAAAAAGTACACTTTTTTGACAGATATGGTTTGGAAAATTTTGTATGAAAAAAATAATTATTGAAATATTTTTAAAATGCAGCATTTTTATCGCATTATTTTTAGCGTGACACTGCATCAGGTATACTGGTACATGTTCGCACATAAATTAGATTTTTAGATGCTCTTGGTTTTTCAGAAGGCGTGAGACAAACACACACACACACACACACACACAGACACTAACATTTTGATTGCTTTATTACTTTAGATGTAGCGGGTGCAACCAGCCGAGTTGACCACCCACTTCAAGGAGTAGGGGGACGTCAGCCGGCTATTTAAGATCCTGCACATCACGTTCTCGTCGTTCAGTTTAACCAAGGCCAGCGGTAGATCGTCACTCTGCTCGACTCACATTTCGATTCCGCGCATTCATCGATCTATTTTATTTAAATTATTTAATAGTCAATTATTGAAGTATATACCAATCTTGAATTATAATTAGAGTCAAACTATCAAATAAACACGTAAGTCAAATTCAAACTATTTTAATACCTGTCTGTAATATCAATTAATTTATATTTCATATGATAAATTTATAAATGTTTTATGGTGTGGCGTGGGTACCTCATTCTGCTGTGTAACGTTCTTTAATTAGCTTGCAACTAATTACCGAGTTACGCACGGCAGGATCGAGTACACACGCGACATCATTTCGCGTTGGATTTGGGGAACAGGCGACAGGTTATCACCTAGTGCCTTTCTAGACCGGAGCACCCTTCTGTAAATAAATAAATTAACATTAAAATCCAATTCCCAACCTAGCGCGAAAACTGGTGACCACCGAGCGTGCAGAACAGGTATATTTGTTGTGTAAAGATAATATTTGTAAAATAGTGTGTAAAACTGGTAAAGCCCCAGCTCTGTTGCAATTTTGTCGATTTAAATTTATATTGAGCACATGACATCAAATTTGTGATAATAATTTTTTTTTGTGTAACAAACGATAATCTGTTATCAGGAACAAATTATAATATTCGTTCAATGACAATTATCTAGTCACTTTGCACATTCTAAACTCATACGACAGAGATTAAAATTTTATTGAATAATAATTATTTCGGTTATTGGACCTGGTTAGACTGAACCCTACGCAGTAAAACATACGCAGTAATAGTATGTTATCCCTAATTGTTATAAACCATTAAAAAAAACACATTTATAACGTAATTATAAGTATTATAATTAGTTATATTGTCGTATTCAAAACTAAAATATCGAAACTGGTATTGAATAAATATATGCTAAATAAATACCTACCAAAAATTGAAAAATATTTCCCTATGTTAATTGTAAAAATATATAATAATGTGTATTTTTTTTTTTTTCATGAGCTAATACTACGCTAAAACGGACCAAAAAAACTACCAAACGGAGGTAAAATAACGGAAGGAATACCAAAAAAACTAAAGGAGATTTAAAAAAGATAAAAATATAAAAATAAGGAACCTAAAGAAGCATGTATTATGCGCAAAAACAGCACGCATAAAAAGATAAGTAAAAACCACATTTTATTATTTAAAAAAGCCAAAGTAAATTCATTTGCAGTAACATAAAATCATTGCAGAAATAAAAATAAAATATCTATCTAAAAATTCACGTAAAATCCTTATTTTTAAATACCTACAAGACAAATTATTAACCTGTAAACTAAATACGTAGGTAAATAAATTTTAGTATTATTGCTTAAAAATAACGCATAAATGTTACACGGAATGTAAAATAAAATTATTGTCTAAAAAATGTCACAAAAAAACTTGTTTACCATGACGCGCACATTTTTATCGCGATAATAAAAACATGTAACAAAATTAACCAAAAATATTATTTTTAATATTATTTTGCGGTAGTAAAAATATATTCAAAAAAAAAATATCCTGTAAAAAATTACAATAATAATATCTTCCCGAACATCAATCGGAATACATTATCTGATACCTACTTATGAAATAGGTAGAATCCTATAGTGTAAATTTAAAATATGTAACCGAGGTAATAATAATATAAATATTCTCCACGAAAAAAATCACGAAATCGAAGCTCGAAACGAAACATTAAATATATTCGAAGTACATACAATAATCATATTCCATTGAGCGTACAGTGCCGTGCACATTTGAAACAAAAAATAAGAAAGATAATAAATGTAAATGTAACAAAAATATTTATTTTAAAATAAAATAGAAATATTATATCGAATAATAATAAAGTACGAACGCAGTCATATTAACAAAAGTATAAAAAAACGAATATTAAATACGAAATCATAACATAATTTAATAATCTATAGAAATATCGAGTAAACATCATCGAAAAATATATTCCACTCCGCGATACTGTACACCGAGACAATACCGGGTACGTGGGCGTAAATACGAAATACCAAAATCTAACACCGCGACGAATCACGCATGAATCTAGGACTATTCGCCACCAACATTTGTTAGCCAGCGAAACGTAATATAATATATCTCATTGATAATATATACATAACTTGTACTTTTATTTCAGATTAAAAACGTTTAAACATTTATTCATTTTAAATTATTAAATCAAATATACATTTAAATTTAATAAAAAATTATATCCTATTTAAAAACAAAGCATTTAAATACTTTACGCTGAATATATTAAATAAAAAATAAATTATTTTTTTAAATTTTTTTTAAATATAGTTACCTAATCACAATAACAACAAACATATATACGTATAGGAAAGTCCACAAACAAGAGACCTTATAAGCATCGAACAAAAATAAACTCTAAAAATATTTACAACTTACAATTCATACAATTAAAACAAAGCAACTTCAATTATAATATACTGATAATATCATAATAAATAAAACACAAAAAATTATATTTTAGTTTAAAACAACTATAAAAATATTTTTATTTTTTATTTTCTTAAAAAAAATAGTTATAATATTTTTTTTATTTTTATTTATATTTATAAACTGTAATACAACTTGAAGAATATAACTCACATAAAATGTTATACGATAAAATGAACATCATGGACAAAGAAAATACAGAACAATCGTCACAAGACCAAGCAACCGAAATTTATTCAACAAACATCAAATTGCCAAGCGTATGGAGACATCAGATACAATTATGGTTTTTCACCATAGAAGCCCAATTTTCAAACGCAAGAATAACTAAGGATGAATCCAAATATAATCATGTATTAGCCGCATTAGATCCAGAAACCATGTCATGCGTCGCTGACGTCATACAATTTCCGCCAAGTATGGATAAATACAAAAACCTCAAACTCACACTTCTGAACCGTCTACAAGAGTCTGAAGAGAGAAGACTCACCCAATTACTCCATGGAATACAATTAGGAGACAAGACACCATCAGAACTATTGCGAAGGATGAAAAGACTAGCTGGACCAACATTAAATAACAACACGTTAATTACAAGATTATGGATAGAACGACTACCTCATCGTATACAAGAAATAATTTCAGCCATTAATACAGATGACGTCACAGTACTAGCCACAACAGCAGACAGAATAATGGAAGTCAACAGTAGAACTGACGTTCAAGCAGTAAACCTACCATCAACTTCTTCATTGAGCAACACAGCAACAAGCGACCAAAGCACAGTAAACCTACTTTGTACAATGCAGCAACAAATACAAATGCTAACCGACAAAATAATGGGACTTGAAATTCAACAGAGGCAATCAAGACCATCCTACAGAAATAATCAACGCGACCATTCAAGATCAAGATCCACAAGCCCAAATAGATATCAAAAATATAATAATAATTATAATAGGCAAAACAAACGCAATTTTAAATACAATTATAATAACAATAACTTCCAACAAATGTCAAATAATAATAATAATAACAACTATCAGCAAATGCGTAATAATAATAACGATAACGTCAAGCCGCTGGATATATGTATACCACATCAAAAATATGGAAGTCAAGCAAAATACTGTCGACAGCCTTGCACCTATAACCATCCGGAAAACTAAAAATGCGACAGGTGTGTGAGACAACACCGTCGCAAATGAAGCATCGTCTCTTTCTACCAGATATAATCACGGGCGTGCAATACCTTATCGACACAGGAGCCGAAATAAGCATCATACCAAGATACCTAAAAAACGACAAGGCAACCATCGCTACAGACAGTATCATCACTCCTATTTACGCAGCAAATGGAACAATAATACCTTCATATGGACACCGAATTATCAATTTAAATCTCGGATTACGCCGGAATCACAAATGGAAATTTATAGTCGCCGACGTAACCAAGCCGATCATAGGGGCAGATTTCTTAACCAATTATGATATATTGGTGGACTTAAAAAGAAAATTACTCATTGATAAAAAAACAGGGTTGACAAGCAAAGGAACCGTCTATAGAACAAGTGTTATAGACATAGCAACAGTACAGTCAACATCAAAATTCCAAAAAATTATACGAAAATACCCAAGTTTAACAAGAGCAGATATGGCACAAAAAGGATCAAAAACAAATATTACTCATCACATTCAAACCAGAGGACCACCCGTCACAACCAAAATGAGAAGGCTCAACCCATTACAATTAGAAATAGCAAAAAAGGAATTCGCATATATGATCGAACAGGGAATATGTCGCCCTTCGAAAAGCAATTGGTCAAGCCCTTTGCATATGGTAAAAAAGCCAGATGGAAATTATAGAATGTGTGGAGATTACCGACGCCTAAATTCAATAACAAAACCGGACAAGTACCCGATTCCACAACTTCAAGACTTCTCACATAAACTACACGATGCAAAAATATTCACTAAAATAGACCTCTCAAGAGCATATAACCAAATAAACATGGAAGAAGAAGACATCCAAAAAACCGCCCTACTAACGCCATTTGGACTGTATGAATTCACGAAAATGCCACCAGGACTGTCCAACGCCGCACAAACATTTCAACGACATCTACATAACATAACAAGGGACCTAGAATACGTCTTCACGTACATTGATGACATTCTGGTCGCCTCCAGAAACATAAACGAGCATGAGAAGCATCTCGACAAACTTTTCGAAAGATTATCCGAAAACGGATTAATTATCAACCAGGATAAATGCAAATTCGGCGTAGAAGAAGTACACTTTTTGGGTTACCGAATCAACAAAAACGGAAGTACACCAATACCAGAAAAAGTGGAAGCAATAATAAAAATTGAACCCCCAAAGGACGCAAAAGGACTCCGACGTTTCATGGGCATGCTAAATTTTTATAGAAAATTTTTGCCAAACGCAGCCGAAACGCAAAAAATATTATTCGACCAATTAAAAGGGTACACCAAAAATGATAAAAGAAAACTACAATGGACAACTGAATTAAAAAAAGCGTTCGACAAATGTAAGCAAGATTTGACACAAGCCGCACTACTCGTACACATAAACTCCTCGGCAGAGATAGCAATAATGGTCGACGCATCAGATCACGCCATGGGCGCAGCACTTCAACAAAAAACGGATAACAGCTGGCAACCTATATCATTTTTCTCCAGAAAATTTAATAGCGCACAAGAAAAGTACAGTACGTATGACCGAGAACTCACCGCCATCTACGAGGCGATTAAATATTTCAGACCACAAATAGAAGGAAGAAACTTTGTAATAATCACCGACCACAAACCGTTAATTTTCGCCTTTAATAAAATCAAGCTCAACTCTCCTAGACAAGAAAGACAGCTGGATTATATAAGTCAATTCACCACGCGCATCAAACACATATCAGGCGAAGAAAACATAGTCGCAGATACTCTATCAAGAATCGAAGAGATAGAAATAACATCAAACATCGACTATATTAAAATGGCAAGAGAACAACTCACAGACAAAGAGCTCAAGAAAATGCAGGAAAATTCATCTCTATCACTAAAGAAAATCTCAATACCTAACACTAACAAAATGTTATGGTGTGACATCTCAACCAACACGTTACGACCATATGTACCAATCACAATGCGAGAAGAAGTAATACTATCAGTACATAAATTAAGTCACCCCGGAGTAAAAACAACATCAAAGTTATTAAAACATAAATATATTTGGCCCAACATTGACAAAACAGTAAAAAATGTCGTGAACAACTGCATCGAATGCCAAACTTCGAAAATTCATCGCCACACTGTAACACCTTTGAAACAATACAAACAAGTATCATTGGACAGACTCAAACCAGCATTCTTCCTGAACGAGAACACAGACTACGGCGTAGAACCAAGCAGTAGACACACCACCTCTACAGAACAGAGATGGACGTCCACGCCACAGACGCACCAAGCCACTACGCCAGATGACACTTCAGATGACACTTCAGATGACACTTCAGATGACACTCCAGATGCCACCCCAGAACGGCAACCACATACAACCACTAGAGCCGGAAGACGAGTATATTTCCCGGAGCGATTCACCAGCTACAAATATTTCTAAGCTGAGTAATTTTTAATCATTTTTATAACCTGAATAATTTCTATTTTTAATTTTTGTATAATTGTAATATGTATTCAATATAGATAAAAAATTTGGTCAATATGCAACTAATATTTGAATATAAAATCTTATAAAATTCCAACTTGACCAAATCAAAATAAGAAAATGCTGTATAATAAGAAAATGCTGTATACTAAGAAAATGCTGTATAGAAATGTAAATTTAATTGTAATTTTATCTTCTTGTTCAAATTACAGTACATATAAAAAAGTACATTGAACAAGTTAATATAAACAATATTTTTTTTTAGAAATGTATAAGTATAGAAATAAGAACATGATAAATATATGACCTCTAAATTTTTATTAGTAAAATAAACTGCTATATATATATGTAATGCCATTTCAGGTAACCAATATAAAATTTCTTTGTATTTAAAAAAAAAACATATGTCATTGTTACAGACAATCAGAGGAAATGCTGAGGAACGGACCAGGGTGGCGCTATCCAGCTGGCAGGGGGGTGATGTAGCGGGTGCAACCAGCCGAGTTGACCACCCACTTCAAGGAGTAGGGGGACGTCAGCCGGCTATTTAAGATCCTGCACATCACGTTCTCGTCGTTCAGTTTAACCAAGGCCAGCGGTAGATCGTCACTCTGCTCGACTCACATTTCGATTCCGCGCATTCATCGATCTATTTTATTTAAATTATTTAATAGTCAATTATTGAAGTATATACCAATCTTGAATTATAATTAGAGTCAAACTATCAAATAAACACGTAAGTCAAATTCAAACTATTTTAATACCTGTCTGTAATATCAATTAATTTATATTTCATATGATAAATTTATAAATGTTTTATGGTGTGGCGTGGGTACCTCATTCTGCTGTGTAACGTTCTTTAATTAGCTTGCAACTAATTACCGAGTTACGCACGGCAGGATCGAGTACACACGCGACATCATTTCGCGTTGGATTTGGGGAACAGGCGACAGGTTATCACCTAGTGCCTTTCTAGACCGGAGCACCCTTCTGTAAATAAATAAATTAACATTAAAATCCAATTCCCAACCTAGCGCGAAAAATATCAGAATCTTTCCGTTACCATAGTAACCATTCCAATATTAATATCAAATGGGCTCGATACATTTTTTGGATATGTAGGTAGGTACCTACATTGGTTTTTTTCGAAGCCACAAAAACGAAAATTGTCCGAAATATCATATATTATACACAAATTATGCAATTTTATTATGCCTATATCTTTACTAATAATTAACAGACTTTTACAATATATGTCTTAAAACTTGCTATAAAGTCTTGTGTTTCATTTTATTATTTCATAATCACATTTATTTCAAAGGTATATTATTTTAAAGAACATATTCATTCGGTAGGAAAATTAAATATCGTATGAAAAGATATTAAAATGGCGGGGTTATATGTACATTTGTACAAAACGCTTACTTTAAAAATAAGTTAAACATTATAATTAGACAAAATATTCACCATGTTTTTCACTTAAACGCTAAGTTATTTTTTTTTTTTTTTTTTTTTTTTCGTTATCACACGACAGCTGCTGCCAATTATGGTGTGATGTGCGGTTCGATGACGGCTACCTCTGTTTAAGGTACGATTTAAAGCGCCTTATATTCCAATGGAAAATATCTACCTCGTCCGAGAGTGAGTTTATTTTTTCCATAATGCGCACCAGTGCTGCGGGCCACTACATCCGTTCTGGAATGGGGGACGTTCAGAAGTTTATGACCTCTACCCCTTATGTAGTTGGGTGGCACAAAAAGCCCTAGCCTTTCTAGCAGTTCTGGACAATCAATAAGATTGTTGAAAATCTTGAAGCCGGTCAAAAGTAGTGCGTTATCACGCCTGCTTTCAAGACTCATATAAGAACAGGACGTCAGAAGTTCAGGGTGGTGCATGTATGTCGGATATACTCCGTGCATTCGCATATACAGGTACCTCATGAACTTCTTCTGAATTTGCTCCAACATATCGGAATATTTTCTTTGGTAGGGCGCCCAAACTGAGCTTCCGTACTCCAATTTGGTACGCACCATACAGTTGAAAATATTTTTCAATGTTTCATGGTTAGAAAAGTATCTTCCAAGGCGCATTGTAAAGCCCAGAAGTTGACCGCATTTGGTAGTTACTGATGTTATATGTTGAGCAAAAGTTAATTTCGCATCAAATATAACTCCAAGGTCTTTTAGTTCACATATCCGGGCTAACATTGACCCATTCATATTGTAATTATACATAATTGGAATTCTGGAACGTGCATAACTCATAACAGAACACTTTTTAATGTTAAAGTGAAGGTTATTTTCAATAGACCATATCCAAAGGTTTTCAATGTCTGATTGCAACAGAAGACAGTCTGCTATACTTTTGATACTAATATAAAGCTTCAAGTCATCGGCATACAACAGACATAGACAATACTTGATAACATCCTGTATATCATCAATGAATAACAAAAACAACAGTGGCCCCAAATTAGATCCCTGTGGTATTCCAGAGCAAGCTCGGATTTCTTCGGAACAATATTGACCCACCGCTATATATTGTTTTCTATTTTTAAGGTAAGAGGCAAAGAAATTTAAAAGTTTGTAGTTAAATCCAAAATCATGTAATTTCTGGAGAAGGGTGTCATGGTCCACACGATCGAAGGCCTTAGCAAAGTCGGTGTATAAGACATCCGTTTGTACTGTGGAATCTAGATTCATTGAGATATAACTGGAAAACGTTAAAAGATTTGAAATGGTCGATCTCTTTGGTAGGAAGCCATGTTGACCTCCTCTTAGAAATGGTTGTATCTGAGGGAAGATACTCTTATAGAGACACATTTCAAACACTTTTGGAAAGACAGATAGGATGGATATTGGCCTATAATTATTCACATCCATCTTGTCATTACATTTATGTATAGGCGTGACTTTTGTTGTTTTCCATCGTGTGGGAAATGTATCATTTGCTAAACAGATATTAAATATATAGTGTAATGGTTTACTAAGATACTTACTATTTGACTTTATAATATTTGCAGGAATACCATCTGGTCCAATCGATTTCTTAGTGGCGAGTTCCTTTATGCACTGTTCTACAGATTCTATAGAAAGTGTGGCCAGGGTGACCCCTTCAGAATTTCGCGGATTACGCTGTTGGATATTCCTGACGTTGAGATCAGGTGGATGTTGGTTATACACTGAGCTGAAGTACTGAGCAAAAGCATTTGCTACTGTCCCTTCATCTTTCAATACTTGAAAATATATTTTCTTCGTGTAAATACGTACTTCTAACTTTTAAACTAACAGATATTTGCGTGCAAAATGTACACTTTTTTGACAGATACGACTTGGAAAATTTTGTATGAAAAAAATAATTATTGAAATATTTTTAAAATTCAGCATTTTTATCGCATTATTTTTAGCGTGACACTGCATCAGGTATACAGGTACACGTTCGCACATAAATTAGATTTTTAGATGCTCTTGGTTTTTCAGAAGGCGTGAGACAAACACACACACACACACACATACACACACACACACACACACACAAACACTAACATTTTGATTGCTTTATTACTTTAGATTATGGGGCAATAATTTTGTAGATTTTAGTTTAAGGAACAACGTCAGTTACAGAATTTGGTCTAAACAACCTCGAATCTAAAATTTTAGAACGTTATTTTAGTTCACAAAGGTAAAGAAGGTACAATTGGAGGTAGTGGAGAGTAAAAATGTAATTCAAACAGCGTTTTTTATTAAATTCCACAGTCCAACCTTTTAAAAGCGACGACAAAACCATTTGCATGTCAAAATTCTACGCATTTCAACCCCTATTGTTATCAGTATTTTCGCGTATGTGAGTGATTAAAATAATGTATACCTATATATGTATTTTATTATCGGTTGACGTTAATAGAAATGGCTAATTTTTTTTTCTTCTTTTTTCACAATAAAATAATATGATAGTTCAATATTTTATTTTTTTAAATGGCACTTGTAACCTCAAATTGAGGAACATTGGCCTGATAGTTCAATATTATTTGAATTTCAAGCACAATTCGTTTCTATGGGTAGAGTAGGTACCTACATACCTCCTTGATTGTACCTTTGAGAATGAAGCTCTAAAAGTTAGCGAGAATTGTACGTAAAACTTTATAGCTTGTGAATATTTTAAGGATTTTGTATTCAGTGTTTTTTGGGTATTAAAGTTATAATACAATTAAACAAGTAATGTCATTGCTAGTTTTATAAAAATCAACGTGTGTAGGTATATTTACGTTAGTAAAACAAGATTCTTTTACTACATATTACAAGTCAATCGAATTAACATTTGTGGAATTAAAAACTAAATTGAGCTATGGAGCACCGGCTCAGAACAGTTATTCCAGTTTTTTTTCTTTTATCATCGTTTTCGGTTGTCACGTAAAAGGTGAAATAACATCTCACATAATTCAGCATCGAGGTTCACCTCCCATTTTGAATGTTGCCATTTTTGGTGAGACGAGACTTGTGTGTTGGATACACTCATGTGTCCTTTAATAAAGTAATGCACACCTGTCGCTGGTTATCCCACATTATAGGATATGCCGCGATAGAATGAATGATTAATAATAATTCCTCCTTAGCGCTTAAATCCCGTTTCTATCGGGGTACTCTTTGACCATGATCCTGGAATTGGCAAACCTGTTTATTACATTGAAGCAACTGCCATCTGACCTTCGTAACCCTTAGCATGGGAAACCAGATTTAAATCCGCACATAGATTTTTTGAAAATCCAGAGATGCGTGCTCCGCCCGGATTCGAACCGTCGACCTCACGCATGTGAGGCGACGACCTTACCGCTGGGCTATCACCGCTCACCGCCGCGATAGTATGAATGATTGAACGAAAAAAAGTAAAAGTTTTGTCGGCCTTCGTGGCTCAGTTGGTTAGGTATCTAACTGCTGATCCAAGGGTCCCGGGTTCGATTCCCGGTGGAAACACAGTTTTTTTTATTGTGTTTTCAGTCTGGATCTGTGAGACGATTAATATCGTAAGTCTCCAGAATGAGGCAACTTGTTATTGGGTGCGTGTTAAATTAATATTTGACATAGTACCTGTTAGTTGCCCGAGAAGCAATATTAAATAAATTAAATAAAAAAAATAAATAAACCGTAAAATCGGTCGACCTCTTGAGAAACTCAATCTTCGATCTCAAATCATGCAATACTACTTTCCGTGTCCGGAACACCATCATATTGGTTGGTGCTCCGGTGGTGGAAGGATTGGCCGGCATTCTGCCGTTTCCAGGGACGCCCGATTGCTTTCCGAAGTTAACCGAAACTCAATCTACGTGGAGGCTCCTTCCGTGTCCCCAAATCATGCAATAGAAATGGGACACTCAGGAGCTATGTATGTCTATTTGTACTTCGATACAATTCAGTCTTGGATGTGAACCCATCTATCTACTTATGTATCACTGTAGAAAGAAGGTACTCACTTCTATTCAACATACCATGTAGGTATTGATAGATGTACCAACGCCAATTTATGTGGAAAGGTATGTAGAACGTAGATACAGTTCGTATGGTGGAAAGAATTTACAGACACTTATGGTATATTGAAAGTCCTCGACACATTGGCGGAACATTGGAATATTTCTGAAAAAAAAAGTGATGAAGTTACGTCATCTCAATCCATTCAAATATTAAAAGGTAAACAAAAAAAACTTTTTTTGTCAAATAGTTCAATTCCAATCCTTCTATATCCTTCCGTAACCTCCTTTTTTTCATTGCTATGATCAGTGTTATTTTTATTATTCTTTTTTTTTTAACTCTTTTTCTTTTTTTTCTCTTTGTATTTTTTTCTTATTCCTCTATTTAATTTTTTTATCAATTTATTTCTCACTAAATAAGTGTTGTACCAATTTAACTTAGAGACGTCACGTTGCTCGGGTTGGTTGGAAGAAATTGCTTTATGGCAACAAACCTGCCTTTGTACACATGTACATAAATTATATAAATAAATAAATAAATAAATATTTAAAATCTTATACATAGGCGAGTTTTTTTAAATGGCTACGTACAAGATACTAGCTATTAGTATTTGGGTTCATTATACTCTTCCGAAGTAGCGCACTACTTGGCGTTGGGGAGAGTATGGAATCTGCTCAAGAAAATATTAATTCGGATCTTAAAAAATACCCGGGCAGTAAGAAAGTGGACACACAGAATTCGGAAGATCGTTCCACCGTAGGGATTCTGTGTTAATAAAAGAGTTTGAGAAGCGACTGGTTCGTGTAAATTGAAGTTTTAACTGTGAACGGGTGTTGACATTAAGTAAAACGAGTGACTCTTTTGTGAATGTGTGGAGAGGGACTAAATATCGAGTTTTTCTGAGAGCTTACTACCACGAAGATATATTTTTAACTGAACAATAAAGACATGCATAAACGAATCTATACGAATTCAATATATGCATCATACATTCATCACATGGTAAAACAAGCAATCTTCCTCGAATTATACCCACAGGAAGACCAAAGAAAGAATTCCTGGATCGTACAAAGACGAAACTAAGTGCAGAGACATGGCCTAGGTGATATGATACAGGGTCTACAATTTAAGAAAGGGGAGAGCTGACCCCAACAGAGAAGAAGACATTCATCCAAAGCATAAGTAATAATTGACATGATGAAACATGGTCTTTCTTAATTTATAAAAATCTCGTATCACGATGTTCGTATACGCTAATCTCCGAAACCACCCAACCGATTTCGATGAAATTTTCTAAATTTATACGGTTGATTCCGGATTGAATGAAAGGATAGTTTTGGATCCGATAGGTGGCGTTGTTATCGAGATATAAAAAAAACATTTTTTCAACGAAAATTTTAATTTTGTTTTTTTTTAGATTTATCATCGAAAAATACATGTATCCACAAATTTTGATTTCCCTACACTTCCTCAAGAAATTTTTAGAAGAAAAAAAGGTAATCAGAGTAAGAAATGACCTGTAGTCGTAATTATTTTTTAAGTTGTGCAATATTTCAATAGATTGCGATGTAAAAATCTGTTTATATCTGTATTACGCATATAGTGAATACCATACTCAAATATATGAAAAAAATAGGAGAAATACATAAAATGAGGTCTTTATAAAAAACGATCTACTGACCGCATTTATACCGCGGTTTGCTGTAGACCTCTACGTATATAAGAAGCTTGTTTGTGAAAGGACAACGTCTGCCCGGGCCCACTAGTAGTTTACTAGTTGCATGTAACACATGAGATCCAACTGTCGATAGCGATAGTATGTATAGTTGAAGAATATGTACCAAACTATAAACCCATAGATACAAATTATTGAATATTTTCAGATATTTTGTTTTCTATACAACATATGTAGGTATGTATGTCAAGATAGGATAGTATGGAGGAAGATCCTTTTTCCTACCCAGAATATGCAAATAGCATGATGGTATGTATGTATGTTTGGAGATGAAGTATCAAACTATTAAGTCTTCTTACATATTGTGTATAGGCGACTGCCATACAAAATGTATGAAGCGATGTCGTCACTAAATTCAATTTTTAAAAAAATTGTTAAAAAAAAATTGAGATCTTCTACTACAATGTTAATATTTTTTATAGAAAATTAAATTATCTAGTTGGGGTGTTTCGGCTTTTTTCGATAATTGTAAAAGTTTTGGAAATATAGGCAGTTAAACTCATAAATTTATTATAAAAAAAATATTTTTCTTAATAAAAAATGTTTGAGAAACCCTGGAATTTTTTTGAAAAAACTAATTTGAGATTTTGTATTTGTCTATGTTTGTACCGATTTTCAGCGTTCTAGCGTTTATGGTTTCTGAGATATATGGAAAAATAAAATAAAAATTCAAAAGTTGATAACCCCTGACTGAAACAAAAATTCAAAATTCCGATTATAAAAGTTTTGTAGGCCTGTAACTGTTTATATATTCTGAAATTTTAGGCTCTGTAAATTGAGCGGATCAAAAGTTATAAGGGACGGACGGACACACAGACACACAGACACACAGACACACAGACACACACACACACACACACACACAGACACACGTAATGTTCTACTCCGAATTCTGAGCAAATCCGTGTATGGAACATATATGCTGCGAAGCCTCTAAGTTGGTGTTTTTTGACTTCAAAGTTGGAAAAGCCGTGAAAAAAGTAGACCTCTCCATACAATTCTCGCGTATTCTGGCTTGATACATTGTCGATATGTTAAGAGAACAAAGTTCTCCTGAACAAATCGACAGTTGGAAAAAAAATATTTTTCACAACAATGAAAAAAGGTTTTTTTCAATGTATTACCGATAGCATTTCATGATTTTGAAACTTAATTTCTTTGCTTATTTTAAAATAGTGTTTCATTCTTCAATGAGTGAAACATATTAAATAGTTTTTTACTCCTCACTAACCCAATGGGATATAGTGGGGAGTTATGATTTCGCAATTTTTAAGGGTATTTTTTTTGCAGATTATCAACTAGTATCATGCTGAGATTGTATTCTGAAAGTTTCATCACAATGTATCTGTGTGTGTGTGCTATGTACGGCGTGTTCATTTTACTTTATCGATTATAGACTAAAGTACTCTTTCGATTCTTTTCAAATTTTGCAAATATGTATATCTGATACTCAATAAGATCCCATTAGATTTTACACGATGTATGAATAGTGCTTCTCAATTTTTTTAACTGTCAAATATTTCAAAGTGACCCCAAGCTCAGAAAACTTAAAATATGAAAAAATTTTATTTTCAAATTGATAAAAAGGCACATCACTTTCATAAAATGGCATCGAAGAGTTATCAATTTTTATAGTTAAATATTTAAATAAAAAATAATTAAACAAACTCATTTCATGAAAATGTTGGAAATTTTCCATACAAAATTTCAATACTTTATAAAATAACTTGTTAGTGAGGAGTTTAGCGTTGGCCACAACCCACTCATTTTAACATATTATGAACTAGTTTTTTTAGCTTTTTAATTGTGTTTACACATTGTAACACACATCTTTATGTTTTTATAAATTAATACAATTTTTGATTAGTTTTATTTATAAAACGAGTGGGTTGTGGCCAACGCTAAACTCCTCACTAACAAGTCATTCTATAAAGTATTCAAATTTTGTATGGAGAATTTCCAACATTTTCATGAAATTTGTTTGTTAAATTATTTTTTATTTAAATATTTTATAATGAAAACTTGATAACTCTTCAATGCCATTTTATGAAAGTGATGTGCCTTTTTACGAATTTGAAAACAAAAATTTCAAATTTTAGGTTTCCCGAGCTTGGGGTCACTTTGAAATATTTGACAGTTAAAAAAATTGAGAAGCACTATTCATATATCGTTCAAAATCTAATGGGATCTAATCGAGTATTAGATATACATATTTGCAAAATTTGAATAGAATCAAATGAGTACTTAAGTCTATAATCGATAAAGTAAAAAATGAACACGCCGTACATAGCACACACACACAGATACATTGTGATGAAACTTTCAGAATACAATCTCAGCATGATACTAGTTGATAATCTGCAAAAAAAATACCCTTAAAAATTGCAAAATCATAACTCCCCACTATATCACCTTGTGTTAGTGAGGAGTAAAAATATACCAAACAAACCACTTTTATTAAATAAAATATAAAAACGTTTTTTTGTGAATATTCTCGCCAACGTTACTACGATTTTCATAAAACAATTTATCTGCATACAAAATTTTCTAGCTGCAATAAATGAAATTGTTGAAACACGACTGTAATGCTACGAATTCGCAACATTACAGATAAACAAGAAAATAAATAAAATCATTAAAATGCTAAAACAAGACGTTCCGAGTTTTAAGCGTCTGTTTAATAACATGTACCTTGCCTACACAGTTGTCGCTTTAAGTAGCAATAAACAAAAGACCAACCGACTTTAAAGTCTTTTGAGTCCATGTGATTATTTTGGTTGTCAAAATAATGGAGATACGCCACTGCCATAAACAGTTATAATTCAGAAGCATCATACATACGTTCGCAATAAAAGAGTTAAGGGTGAATAATTTTTATTATCGTAACAAACAAATTGTATTTAAAGAGCTACCTATCGTGCATTAAGGACAAAGGAGTCCTTTATTCGTTTCGATGAATAATAATAAAAATTATCTTTAATGGAAAAAATAAACACGAAATGGAATTTATGAATATAATTTGAAGTCCTCACCATATTACATAATATATCGTTGTAGGTACTTACCTATTAATTGTGAATTGTTTTTATCTCGTATGAAAATGAATTTGTTTGTATAAGAAATTGATTTTATTATTTTTTTTCTCTTCACTTGTATGGATGTATGTATGTAGTGTATCCAGGACAAGAAATTGTGGAAGTTTTTTTTTTAATCTAGATCCTTTAGGGAAATTCAGCGAGTTCGACAAATTATAAAAAATAACAAGCTCTAGATTTTAAATATTTTTCTTATTATAAATCATAATCGATGCGGATATTATGAATATTGTGTTTTAATGAATTATTGTGTTGTTTTTCTTTTTTCAATTGTTGTTAAATACGAGTTTTATGTTTTATTTTTAACTTTTATTTTATAATGGCCCACAGGCCATATATGTACTTAAATAATTAAACAAATAAATAAATAAAATATGCGTTAAATGTGAAAGATGATTTTTAAAGAACCAAGAAAAGAGAAATAGTAACGAATCACACGTCATGAATTCTGAGTTTCAAAGCTTATGTCCGTTTTTTTGCAGAGAATGCAGAAGAGAAAATTATTATCAAACAATGTTTTTATATATTTATAGATTCATTGGGCACAAAATATTTCATTGTTAGTAGACAAAAAAAATAATTTTGCATTTATAATAGGTATGAAATAATGTTTTTTTTTTATTTATTTTAATTCCATTGTCTTAACAGACGGATGAGTTATTTGATAACCGGTTTAAAACCAGAGAATGTGCCATACAGAATAATCCGAAAATATTAATTATCCACTAAAGTAAGCATAAGTATATAAGTGGAAACTGGACATGGCAAAAGTCGCATGAAAGTAGAATCATCATCATCAGTGGCTCCACAGCCCAGGATGGGCCTTGGCCTCCTCAAGGAATCGTCTCAATTGAACCCTATCCATAGCCTTTTCTCTCCGATGAAAGTAGAATTCATGCAGTTAAAATGAGATCGTTAAGAAGATTCTGTAATAGAACGACGTATGACAGGGTTAGAAATGATGACACAAGGAAAGAATGTACATATGATGAAGAAAGATATCATTAATAGAATGAAAGTAAACATATTGAGATGGTTTGGCCTAATGGGGAGAATGAATGAGGAACGCTTGACGAAGAAAGCATATAGTGCAGACAGGAATGGAATGAGAGGTAGAGGCCGCCCAAGAAAGGGATGACACGACCATGTGAACTATATACTGAAAGTATTAGAAGCGTGAACAACAGACGAACATTTATAAAACGATACATGAATTTTGATGAGGCGATGGATGCGTTCTGGGATAGAAAAATGTGGCGTTCGGTTCTCTCTGCCTATCCCGCGAAGGACATGGCGTGATGGTGTGTATGTAAGCACAATTTAGCTCGATAATAGTTCGTCATATAGGTAGGTATATATTTTTTGCTTAACAAAGCAGGTTCTGTATGGAACTACTCGCAAAAAAAAACTCAAGTGTATTTGTATCGAATATCAATTACGGACGAATACATACCTATATCGATTTAATACATGTTGACTCTAAATTGACTGATAAAGTCAAGTTCTTCTTGGAAACTTAAATTCCACATGTGCTCCAGGTAATGTACGTATCCGAATGTAATTTATGTATATAAGGATTTTGTTTTCCTCCCTCGTTCAGTACCTACACGCCACTGGTCCCACACGGCTGTAACTCCCCATCGGTTAGTTGGACGTGATGGAAGTCACCCAAATCCTTTGGCCTATGGGGAGGTCGAGGCCTGGGTGACTCTGGAACGTCCGAGAAAGGTGAAATCGGGGGAGAGCATGGATAAAATTAAGGTGAAAAGGTTTTCTTTTTATACCTTTTTTTCTGTCCAGACCCAGACCAGTTTAGAAATCAAAAAAATGTAATATAGTTATTTTGAATCGGTTTCAGATACCTATAATTGACGCAGTGTGCCTCTGGCGATTCTAAAACACAACAAAGGTACAGAGGAAGTTGTATTAATGAATTTATTTCAACAAAGAACAAATGTAAATATTTTTATAACAAGAAACTAACTTAATTGACGCTGGCGGCCATTGTCAAAAGTCAACGATGTCATGAGAATTGTATATTTTAATATTATTATTTATTTGTATACAATAGCGTACTTATATTACCATTATCATCGATAAAAATAATATAATCAAATCACAATTTCAAGAATTCCAAGAGATTTAATTGAATTAAACCTCTAACAAAATGAAATTCAGATTTTCTTAAATGATCTATATACAAATGTCTGTGTATTTTCATTTTTGTATATATTTTACTACTATATTTTTAACTTGTTTTTGTTGCGCTGTTTGTTCTTGAAATTTTTATAGTAATTATTATAAAATCTTGTTCAGATAATTTTTTTTTAAATTAAATTTAAATTTATTTATTGTTTTTTTGAGTATTTTTTTTCTTTATTATTATTTTTACTTTATATTTTTTTGTTTGTATTATTTTATTTTTTTACATGATTTTAGTAATGCACATGTATATTTTTTTCTTTTTTTTACAATTTTTTTTAAATGCTCACATGAGCGTTGAACTTGTATATAAATAATTGTATGCATGTATGCAAAGTTGTTATTTTTTTAAACATTATTGTTCAATAATCGGTTTGATTGAAATGTAGATAGTACATGGATCACCCTGAACCTAATCCTTTGATATGTTAAGTATCTGGATTAGTAATGATAAAAATATTCAAATCAAAACGAATTTATCAAAAGGGCATGTCATTTATATAATGTAAATCTCTCGGGCAGTATCCTACATTCTGATGTATTCACTGCTAGTCATGATTGCTACAAGAATTCTTTATATAAGTAGATGTGTAACGGCGTAAACCTGTGTATTGTTAAAAATTTTAATTTTTGTAATTATTTTGATTTTTGTTTTTATCTAGCAGATTCTGTTATTTTTATCTAGCAGATTCTGTTATTTTTATCAGCAGATTCTGTTATTTTTCACAGCAGTAACAAATTAGGTCCTTCTCTCTTCCTTTTTCTTTTCCTTCCTTTCCCGTCACGGGAAAATATGTGAAATATATGAATATGCAATAATTTTAAGTATATTTAAATTTATTTTTGTTGTATTGTAGGTACATACTTCTATGATTATTTAATGTACACCAATTGTGGATAAAGGTAATTGGTCTGTATTTTTTTCATTTCATAGTGTATTTTCTCTGTTTATCTTTTAAGACTGTATTTGTCCCCATTCCTCACTAATCCTTAATCTTGATCTTGCGTTTATTGCTATTAATTTTAATATTTTAAATATTTTACGATTAACGTAATGGTCTGTTAATTCTTTACGTAATTATGATCATTGCTTTTTATGATTATTTATGTTCATTATTATTGTTAGAGTACGTTGCGTGAATTCATTGAATTTCATATTATTAAATATGACGCGTTTTCTTCTAATACCAACATATTATTTTGTATACATTTTATTTTCATACAAATCGTATAGCATTATTATAATATTAATAAGAAGATAGAATGAAGAGTAGTATAAAAGGATGTAAAGTATTTTACCACTAGGACGAAACCGAGTTTCACAAGGATTTGTCGCATTGCAGCATTACTATAACGGAATATCCTCTATCATTACCGTAACAACAGATATACGTAACCATTGCTGTGTAAAAAGTTTTTTTAAGAGAAACGACACAAATAATGAGTAAAAATTTATATTTGACATAATACCTGCTATTACTCGAGAAGCAAATTAATATTTATTTATTTATTTAGTTACGATACAAAGTGACATTATATGTACCTACCTACATAATACAGCGTTATGTATTATAACAATAACAAAATATATTTCAAGATAAGACGTCTCATTGGACGTCCAACTAGGTAAACCTGTTTTAGGACGTCCGATAGGTACCTACTTAAATTAAATATCTGAACCATATTTGATTCTTAAAAACTTGAATACATAACGATTCTAAGTAATCTAAAAAAAGGTGCATAAACTACAATAAACTTAATTTATTGTTAGAATAGCTACGCCTACCTCCACCCGCTCCACATATGGGGACTGAAAACGGCCCCTTCACAGAACTTTAGTAAGAATGACAAATAATGCATGGCATGAAGAGTAGCTCATAAGGGTCCTCTAGACTCGTATTCTCGACACAATATTACAAAAAATGACAATCAACGTCGGTGAAAACAATATTCACAGACATGGATTGTCGCGAGATTACTTCAAGCCTATGACTGTGTAAAAATGGGCATCAGAGAGTTGACCAAGGACACACTAGAATTTCATTTTTTTTATTCAGAAGATATAAGGGCACTATAACCATGGCATAACCATATCACAATCGCTTCAAAAAATACAATAACGAACTAGACCGTCTATCTTTCGTTATCCTTCGTAAAAGAACCAAAACTTTAATTCGAACTTGTCACAATCAGTATATAAATCATAGCAAAGAAATTTTAACAAAAAAACCATCGACTTTATGGCACTATACAAATAGCAAATATAAAAATGTAACAAGTATACCTAAAGAGGTATACTTAAACGACGAAAAAGCTTCTTATGGTCAAAATATTTGTGATCTTTTCTCAAAACATTTTCAATCTGTTTATAATGTACCTACCTCTTGCTTCGCTCTAGATATTTTTTTTATTTTTATTTTTATTTTATAGAATACAACAGCATTACAATAAAGATTTATACAGATATACAGAGATAATTTTTATGTTGCCAATTATAGTATTCTAAATATATTAAGTACATACACATTTATTAACAATTATGAAGACAGGATAGGAAAGGAGAGAGGTAGGGAGGGGAGTGGGGGGAAGCATTGACCACTAGAAACTCATATTATGATTTGCCTCACGTGTCTCAATGTATGAAGAATAGTAAATTAAAATTAAGTTAAAGTTAATGTTAAAGGGGCACAATTAAAAAGTTAAAGATGTGCACAATAAAACAGAGCACAGATTAAACATCCGACAAATTCACAATTTTTTTTTTGAATACATAAAAACTTGAAGCAAACATATCCAACTCCGGAACGCTCAAACAATTTCTATTGTACCCAGTACAAGCTCTATTAATATAAGAATTTAGCATATAGTTAGTTTTAGAAGGTTCTATATAAAAGAGAGACTGGTTTCTATTTCTCCTAAGTGGACAGTGAAAACGGAGTGTGCTTAGAAGGGGTGCGCTGTCGATCAGACCGTTAATAATTTTATATAGAAAACAAATATCATGGATTGATCTGCGTGTCTCCAGTTGTTTTGTGTTGTGGTGTTTAAGAGCTTGAGGATAGTTAGAGAAATGTAGTCTATTACGAAAATTTAATTGCTTTATATATTTTTTTTGAAGATTTTCTATTGCGTTAATATGTATTTCATAGTTTGGATTCCATACAACCGATCCAAATTCCAGTAAGCTTCTAATAAATGAATTAAATAATATACGCAGCGTGTCAGAGTTATGAAAAGGTTTCGTGTTTCGAAATATGAATCCGAGGGTTTTATATGCTTTAGTTGTTATGTATTCAATATGATTAGTGAAAGATAGTTTTTCGTCCAGTATTATACCTAAATCCCTGATTTCAGATTTATAGTTCAGTTCTTCATTATTGATTTTATATTTAAATAATATTTTATTACGGTTTCGAGAGTATGTTATGTAATTACATTTTTCCACATTTAAGAACAATTGATTTTCCGCACAATAACGTTGTAAACTATATAAATCATCTTGGAGCTCTAAACAATCTGACGGGCTTTTAATTTCTTTAAATATTTTAGCATCATCTGCGAACAACAGTATGTTGGAATGTTTAAGACAAGATTTTATATCGTTAATGTAAATTAAGAATAGCAGAGGCCCCAGATGAGAGCCCTGGGGTACTCCGGAAAAAATAGGTTTATAGTTAGAATTGTGACCGTGCAAAGCCACAGCCTGAGACCTGTTACTTATATATGAATTAAACCACCTAAAGAGGTCTCCTCTAATCCCGATGTTCCAGACCTTATGTAGTAAAATTTTGTGATTTAATTTGTCGAATGCTTTAGAAAAGTCACTGTAAATTGTATCCACCTGTAATTTATTGTGCATTGCTCTAGTAACACTATGGGTAAACTCAAGCAAGTTTGTTTCTATAGATTTTTTAATCCGAAACCCATGTTGGTTTGAAATGATTAGAGGATTTAGAAGAGGTAGAATCTGGTCAATAATTATTTTTTCCAACAGTTTACTTAATATTGGAAGCTTTGATATAGGACGGTAATTTGTTATTTCATTTGGGTTACCACTTTTATGAATTGGGGTAATTATTGTTTTCTTCCATAATGCGGGGAAGCAGCCCTCCTTTATGGATTTATTAAATATTATAGACATTGGTATTGAAATCATTGGAGAGCATCTTTTTATAAATTTTCCTGGTATATTATCAGAACCCGGGCCTTTATTTTCATCAATAGATTTAACATATTTGGTAACGAGTGCAGTGTCTATTTCAATATTATTAATAAAAATGGAAGAGGAGAAAGCAAAATCGTTCAGATGATGTTCAGTTCTGGTCATTGCGTTATCATCTCGAATATGTACTGAGGTAAAGAAATCGTTAAATAAATTGCATATAGATTTAGGATCCGTATGCGTAGTATTATTGTGTGACATCGACTTAGGTGTACCAGCTGAATATGTCAGTTAATCAACATAATAATAGTATTGGTTCTATCACCATCACCCCTGAAATAGTAATTGCCAAATGTAGGAATCTGAATGTCAATAAGGGTCCAGGGCCAGATAGTATTCCGCCTATATTTATAAAAAAATGTTCTAACACTCTGGCATACCCACTCAGCCTGTTATTTTCAAAATCGATAAAGGAAGGTACCTATCCTATCATATGGAAAAATGCATTTGTAACTCCAATTTTCAAAAAAGGAAGTAAAGAGGATGTTTAAAATTATAGACCGATTTCAAAGCTAGATTGTATGGGTAAAATTTTCGAATCAATTATATACGACTTCACTTTAAAACATATCAAATCACTAATCATACCTTAACAACATGGATTCTTTCCACGTCGTTCCACATCAACGAATTTATTGGAGTTCTCTCAATATATACGTAATAACATGGACAAACGAAACCAAGTTGATGCCATTTATACAGATTTTAGTAAAGCCTTCGACAAGTTAAACCAGACTCTACTCTTAAAAAAGCTTGAACACTTCGGTATAATTGGCTCAATATTAGAATGGTTTAAATCATATATAATCGGAAGATCTCAAAAAGTTGTCATAGGAGGATACTCCTCAAACCCATTTATCATTACATCAGGCATTCCTCAGGGATCTCACCTTGGACCCTTATTATTTCTTATTTTTATCAATGACATAACAACTCAAATCAAATGGTCCCAATACACACTTTTCGCAGACGATCTTGAATTCTACCGTGTCATCAGTTAACGATTTAGGCGTCATATTTGATACGACATTAAAATTTCATATCCATATAGACAATATAAGAAAAAGTTCATACAAAATGTTAGGTTTTATTTTAAAAATAACAAAACTTTTTAATAGCTCTAAAATTACCATAACACTATACGAATATTTAATAAGAAGTAAACTAGAATATGCAACCACAATCTGGTCTCCAAATTAAGACAAATACATAAAAACAATAGAATCTGTCCAAATAATATTAACACAAATTTTGGTTTTTAGAGAGGGGATAAGCCATCAATTTGAATGTTATAATGACAGGCTGGTATATCTTCATCTAATATCATTAAATAATAGACGAAAAATCGCAGATATGATGATACTATATAAAATATTAAATTATCAGTTAGATGTACCAAATATCCTTCCACAAATTCAAATAACAATACCACAATTAGAAATATTTTTCACTTAAAATTCTATAATACGAATATCGGTTATTTCTCTCCAATTCCTCGCTTAATCAGAATAAACTCAGTTCATCAAATTAATTATATTGACATATTCTCAAACTCCAAATTAACTTTCAAAAAACACATAATATCCCAGTTCGTAACCTCTTAATTCTTTCGTTTAAATTTATGTATAACTTCTCTGTTCATATTTTCATGTTTAATTATTGTTGATTTTCATGTTTTATTTGTTTAATCTTTAAATCTACAACTCTAAACTTACTATGTAACATCCACCCGCAACAAAATAATTATATAGGTACATCATGTAAAATAGACACTGCACCTTTTGTACACTGCATAGTGTAGTCTAGGTAGGAAATTTATATACCTACAAACTAAAAATATTTAGGCATTCATGCCTATGTCTGTGCTTAATTAAATAAAATAAAATAAAAAAAAAACAATTTGATGGCTGTAAAATTCTTCTTCGATACCACTGAATCTGCATGTCCAATGGGACCTTGAAGGGGCCCACGGACATCAGTGAGGAGCTTTGTTCTATTGTAGGGAACATTTGGGTGAGAGCATTATTGTTAAATTCCTCTATTCCGTTGCTTTTTGTTTTTTTAGTATATCTAATTTTATCTTTATCCAAGCTTCAGGTAGTATATTGTACATCTTAGGACCAAGAAATTTAAACATATTATATTTGATCCTTAAAAACTATAAATCAAAATGATTTTAAATATACTTAACAAATATAAACTAGAATAAATATATTACAAAACTTACAGTAAATATGTCGATTTGACTAAAAGATTGCTTTTTGATATTCAATTCATGCATGTTTAAAATTGCAATTTAAGAAAGAAATGCTTTGAAAAAATGCAATATATACATTGAGATCATCTAGGTCACAAATATCATTTTTTTTCAAAGGAATTTAAATGGTGCAGTAAAGCGGATTAAAATGACCAATAATTGTTACGGTGATATACTTATCGCCAAATATCTTGAGGCATTTCGTGGAGAAGGAGAGCGTTTTACACGTATACCGACGAAGAAAATATTCACAAATTTGCGCTCTGCGCACCCGGAAGTCTAGTTTAAGATATTTAGCGAAAGCAATAATAGTTTCGGAATTATTCGGGACTATATCGAGATTTATTGTTTCGCAGTCATTAATTCAGTAAGAATGCCCACGGAATGATCTTGAATAAAGTTATATCCATATATTTTTTTTATTATCCAATTGCATAGGGTGGTTTCATTTCTAAATGTAAATTTCTTCCAGTTGCAAATTTGTAATTCAAATTATGTACGATTAAGAATGAATGTTCTCAGTGTCAGTGTCTTTCATTCTATACATACCCCAGTAAATAACACGCGATGAAATACAAAACAACATGTTGGCACATATGAATGTTCACAATGGTTTACGATGGCTGACTTCAAGGATTAGTTTTGCAAGCAACGACCCTTTGAACACACCATACATATATGTATAGTAAAATGATACAACCACTGTATTATTTTATATTAAACTGAAAAGGCACTGTAAGACCATAGAGTCCAACGGGCCAGAAAGGAAAATCTCTTGTAAAGTAAATGCAGTAGAAACCAAATAAATTTTTCCATGAGAGGTTTCGTGAAAACAGACGTGTCATTTAAAGTCCAATATAATATAAAACTTGTTTTAAAACTGCAAATATAATTATATAGGTATTGTTTTTTTCCTGGGAAAGAAAACAAAGTTTCAAAAACATAATATTATTTATTTTTAATTGAATGTAATATAATTACAATTAATTAAAAATAAATTATTATGTTATTGATTCTACATACAGTATAGTATTTTTTACGTCGATAGTTATTTTGCACTGTTAACGCATCTTCAAGACGGAATGTGGAAATATAAATCTACCAAATAAATAATTTACAGTTAAATAAATTAATATAATTGGTGGAAAGTAAATTATTTATTATTTTATTTAAAAATTAATATTCTTTAACAGCAGTTTCATAAACTTATTACAAAAGAATACAACAAGTAGCCATTTAAAAAATCAAATAAAACGGTCACATCCGTCTCATTCACACATATTCAATTAGTCCGGTGTGATCGATCATTTTTTTTTTTTTTTTTTTTATATATAAGGCAACCCACCCTATAAGGAGGGTGATTTGTGCCATGACGAAACGAATATGTGTATATTTAAAAGGAAATCAATTTGTTATATGAGAATATCTCTTAAAGATTTATTGCATTTAAATTAAGAAATTTTGATATAATTGAGTGAACTTTAGTCGAATTAAGGGAGAGAAGATGCGACATATTTACAGGCAGAGGGACACGCAGCTTGGCATAAAAGTCGAATTTATCGTGTATTGGACACTCCATGAAAACGTGATCCAACGTTTCCACCTCTCCACAATCACACAAAGGACTGTCCCTTATGTGTATTTTGTAAAGGTGGTTTGCGATCATGCAGTGACCAATTCTCATTCTGCATATGTTTGAAACATCCCTTTTTGACATTTTTTTTCCATGAAACCATGGTTTGGATGGAACTGTTATCTGTATAATTTTGTAAGCAGTCCCTTTCACACGGCTTGACACTTCCCATTCATTAGACCATTCGGTCAAGAGGCGCTTTTTAATGATTGAGGTGGTAAAATCTTGGAATGGAATCTCAAAATTAAGAGGTTCAGTGCCAATCGTTGTAGCTTCTTTTGCCAAACGGTCTACAGTTTCATTTCCATTTATACCACGATGTGCTGGTAACCATACAAATGTAACATATATATTTGATGTAAAAAGGTTGTATATATACTTTTTTATTTCGCAAAGTATGTAATCGTCAGGGGATCTAGATAAATTAGAAGATATAGAGTAGATAGCGCTAAGGGAGTCGGTGAATATTATAATATTAGAAGAATCGAGGGTATGACATATAGATAAGACCTCTTTGATTGCCCAACACTCAGCTGTATAAACTGAGCATTCGGGTGGAAGTTTGAAAAGTCCTTTAGTGTTGTTATACGGAATATAAAATGCTGCTCCAGAGTTGCTATTAGGTGAAAGCTTGGATCCATCAGTAAAAATTTGAACGTGAGATGGCCATCTTGAACGAACAATGCCATCGAATTTACTGTTGATTAGTTGGGAGGGAAGATTGCAGTTTTTGTCCAAACCGAGAGAAGGACATGTATCGGGAATGAATTTTGTTGCGAAATATGGTGTTTTATAGTAAGGAAGATAATTATGCGAACAATTGACAAGTATTTTTGATTTAAGAAGGGTGTAACTTTTACATAGTATTGGAGTGGAAGATTTTGACCAATATCGTTTTAATTGACATAAATGTGTTATTGTGGATAGCTTTGATGTTAGTGGGTGAGAATTAAGGGAAAGTCGTTTTAGAACAAATTTGTCTGAAAGATATTGACGTCTCAAGTGAAGTGGGGAATCTAACCCCTCCACCTGAAGTGCATTAATCGGTGAAGATCCCATTGCTCCGATTATAAGTCGTAAACATTTAGACTGTATTCTATCTAATTTAGATTCAAGGTATTTAGGAAGAGGATCGAATAAAAAACAACCATAATCCAGGTGACTGCGAACTATGGCATTATAGAGCAATTTCATTGTTGATGGATGAGAACCCCACCAGACTCTCGATACAGCTCTCAAAGGATTAATGTTTTTTTCGCATTTAGATACAATTGAGTTGACATGAGAGTTCCACGATAGTTTTCTATTAATGATTACACCCAAAAATTTAATTTCGTCCTTTATAGTAATGTTTGTACCATCGATATTTACAGAAATGTCCGGAAGTTTATGTTTACGCGAAAAGGCGACTACTTGGCATTTTTGGAGCGAAAGTTCTAAACCATTAGATTCAAGCCATTTGTTTATTCGACTTAATGTTTTTGACAATTTTTTTGCTGCAATTTGTGCGTTTTTGTGAGAGACATATACGACAATATCGTCGGCAAATTGTAATATTGAGCAAATATCCTCTATTACCGTAACAAGATCTTGACAATATATATTAAATAAAATAGGGCTTAATACCGAACCTTGAGCTAAGCCTTTCCAAACTATTCTATCAATCGTGGTAGAAATATTTTCAGCTACAATTTTTCTCTCAGCAAACATGTTATAAATAAGTGTTGCCAAACTCATTGGAATACCCAAATCTACTAGTTTTTTTCTTAAAACAGACAGTATCACGTTATCATATGCAGATTTTATATCCAAAAATGCTGCAATAACAAACTCTTGTTTGGAAAAAGCTATTTTGATATCTGAAATCAAGATACTGAGGTTATCTAAACACGATTTACCTTTTCTAAAACCAAATTGAATTGACGGGAGAAGGCGGTTCCTTTCAATATGCCAGTCTAAACGGTTTTTTATTATATGCTCAAGAATTTTTAGGAAAACTGGTGATAATGCGATTGGCCGATACGAAGATTCTGATTGAGGGTCTTTGTTAGGTTTCAAAATAGGGACTATTCGTTGTATTTTCCAGTCTTTTGGTACGTATCCGTTTTTTAAACAACCATTATATAATTCTAATAAATGTTCAAGGAAATTTACTGGTGCATTTCGAAGAAAAGCATAAGGAATGAGGTCCATTCCGGGCGAAGAATTTTTCAAATTTTTAAGTGGGGTAATGAGTTCAGAATATTCAAAAGGTCCATCTAACCATGATTTAGACAAAGAATGGGCAGGAAGGATTGGCATTTCTATTTCTGTATCATTGGGGACGTATGGTGGGGCAAGCCTCTTTACAAAAGCTTCTAGAATGTGTCCATTTGGCAGATATTTCTTAGAAGTGGATAATGATGTTCTGAAGCGACGGATCATATCCCAGACTATTGATAGAGGAGTATCTGGTGAAAGAGTGTTGCAAAAGTTATACCAGCCTTGTCGCTTTTTCTTTCTGAGTATTTTTTTTGTATTTGCTTGTATATTTTTAGCATATAAAAAATTTTGTAACGTCATATTTTTCCTGTACTTTTTCATAGCTAATTTTCTTATTTTGATAGCCTCCGTGCATTCATTGTCCCACCAAGGGGCACATTGAATACGTTTCGATTCTGCTTTTCTCTTCGGAATACTAATATCAGCAGCTTTGTAGAGGATTGACATAAGTTCTGAATTTTTGTGAGTAATGTCGGATGACAAAAAAGATGGTGTAGAATCTTCAATAGTTTTATTGAATATATCCCAATTAGCTTTTCTTATATTATGTCCTTTTTTACTAACGGCTGTTTTTGTTTTGGATTTTGTGATGGTTTTTATAATAATGGGAAAATGGTCACTTGCTAGGGGATCATCAGATATAGACCATGTAGAAGTGGAGGCTAAATCATTTGTACAAATGGAGAGGTCGACAGCACTCACATTTTGAGTTGGTGGAGTGAGTCTAGTTGGTGAACCGTCATTTAGAATGCATAGATTATGTTTATCTATAAATGAGAGAATGAGGTTTCCCGAACGATTTGATAGTGTACTGCCCCAAGATGGAGAGTGGGCATTGAAATCACCTAATATATAAAATGGTGAGGGTAGCATATCCACAATTGAATCCCAATAAATTGGGTCAAATGGAGAATGTGGAGGAATATATGTGGAAACATATACAACTCCATTCACTTGAACGGCAACCACTTGTAATGATGGGTGAGTTGGAACAATAATTTGATTATATGGGATGGAAGATTTGATAAAGATAGCTGTTCCAGCTCTCCCATCATTGCGGTCGGATCTAACTGACAGGTAGCCTGGGACATTGAAAACTGAACCTGGTACAAGCCAAGTTTCAGTAATGCACGCAATTTGAATTTCGTGTGTGGATAATAGAAATATGAAGTCAGGTTTGTTTGCTGTGACGCTTCTACTATTCCATTGAAGGATATTGTGAATTTGATGAGCCATTGTGGAGGGTTGTATTAAGAGTTTGAAGAATTTCGGCAGCGTTGGTCGGTAAAATATTGTTATTTGTTAATATAGATATAAGGAGAGAAATAAGTGTTTGAATAAATGATGAATTGTCGTTTTGAATTTGGGAGGTTGAATTAGAAGTTGGTAAATTCATGTTTGGTAAGGCACATCCGTTAGGGGCCTGTGATGAATAATGTCCGTTTTGGTTAAATAGTAAGGCATTGTGTTGGGTTGTGTCGTAGTTGGGGGTAGAAATATATCTTGGTTTTGAGGGTTTAAATATGGTTTTTTTAAATGAAGTTGAAGGTGGAGAAATAGGTTGAGTGGTTGACGGTGCGGTGGAAGTTATATCAGCAAAAGATTTTTTTGTGGGTGGGACGAGTTTTGAGGCCTGAAAATATGATATATTATCTGTTGCCATTGTCTGTTTGATATTTTTCTGTCTTGATAACTCTGGACAGGCCGTGCTAATTGCAGTGTGATTTCCAGAACAATGGAGACAGATTGGTTCCTGTGACGTATTTGGGCATTGTTCGAATGAATGATTTTCTCCACAATTGTAACATCGAGGAGAAGATCGGCATACTGTTTTAGAGTGTCCAAATCGACAACAGTTGAAGCACTGTATGGTTGGAAACTTGTAAATTTCTACTTGTAAGGAATTATAGTATAAAAATACCCTGGGTGGTAAAATTTGGCCCTCAAAGGTAACGACCACCGACTGTGAAGGTTTCCATATTAACGTACCCGTTGAAGTGTCTTTGTAGTTCAATCTTCTGGCTTTAACTACTTTAGGTATGTTGGTGTGTACGTTTAATGCCTCAACTATCTCGTCTTCGGGTAAATCGCTCGGGATACCTCTGACCAGTCCCATACGCGTCAAATTGAATGTTGGTATATATGCTTTAAATTTATTGTTTGAAATGTTCTCTATATTTTTGACAAAATTGTTGGCAGATATGGCAGTTTTAAATTGAATCGATATTTTATAGCGGCCTTCCGATTTGATAGTCCCATCAATTATTTGTATGTTTAAAGATTTATGCATGAAAATAAATTTTCCGAAATCGAGGGGGTGGATTGTTTTGCCTTGTTCCGATCTCTGTATATGGACAATAAAGGGGGAAGAAGAAGAAGTTCCATATTCCATTTCCAATTTAGGCGGTGAAAAGGTATTTATAGTTTTTGGGTCGTTATTGGTGGTAATTATTATTTCGGGGTGAGTTTTTTGTTTGTTTGGGATTGACTCGGATGAATGACGAAAAGGTTTACGTTTTCTATTTTTACTAGCAATAGATACCTGACTGGCATCTGATTCTGAAGTATAATTTATATCCGAGTTAATACCGGGATCCGGCGGTTTATTTTCCTCTTGTTCCATCACCAAAAATTAATCGGTAGAGAAATACACAAATAACACAAAATATGTAGAAAACAGAGTGAAATAAAAAGTAAATAATAATGAAAATGAAACAATAAAATCTTATCTGTTCGCTGAGCAGCAACAAGGTTTGTAGGTAGGACACCACAATGTAACAACACAACACAACCGATCGCTACGATTGAACCGACGAGACTGATCGATCATTTTGTAGTGTGACAAAGATGCCATCTGTTTCGTGTGTGACAAAGTCTTTCGACAATCGTTTTTCCTCGTATAACGAGTCAATTGCCGAGTTACTCCGAAGCTTGATTCAAACGATAAGAACGTTAAATTTAGTACACTATCTAAAAAATATTAAAAATACAAGTATTTTGAAACCATCTTAGTGCCAACCTTGACGTATGCAAGTGAAACATGGATATGGCAGAAGTCGCACGAAAGTAGAATAAATGCAGTTGAAATGAGATCGCTAAGAATAATCTATAATAGAACGATGTATGACAAGGTCAGAAATGAGGACACAAGGAAAGAATGTAGGATGTTATTAATAATGTTATTAATAGAATGAAAGTGAACACATTAAGATGGTTTGGCCACATGGGGAGAATGAATGAGGAGCGCCTGACGAAGAAAATATACATTACGGACAGGAATGGAATAAGAGGTCGGGGCCGCCCAAGGAAGGCACGTCTATGTGAACGGTATTTTGAAAGATGGAAATGTTAGAAGCGTGAACAACAGACGAACATGTATAAGACGATGTATGAATGTTGACGAGGCGATGAATGTATGTCAAGATAGAAGTAAGTGGCGTTCGGTTCTCTCTGCCTATCCCGTGAGGGACATGGCGTGATGGTATGTATGTATGCTTTTTGGTCACAAGTGCACAATGGCGGGCTTATTGCCAAATGGTATTATCCTCCAACCAACCATTTTCATTTGGTAAAAAACTATTATATTTATGGTATGTACCAACATAACATATAATTTAAAGAAAAGCAATAAAGAAATTAAAACATATAAAACAAAAAAAACATATAAAACAAAAACAATAAAGAAAAGGAGGGGTCAGGAGAGGGGGGGAAGAAGGACAGGATAAGGAGACCAATTTAGGTGTTATTGTAAGGAAATGATTCCTCAGATTTCTTTTAATTCTTGGTCTATAAGTTTGAATATCTCTGGAGGCAGATAATATATGTAATAGTGTTATTCACTTACTCTATACTCTAGAGTATTTCTTGTTGCGTTATAGTATGAAGTGTAGTTAGTTTTCACTATGCATCCCGTCATTTCACTTTGCAGTCCAGGGCTACGTTCACAATAAACGCCGAGTGCACTTAGTGACGCTCTAAGCCGTTCATAATAACCGGAAACAGACGCTTGAAAGACACTCTGTGGCGTTCAGATTGAACGTCGAGTATACGCACTAAACTCTGGGTAAAATTGTCGGGTGAAAAACGCTCTGACAATTATAGTAACTGTTGACTTCTATTTTATCGGTGGAATGATGACTTCTATTTTTTCCTGCGGTATCGATTATGTCAGTTAACATCAGTTGACATTATTTATGATGATAATATGCATTCACAAAGAGGTTAGTTTGTAAAAATATCATTCAAAAATTTCCAATAAAAGGTCAGAGATCATTATTTACTCTACCGCCCAATTGTTGTCTTTCGATGAAAATATAACCTAAAAAGAGACATGTATGATAAATGACATTTGACACTTAAAACGACCGATGCTTCTTTCAGATTGAAACGCCGCTCTATAGCGTTCAGTGAGATTGGTGTGAAAAACGCAATAATCTGCAACTTCAGGTACATTTAACGCCCGACGTCGAGTGTTGTATCTGAACACAGCCCTGAACTTGCCTCTATTATGACACTAAGTTTTTCCTTACAGTGCGCAGAGCAATGCTTTGTATTGCGTTTTTGAAATACAACACAACGAGAATTACAACTTTAATGAAATTAAACACAGTTAAATCTGTCGATTTGAGAAGACGTTAAAAATGCGCTCTATCTATCTCAGATTGGTGATCTCCATTTAATATTTCCAGTAACTAGCTTTCTGGCCTTCAGCAAGTAGCTAATATCATTATATACAAAGAGCTGCCTCTCTTTGATATCGTTGTGATGTATTTCATTTAATTTATTTTGTGTTTCAATTATTTATTTTTTTCATCGGATATACTTTAAATGTATCAAGTCGTTCTAAGAAAACTCATTACAAAACTCAGGTATTTTTCTGCTTTCCATTTTTTAATAAATTACTTCGTATTATAATATTACTTTATAAAGAGTTTTAATACTTTAATAAAAAAACTAATTATATTTTTTTTTAATATGAAATCAAAATTGGATTTCTCCAATATAATAATTGTGTTTATTGCCAGCGTTTAGTATTCAATAAAACATGTACTTACTCAATAAATAAATTCAACAACAAAAGATTGTCTAAAGGTGAACAAAATGTTTATGCATGACATATGTAGTCGTTTATTAATAGAGCGTTTTCATAAAGGCGAACATTACAAAAGTCATGGTGACTTCATGATAACCATTTTGAATAAATTTTACATTATTTAAAGGTATAGTTATTGCGATATTCAATTTATTTCTTGAAAATAGTTGTAGTAACAACTGCTACCTATTTTCAAACGACATATTCCGATAAATAAATTAGATTATTGAATAAATATCCATTTTGATTCGCTGAATGGAAATTGTATTTGCCCATTTACAAACAATGAAGCCTTTTATATGTAGGTTAATTGACCTTTGAAATGAATTTATGTTTTCATTAAGACTCAATAAATTAAGACAATATATAAAATAGGGGATATTATTAGAACATAAATGGCAAAGCATGTCTACATAAAATAAATATTTATTAGAAACGAATATCCTTCTGAAGAATGAAAATTAATATAATCATACATATAATAATGAATGGAGTGGTTTTCTTTTTGAATATTTAAACAATATTAGTAATAATATTAAACTATTTAGAATAAATAATATGATTTTTTTTTTATTTTCAATTTTTTTTTTTTAAATTATGTCATTTTTATTTTTTGTTAGTTTTCTTACTACCTTATTGTATATATTTTTTATGTAATGACGTTAATTTTTAGTACATCTTATTTCTAGTTATAAAGTCAATATTTTGTGTCATACCAACTTAAGGAGTCAATACGATCATACTTAATACGAAAAGGTTTTCTTTACAACATATAATTTTAAAATCTTTTAGCTGATCCCTATTTTTCTCTCTACCCTACTCATTCCTAAAACCATAATAGGTGCTTCGATTAATATCACAAATAATATTTTTATTGACAAACATTTTTTTTAACATCTCAATAGAGACGAAGTTGGGATATTGTAGAAGAACCAGGAACTCGAGGCACCTACATGGCTTACGACCTGTCATCGGCTGGTTTACGTGATCACTTTATGCGCTTGCGCAACTTTCACCAATTATGCCTTCTTATTGAGTTCCCTTATCAATGTAATTTTTGAAAGTTCTATATATTTGAATTTCACCTGAAAATAAGGAATATTGCCATCTATGCAGTAGCGGAAAAGCCTTTTTGTAACGCCATCTATTGAGAAATTAAAAATTAGTTTATTTGTAAACAATGAAAGCAACAGTCCTTATCACGTAAACCAGCCGATGACAGGTCGTAAGCCCTGTAGGTGCCTCGAGTTCCTGGTTCTTCTAATATCCCAACTTCGTCTCTATTGAGATGTTAAAAAAAATGTTTGGTAATAAAAATATCATTTGACTTCCGAAAGGGAAAAAAATCCAATGTTTGCGTATATGCAATTAAAAAAAAATAAAAATCATAGTGTTTTAAAAATTTTAGAATCCTGAAATACTAAATAAATCACGGGTAAATCATCATTTTACAACTTTTAATAGCGAATGGTTAAAAGCTTGTAACAGAAAGCCCCATCAATCTTTTGTTAATAATATAAAATTAATTATGCCATCGAGTTTAAATAAATTGTATAGTTGAGGTTTTAAAAACATTTATTATACGCTCTTAATCATAACGTCTTTACAAATCGCTTTTTATTCGGGGGTTTCATTTATCAATAGGCTTTGAATCGTATCAAATGATTTTTCATGTTCGTTCTGGTTAAACGTTTTCAATTTTGGTTGTCATATCGTCGTTGAATAAAGTGATTTTATCTTAATAATTAATATAAGTCAAAATGAGACAGGACTTAAGAAAGGAAAATATGACATGTCTGTGATAATGCGATGTTTGTTGACAGCATCATTAATCATACATAATCAATCAAGTATTCAAGATTTTGCAAGTTTTTGTAGTAAAAAAACGTTTTACAGTTCTTTTTACTCATAGCCCGAGAGATAGCAACGTTTTCTATGAAATATTTTTTAATGGCTGGTTTTTATATATCTTCTTTCTTTTTGAATATATAGGTATGAAAAAGATAAGTCTGGCACCTGGGAGTGGTTACGTTTACCAGTACGCATCCTCTTTATGGGTGAAAATTGCAGATTTTAACATCATTTCAATATAATTAATAGAATTAAGACTTTTATGTTCTTTGTACCAATAAAATCTATCCTTTTGTGAAATATGTACTTAGGCTGTGTTTCTCGAACAAAAGTATCGGTAATAGTTTTTTTTATAGTTAAAATACTTTGATTTCATGAAATTGTGCAATATTTTTGATGGTTTCATTGAAATCTAATCGTCAAACGGCTCAATTTTGATCAATATTATGAATTCAAAGTGACTACCTATACTTTTACTGATACTTTTGCAGAAACAACCTAGCCTTACTGTCACTCAAATATATATATAAAAAAGAATAAGTTTTTTTTTCAGAAATCTTCCTGAAAGTGCACTGTATAAATGAACAAGTTCGTTGTAATCAGATGGATGGTATAACAGCACAAAAAGGACTTACAAATGATACTAAAATCTGAAATTTTCACCTTCAGAAAGAAGATGCCCACTGGTAAACGCAACCACTCCCAAGTGCCAGACTTACCTTTTTCATACCTATATTCAATATAGACGGAAATATAAAATGAAAACAGAATATGTATAAAAAAAGAAAAATTTGATTTACTGTCTTATATTTAATATTAAATTTATTTAATTTATTTAAATTTAAAAGTAGCTCCACGAGTTACTTTTCGTGTTATGCATTTATTTTCTTGTCGCTCTTTTAGCGTTCTGTGAAGGGGCCGTTTACCGTCCCAATATGCGGAGCCGGTGGTGGTGGTAGTAGCGAAACACCCCACACAGTTCAACAATGAGGTTGACCACCCATTATGAATGTAGTGCCTTTTTATTTGAGACGAGACTAGTTTAGATGTACACCTGTGGTAGCGTGTCCGGAAAATTGGACGTAGCCGATTGGCCGTGGACAATTGACCGTACGCCCATTTTACCGTATGGACAATTTATCGTGAGGACAATTTACCGTGGGGACAATTTACCGTGAGGACAATTGACCGTGAGGACAGTTGGCCGTGAGGACAATTGGCCGTGGGGACAGTTGGCCGTGAGGACAGTTGACCGTACGGACAATTGACCGTGAAGTCAATTTATCGTATGGACAATTGACCGTATGGACACTTCGCCGTGCGGAAACGATTTTTAGCATCAGAAATTTTTTTCTTTCTTTTTTCGTTTGAGTTAAATAAATTGCGTGAATAAAATTTTTTTACAAAATAAGGGGTTATTATGTAATTCTCATTTGCTACATTTTGAGATATAAGAAGACGTCTGTTCTTAAACTTCTTCTTGTTCTTTTTTTCATTTATCGAGATGGATATCGATTTATACTAATAAGAATGTGTAGTTTTCGAAACAATTTAAACTTCTTTGTTTTCTTTTGAAATTATGAGAAACCAATATAGCGGCCACGATTTAAAGGTAGTTTTTCAAAATGAATTGCTTCATTTTCAGATTTAATTTGACGTTTTTAAAATGATTATGTAATTATGAAGTTCTAATTTGCTACATTTTGAGATATAAGAAGACGTCTGTTCTTAAACTTCTTCTGGTTCTTTTTTTCATTTTTCTCCTGTGGAATCCTGTGGTAGGTAGCCCCACATTGTGGGATATGCTGTGATGGTACAAATGAATAAATTATTGTTTCTATCATCTATTTAGATGGGTCGATGGCAGAGCGGTTAACGCGCTGGGCTAGTAACCCAGTGGTCGCGAGTTCGAATCCTGCCTCGACCGATTTCGTTCACCTATAGCACAAGCATTTATGCTTCATTTGGGGAATGTAGGAAAATGTAAATGTACTTCTTTAATAAATGACATATTCATAAAAAAAATAAAAAAAGCATAGGTACCCTACGCAGCCATGTTTGTGAAAAAGACTCCTTTTCTGTATAAATTTAGTGATTTCTTAACATTGTAGTTAGCAAGTCTCGTTTATCTATGGTAATTAACATGTCAATCGGGGTGAATTTATAACAAGTCTTATACAGATTATTGGATATATCACAGATTAGCCTTTACAAATAACGGATTAAGAATGTTGAATTATGTAAATTATTTAAAGTAGGGAGAGAAAAGAGTATCTCGAATAATAAATCACAGCTGTTGACAATACATATTGGAATGTCAGACATAAGTCAATGAGACGTTTCCTTATCAACGGTTCTAGAAAACCATTTTCAACATGTTTATATTATTTAACAGATTTTTAATTATCTCAATAGAGACGAAGTTGGAATATTTATTGTAGGAGAACCGGGAATCAAAGCACCTACAGGGCTTACGACCTGTCATCGGCTGGTTTACGTGATCACTTTATGCGCTTGCGCAACGTTCACCAATTATGCCTTTTTAATGAGATACCTATCAATTCAATTTTGAAACTTCTATATATTGTAATACTGAAATTCTTTTCGCTTGAAAATAACGAATTTTTACTACAGCCATCTATGGGTGAAATTATGAACAACAATATTATTATTTTTTATTTAATAATAATAATAAATTTATTTGTTGCATTAAAAATAACAAGAAATTATATACATTTTGAACTATTTTACAACAAATAGGCTATTGCTCAGCTGTACACCCGTGGAGACCCACAGTGCAGCTGATTTTCAGCAATGCCTTGGACGATCACAAAATATATATTTTATACAAACAGATAATAAATAAAAAATAAAATAACATAAAATTATATACGAAAACATTTATACATGAAGAAAAGAAAAAAAAAATAATAATTGAGAAAGATAAAAAAAACAAAAGGAAAAAACATATATATTATATATACAAATAAAAATAAATAAACAAAGAAAGCATTATTAGGATAGTTAATTTTGTTGTACATTGGTACTTACTTTGGCATTATTACATTTAATTTTGTGTACTTAACAGCCATTCACTGCAATGCTTTTTAAAGCTCTGCAGTGAGGCTGCCGTACGAATGTGCTGCGGCAATTCATTCCAATATTTGGTTGATGTGTATGTATAACTCCCTTCAAAGGCAGTGGTTCGATGTCTGGGGAGAATAAGTAGATAGTCTCTTTGTCGCGTAGCATGCATATGAATATCACGGGACCACTGTAATCTGTCATACAGATAGGAAGGTGTCTTACTTTTAATGATTCTGAATATTTGACACAGATGATGAAACTTCCTTCTGTTAAACATATTCAGTATCCCGTGCTGCTTAAGGTATGGAGAAACATGTGCTCGCCTAGGTATTTTGTAACAAAAACGTGCACACGCATTTTGAATACGTTGCACTTGCTTTTGTGTATTTTTTAACAAAGAAGGACCATACACCGCATCCCCATAGTCTAATATGGATAAAACAAGACTATCTGTCAGCAGTTTGCGAACATTGACCGAAACATATTCCCGTATTTTATATGAAAGGCGTAGCCTTGAATAGCCCCATTGCATCTTTTTTTTTACATGCTCTTCAAATTTCATCCCTTGGTCCATCACTATACCGAGATTACGTGCAACGCTTAGAAATGGAATGTCAGTGGAATCAATGGCAACCCTAAAGCCGCTGCTTTCCACAGCAGTAATTTTTTGTTTTGGGCCCACAACCAGGGCTACAGTCTTTCGGGGGTTGAGAAGTAGTGCATGGGCTTGTGCCCAAGAATGAATTTTATTTAAATCACTATTTATCATGCCCACGGCCGATTGTACGTTATGTTTTTCAAAAGACAAATAAACTTGTGAGTCATCTGCGTACATATGTGATTTGCAGTAATTAAGAACATTCATCATATCAGCTGTGTATAAAGCAAACAACAATGGCCCAAGTATGGACCCTTGTGGAACACCGCGAGTCAGCTTAACAGCAGTAGAGTATTTCAAAGACCCACCGAATTCACTGCAGACTAGACGCTGCGTTCTGCCTCTGAAATAACTTTGGAACCATCTGATAGTTCCATCGTCAAATCCATAGAACCGCAATTTCGATAAGAGCAATGGAATACTTATCATGTCAAATGCTTTGGAGAAATCAAGAAGAACCAATATTGATACTTTGCCCTTGTCACATGAAGTGTGTAAGTCATCGGTAATGCATTGTAACGCTGAAGTTGTGCTGTAACCCTTACGAAAGCCGGACTGATGAGGGGGTATAATTTTACATTTTTCCGCATATTTTACTGTTTGATCAAACACGATTTTCTCAAGTAATTTAGAGAGAGTGGGCAATATACTAATTGGTCTAAGGTCATTTAAGCTCGAAATCGGTGTCTTTTTGGGCAGTGGCTTAACAAGTGCATTTTTCCAGATCTCTGGTACCGTACCAGATGTCAATGATTTATTAATTATAGTTGTAATAGTACTAATCGTATACGGTAGAATGAGATTTATCATATTAATACTAATACCATCACACCCGATAGCATATGATTTAATAGTTTGTATGTGTCTACTTATAGCAGCTTCGTCTACAGTTTGGAGCTTAAAAGACTGTGAGGTTATATACTTGTTCATATTATAATGATTAAGTAAGTCCTCATTATGTGATATATTTTGATTTATGTTTATAAAATGATTATTAATTTTGTCTGGATCATTTAATTCAGTTGGTATATCGGGTTGTTTTTCCTTTAATTCAAGGCTGTTTGACAGAGATTTCCAAAGTTTTTTTGAGTTGTGAATATTGCAATTGACATTATATGCAAAAAAAGCCGATTTTTCTCTTTTTATAGAGGAGGTTACCAAATTTCGAAGTTGTTTATAATATGTGTAATGAATTTCTGCTTTGGTTTTCAGATATCGGCTATGGGCGCGATCTCTAACCCGCATCATATATTTTATTGTATCGGTTATCCAGGGTTTGTGTCTATCTCTTATTATTTTGGTCTGTATTGGTGCAAAGGTGTCAAATAAATCTATAACATATGAATTGAAATTTTTAACCATATCATCTACACTATTCATTAATCGTATGTCTTCTAACGGACCATTATTTATTTCGGCACTGAGATTATCTACATCAACATCTTTGATATTTCTAAATGTTATTGTTTTAGTTACTCTTCTGGGTTTGGGAAATTTTAAATCGCATACAATTAAACCATGATCACTCATATCCTTGCAATGATGCACGCTGAGATTTGTAACTTTCTCAGGTGCATTAGTGAATACCAAATCTATGATCTTTGATGAAGTATTTGTTACTCTTGTGGATTCATGAATAACTGAAGTCATATTAAAAATATTAAATGATTCCAACAGTTTTCTTGCATTAGTTTCTTCAGTGTCCGTAATATCAATATTAAGATCACCTAGTACAAAGATATTATCACAATGAAAAATGAAGTTAGATATATTATCACTAATACATTCGATTGATTCACCTACGCCCTTACTATGCGGTCTATATAATGTACCCAATATAATACTGATGTTTGGAGCCTTGATTTTTATCCACGTTTGTTCTAAATATTTGTTTTCGTATGATAAAATCGTACAAGAAAGTCCGCGACGAACATAGAAACCTACACCTCCACCTCGACTTGGTCGTGGTGCCAAATATAAAGTGTAACCTGGTTAAGCCCTATCCGTTGCACCTCTGACCTCATCAATCCACGTCTCGTTCAGGGCAAGCACATCAATTTCATGTTCATCCATATAAACACACAGATCATCGAACCCTGTGCCTAGAGATTGAGCATTTAGTAAGCCTATAGATAAGCTCCTTTTTTTATTCCTGAATCGACTCATTCTGGATTATTATTTAAATTAAATTTACTCAAAAAAAAAAATCAATGAAAATATTTCACCACAATAATTGCTCAACACAAGAATACATACACATAAACAATACAATATGCACAAAGTCAATGGAGTGAAGCACCGCAACGCAACCAACAACAAAAATACACAGCAACCAAATAATAAACAATACCGAAGGTACACGAAAACAATATAAATAAAAAAAGCAAGTACAGGACCAGATATTCATAAAAGAAAAACAGAAAATAGAAAAAAAATAGAAAAAGAAGAAGTTGAGTAAATTAAAAAACATAAATTTATAATTGAACATGATCTTCAACTTGTGAGAGAGAAGTCTTAAAAATATTAAAAAAAAAAAAAACAAAAATTACAGTCAACAAAAACATCACATGTACTAGGTACTTTGGTTGTTTCCGACGGCATTTTAACTAATACCATTTCAAATAAAATGAATACATGTTTAATAGAAGAATATAATATCACTACAAGTTATTTATAAGTCAATACCGACAAATTAATTATGATTTGTATGAATCATATTTGAAATTTTTAAACGCGTTTATTTCAAAATCACTTTTTTTTTAAATATGTCATTGTTCCCCCAAACGAGCGATATATGAGGCATTAATGAAATTTTTTACAAGATGATGTGATAACGATAATTAAAAAAAAATACATTTATTATAATCATGAGTGTGTGAAAGAAAATTCTTATAAAGATAAAAATATAAGTGAAATAAGAGTAAATTACATGTTGAATGTTACATATATTAATAAAAGATAAATTATTAATTAAAACTTTCCAATAAAATAGGTATTAAAGCATATAATACATACAATTAAAACTCTTATAAAATGAGATAAGGCAAATTAAACAAAAAAGAAACATAATATAATCCATTATTAATCGCTAGTTTGTGAGAGAATCCTAGGGATAAAAAGTATAAGTGGAAGTCAGTATTACATATGTATGAATGGTATATATGAAATATTATTAAAACAAATTATCAATGAGAAACCTTTAAAATATGAGATTAGGAAAGTTAAGAACATGTGTATAATATATAAATAATAATTATAATAATAATAATCAAAGTTTGCGAGAGAAAAGTCTTACAAATAAAAACAAAAAAGTATAAATGAAACATAATTTACCTCTAAATTTCTTAATAGGGTGATCTCATATAATATATTCCTTATTACACCCACACTAAATTAACATTGAGATAAATCACTTTAGCCCCTCTATCACAGAAATACTGTTCAGCAATATAGGCCTATCTTCATCTGTCTTCTTAATAAATATTGTTCCGTTCTTTGTCCATAAGTATTTGTAGCTTAATTCTCTCTTCTTGACTCTTGCGAGGTTGAAGAGGTATCTAGATTTAGGAGTCAGGCACTCCGAAACAAAGATGGGTCGGACAGGTCCAGACATGCCCAGTAATGATGAGTTAAGTTTCTTTTCAGGAGCCTGAGAACGATTATATTTTTTCATACTTGTTAATAACTCCTCCCTGGCCATTCCACCAAAGAATGTGACCTGCACCACACCCGGTGATTCTCCTTTACTAGTGTGTCTCTTGATATCTTTGACATCTTTCAGTCCTGTATCCGAACCTATGACGGTGCATAGGTTGTGCACCAGTCCCTTCAATTCCGTGATGCCTTCACCTGGTACCACAGGAACACCTCTTAAAACTAGGGATGACCCTAGTGCCGCTTTTTCCTGTCTTTCGCACTTGTTCTCCAAGGTCACCAGTTGTTTTTCCATTTTCTCCAAATTGGCAGCCATGTCTACACCAGACCTTAGCCCCTTGATGATCTCGTCCTTCTCCTCGTTAGACCTAATAAGAGCCTCTATGGTTTTCCTTAATTCGCCCATTTCAGATTCCACCCGAGCCATAATCCTAGCCTCCATCTCCACCACCCAATCCTGAAGGGGAGCACCCTCTGAGTCCGACCTAGCTGGCGGGGTTACAGGGACGTCCAGGGGACCCATCACAGATTGCAACGGGCTGCTGCGCGGGTCATGCAACGCACACTGGTCGCATCTCCATGTAGAGCGCGTTAAGCATGACATCTTATTATAGTTAGTCTTGGTCATCTTGACACAGCGGAAGTGATAACTGTTATAGCACCTACCACATTTGAGTTTCTTGGTAGGGCTAACAACATTTCCACATGACCCACACGGGCAATTCTTTCTCACTTTGTCATCGCTCATTTTGAAGAACAATCATACAGATATTGGACACTAAGAATTTTCTCACTTCAACTGCACATCAAATGATATATAACTTTTATGTTTTCGTTTATATATATGAGCTATAACACTTGTATTTTGTTTTTGTTATATCCAGATTGGAATGTCTCTCATCACAAAAAGAAAATTAAAATATACAACTATTTAATCATTACAATAGATAAACATTAATATTTTTCTTGTTTACATATAATAATGATGGTAATTGTAATAAAAATAAGGCGTGAAAAGATTAACAGTGCGCACTTTGACAGATGTTATTGTCACCCTTTTGTATAATTTATATGAATTTATTTTGTTGTAACGCCATCTATTGAGAGAATTGGTTTTTTGTAATTAATTTTGTAATATATTCGATGTTTATATTAATTAACATATTGGAGAGAAAAACAATACTAGATATTTATATTAAGATTTTCTCATGAGCGACTCTAGAATCCATGGAATATTTGAATAATTTTGTTACATATTATGTTATTTCTATTATTTTTTGGATAAATTTTTAACATCTCAATAGAGACGAAGTTGGAATATTATAGGAGAACCAGGAAATCGGCGCCTTCAGAGTTTACGACCTGTCATCGGCTGGTTTGCGTGATCACGTTACGTTCACCAATTATGTCTTCTTATTAAGTTCCCTTTACCAATGCTATTTCGAATGTTCTATATTTTTTCAATATTTTGTACAATGTTTTTTTTTGTGTATTTGTATCATTCATTTTAAATTTTTTTAATACTCTTGATTACCTACTCTTTTTTTATAACTTGTAAAATATGAAAATAACAGCTGAATAAAGATACTCAACTGTGTAAAATAACAGTCCCAGAACAGGCATTTGCCTAGTGGGGCGTTATTAGTTACTTTGTATATGTTGTATTTGTTTTTGTGTAATAATAATAAATAAATAAATGGGAAATTGATCGTTTGAAAATAAGCTGTTTTAACTATCGCCATCTATAAAGCAACGAAGAAACCTTTTTGTAACGCCATCTATTGAGAAACTGGTCTCTATTGAGATGTTGAAAATTTGCGGAACGTTCACCAATTTTAACTTCTTATTGAGTTTCCTTATCGATGCAATTTTTGAAAGTTCTATAATTATCAATAATGGGATACAATTCGTTTGAAAATAACACATTTTTACTATCGCCATGTATGAAATAATGATGAAACCTTTTTTTGTAACGCCATCTGGCATCTATTGAGAAGTTTGTTTTTTGTAAATAATGAAAACAACAATAACAAAGATGTCACCCCTGAATTGAGCCAGAAATATAATTTCATTTTTGGCTTGTTTACCTACTTTTACCAATGTGCATGTAAATCGAATAATGGGTTACGTAAGAAACCGGACACACAGAAGCCCAAGGACCCAATTCTCCGGCTAAGCCTGAGCTAACTACCGAGGCATGTTTTAACTTAGCTCGCCGAAATAAAATGTTTACGTTCCATTAAATCATTTTTGATTATTTATTTATTTATTTACGGCAAATTGCCTTTTATACATAAACAACAATTAGGTACACACATTGAAATACAAATGAAAACTTAAAACAATCATAAACTACTATTACTAAATCAATAAATATATAAAAAAAAATACAATTTGAAATAAAAGATATAGGTATAAAATACAAAAGTCATTAAAATATACAAATAATCATATACACACTTTGAAAAAGATATAGGTATACTTATACACATTGAAATACAAAAGTCATTAAAATATACAAATAATCATATACACACTTTGAAAAAGATATAGGTATACTTATACACATTGAAATACAAAAGTCATTAAAATATACAAATAACCATATACACACTTTGAAAGGAGAAAGAAAAAAAAAATAACAATCATAAAAAAAATGTGTAAGTACTTAAGTATACACATTGAAATACAAAAGTCATTAAAATATACAAATAATCATATACACACTTTGAAAAAGATATAGGTATACTTATACACATTGAAATACAAAAGTCATTAAAATATACAAATAACCATATACACACTTTGAAAGGAGAAAGAAAAAAAAAATAACAATCATAAAAAAAATGTGTAAGTACTTAAGTATACACATTGAAATACAAAAGTCATTAAAATATACAAATAATCATGTACAAACTTTGAAAAAGAGAAAAAATATATATTTAATAATTATACAAAAAAACTATACTTATAATAAAATAACAAGAAGTCAATATAAAAAAAAATTATAATAATAGTGTAAAAAATTAAAGAACTATAAAAACAAACATATGGGTACATAGGTAGGTACTTAGAAAAAAAAAAATAAAGTAAATAATAAAACAAAATAAAGCGTTAACAAAAAATATAATATGCACAATACACGTGAAGTAGGCAAGCAAAAAAATAGAAGAAAAAAAAAATGTAATGCAAAACAACGCTAGGCAGGTACCCGCCGTCTTTAGCCAGTAGAGTCATGGTATAATGTGGCTGTGTGTGTGTGCGCGTTAGTTTAGGAGCTATCGAAGTGGAACAGGGTCGGTGCTCGGCTAGATAATGCCGTTGCTTGTAAAATGACCCATAATAACGGGGGTGTCGAATTTTAAATTTATTATTATTTATTGTACAATTTAATCAAATCAGAAAATGATAGAATATTCGTGTCACTTTGTAAATAGTTCATACTTTCTATGGGAATGTGAAAAAAAACGATTAATATACTGTAAGTATTTACGCTGAATTTGTTATAAGTTACGAATGTGAATATTGTAATGACACCATAATATATGAGAGTATTCAACTTGGTTTATGAGAAAGTATCTTATGGTTTGCATATTTAGAGAAAGAGTTTAAAAATAGTTCTATAATGAAAAAAAAATGAAAAAACAACAATAGAAAACAAAACAAAAAAAAAATAAAAAAAAAATAAAAAAATAAAATAAAAAAAAAAAATTATATTTAAAAATAAAAAAAAAAAAAAATAAAAAAAATTTGGTGCACCTAGAGGTCTTCCAAACGCACGTGCACTCGAGACGTCCCAGGCATTGTCGCTCCCGGTGTCTCTCCAGTGCTTGATCCGTCACCGATCATCTTCAGAACACCACGCCTATATGCACCCAATGATGTTGCAAATATATCTACTTCGTTATAACGGTTACCCTCCCTTAACAACCTTTGTAAAGGTGAGTTGTAATAATAATTTGATGTCGCACTATCGCAGGAAAATGTAGTTCTACTACGAGAATTCCGGGTTGGAATATGTAGGCTTATTCGTTCTAGGAGGTAAGGGCAGTCAATTAGGCTATTTATGATTTTATATAAAAATAACATATCTGCAAGTGTTCTTCGGTCGATCAACTTAGGTAAATTATAAGTAAGTCTTAGGTTATCGTAATTTATATCGAACAATGATATTCCTAGTTTATAATTGATAAAACGCAAAAATTTATTTTGTACTTTTTCTATACTTTTTATGTGGACGTTATAATATGGGTTCCATAAAACTGAGTTGTATTCAAGGATAGGTCTTACTAAAGTTTTGAATAATATTAAGAAAGAGCGAGTATTCTGGAAGTCCCTACTCAATCGAAGCAAAAAACCTAGAGTTCTAAGTGCCTTGTTGACAATATTGTTTATGTGAGGGATAAATGTTAGCTTTTCATCAAAAGTTACACCCAAATCCTTTATTTGCTGCACTGATTCTAAGACATGATTTTCGATTTGATATTCAAAATCAATCAATTCTTTAGATTTACTGAATCTCATGACTTGGCATTTTTTTATGTTGAGATTTAAGTTGTTAGATTTGCACCAGTTTTGCAAGATGTTTATATTATTTTGTAAAATTAAGCAGTCATGAGCTGTACTAACTATTTTGAATATTTTGAGATCATCAGCAAATAATACATGACCTATGTCATAGAAGAGTTCTTCTAAATCATTAATGAAGAGATTAAAGAGAACAGGTCCTAAATGTGAACCTTGAGGTACACCACTCGATGCGTATATAGAGCCATATTCAGAATTGTCTAGTAACATCACGCGACAGAGAGACCATCTACTTATTCTCCCCAGACATCGAACCACTGCCATCAAAGGGAGTTATACATACACATCAACCAAATATTGGAATGAATTGCCGCAGCACATTCGTACGGCAGCCTCACCAAGAGTATTTGGCCTCACTGCAGAGCTTTAAAAAGCATTGCAGTGAATGGCAGTTAAGTACATAAAATTAACTAATAATACAAGTAATAATGCGTTCGAATATATTTTTAAATTGCATATACGGAAATTTTTCCGTATCGGAAGTCAAATGATATTTTTATTGACAATAACATCTCAATAGAGACCAAGTTGGGATATTATATATATGTCATTGTCAATAAAAATATCATTTGAATCCCGACAGGGAAAAAAATCCAATGTTTGCGCATATGCAATCAAAAAATATATTCGATTTATATATGTACACATTGGTACATGTAGGTAAAGAAGCCAAAAATGAAATAATATTAGAGGTGACATCTGTGCGAGACACCGTAACCTCATTTACAAGGACTGATGCTTTCATTGTTTACAAATAAATCAACTTCTCAATATAAGGCGTTACAAAAAGGTTTCTTCGTTACCTCATAGATGGCAATAGTATAATTTCGTATTATTCAGGTGAAATGTTTACACATTATTCAAATATATAGAACTTTAAAAATTTACAATGATAAGGGAACTCAATAAAGGCATAATTGGTGAACGTTGCGCAAGTGCATAAAGTGATCACGTGAACCATCCGATGACAGGTCGTAAGTCCTGTAGGTGCCTGAGTTCCTAGTTCTTCTATTATATCCCAACTTTGTCTCTATTGAGATGTTATTATCAGTAAAAATAATAATGCATTATTTGTTTATTTTAACTTTTTTTTTCATTTTGCTTTTAATTTTTTTTTTCATTTTGTTTTTTTATTATTCCTGTTTAGATTTTTCATATATAATTTAGTTTAATCTCATTTTTGTATTATTATCTATATGTATCTATTTAAATTGTGATCGTCCAAGGTATTGCTGAAAACCAGCAACACTGGATCTCCACGAGTGTACAGCTGAGCAATGAATGGCCTATTTGTTGTAAAATAGTACAAAAAATGTATAATTGTTTGTTATTTTTATATATTATATGTATGCAACAAAAAAAATATTATTATTTTAATAGTGGTGTTACAGTTTGTGTATGTTATGTTAATTTTAATAAAAAAAATGTCAAGCGAACGATTGTCAAAGATAACTTCGGATACGTTTGTAAAACAGACCAATTTTGTTTAAACTGGCACCCCAAGAAAAGTAGGTATATGTGACAACTAATGTCGAGTAAAACGTAACATAAGGACTAATCCAAGTCGAGTCAGTGTGATTTGCATCTCACATACCGGCGTTACTCTATGGTTGGCCGCCTTCCAAGATGGGTAGTTAACATACTTGGCGACAGTCGTATGAATGCAAAGTTTTCCACGACAAAACTGCACAATGCATTCCACGCGACCTTCCCTATCCTCGCCTTATCTCAGAGTTTATGATATAATTTAGCAACCAAGGACAATACAACACTTACAAACAAAACTTAAATAAAAATTTGATTATACGAGTGCTGAATATATCGGGAATTTATAAACGTTAATTTTTGGAATCGATTTTTATGATATTGAAAATCCTAGAAGTTTTTCACTCAATATGGAGAATTATTATCTGCCACATGCATAATTTTCCTTACAATGATATCCAACACACTAGGATGAATATTTATAATACGAATATTTCACACAGCACTTAAATTTACTCGTCCACAACCCTCGCAGTTATGGTATCAGATGACAGACGCAATAAGAGATTCTCTCAGTTCTCAGCATGATGTACACTTTTTGTCATTGTTTTAAAATGTTTTATTAATGCTCATTATCTTCAGTATCTTACAAATTAACGAATTTATTCTATCAAAGATATCCATTTCGAACTAACAAACAAAATATATTATCATCTTGGTATATACATACATATGTCACAAAAGCAGACAAAAAATGGACAAAAGATCTTATTCTACTCGCCGATAGCTAGTGGACAAGGAATGCTCGTAACAAAGAACTGAAAAACATAAGAAGTCTCTACATCTAACAATGGAGGGATTTCTAGTAAAATGAAAAATGTAGTTAGCACAATATCGTCTACGCATAATCTCACAGTGTGGAGACGTGAGACACTTGTACGGGTGTATCTTATAAAATAAAGAACGACACACCTAAAAATATAACATTCAGTGGTGAACCACAATGCTGAGATATTATTTTGCCTGTTGTATTTTCGATTTCATGGCTCTGACGTAATACCCGAAAACAGTGATAATAGAAAAGAATGAAATAGAAATAGAAATAATATAGCAATGATAAAAGAAAACAATAATATATTTTATTTTATTTTTCTTTTACATTGTTTTTGGGGCTAATATTAATTTAACACGCACCCAATAACAAGTTGCCACATTCTGAAGACTACGATATTTATCGTCTCACAGATCCAGACTGAAAACACAATATATGTAAAACTGTGTCTCCACCGGGAATAAAACCTGGGACCTGGATCATCAGTCAGATAGACAGCATAAAACAATAACAGAATTAAAATGGTTGACGAGTGTGTGTACTTTGGCAACAAGACAAAACACGGAAAAGAAATCCAAACGGCAGAATTACCTAGAAGAATAGGTCCGGGTTGGGCTGCTTTTGGTAAGTTGAGGCATACTTTTGAAAACAAGGTAGTCCCTCTATGTCTAAAAAGTAAAATGTATGATTCATGTGTTTTGTTCGTAATGACATATGGCTTGGAAACAACGACCCTTACTGCAAAAACGGTCGACGTGTTGAAAGTTGCACAACGATCCATGGAAAGGTAGATGCATAGCTTGAATCTTTGAAGAAATGAAGAGATAAGGCGTCGTACTAAGGTTGCCGATATAATTTCAAGATTACAGTGATAATATATCCTAAATGTAATGCTAGGTTACTATTAAATCTTTACAGTAAGCTGGTACAAGCAAAAATGCTCCAGGATGCATAATTAAAATAGGAACATAAAATTCTGTATTATTTTTATAATGTCTCATTGGACGTCCAACTAGGTGAACCTGTATTAGGACATCCGATATGTAGTTACGATTTGTAGGTATCAAGATGTTTAAAAACTTAATAAATAAAAATTATGAATGAATAGTGAGCATACTAGAATATTATGTTTAATTTATTATTGGATTCCTCTATGCCGATGGATATAAGCCAACTGTTTATTGTTTTTTTCAGAGTGTCTATTTTCATATTTTTCCAAGTGTCAGGTAGTATGTACATATATTGTACATTTTGGGGCCAAGAAATTTAAAATTACGCTGTGCGAATGTGGTGATTGTTTTTTTCTTTACGATATTAGATAGACCTTTGAGCATCGCGAGTAGAGTATGAATGACTAGCTATCGGGTATTCTTGTCTATGTTTGTGAGTGTGTAAAATTCTTTTCTTAATGTACAATTGTCTAACATTGAGGACTCTAAATTCAGTGAATAATTTATTACTGTGATAAAATAAATACAATACAATAGATCGTGTTTCTGGATTAAAGTGGCATAGTGCTGGTCACTTGATCAGACAAGGGTATACTTGGTGAGTACCCAGAATACTTTAGTGGAGACCATGGAAAAATAATAGAAGTGTTGGAAGACCCCTAAAAGATGGTCTGGCGACATTGTTCAAGTGGCTGGTTAAACCTGGATGCGGAGGGGACAGAACAGAGACGAGTGGAAGTGTATGGAAGAGGCCTACATCCAGCAGTGAAGGAACGAGGGCTTTAGAAGAAGAGGTGGAAGAAAATATATTTTTTGAAATTCCTTTACCCTAGAAAATAAATTCATTACCAAATAATGATCTTATGGTAAATATTAAAATAAAACGAGACGTGAAAAAACTTTGATGGTCAAATTTGAAGATCCGTTAAACTAAAGTGGTTAAATAAGCGTTTAATGCCATTATCAGCATTTACCGCTGTTGCGTAAATATTTACAGGTTATAAAGGTAAAAAAAAACACATGAAATCTGTCAGTCGTAATGTGAATGCTCCACGTCGATAAGCCGCACTTCCTGTTTTACCGACCGACCTATTTTTTATTCTAGATAGCTTTTGCGATGGTTACATCGGAAAGCTTTTTTTTACATAATATGTCATTAATGAACTTTCAAACCAAATAAGTGTCTGAGTGATAAAATAATGTACTGATGGGACAGTGGTAGATTGACTTGAGTGAAGGAATGTTAATGTGACCGTGGGTTCGAATCCTGCCTTGACCGATTTTTTTTACCTATAAATATTTATGGTGAGTGTATGAGTAGTTGTAGCCTAAATTCAAGAAATTTTGAACAGCTTGTAGAAATAAATGAATATTGAACAAATCACAATTTTCACTCGACAAAAAAACGACAAGATATGAAACGAAATTAAATTGATGTACGAAAAACCACAAATACAAATTATATTCAGTCGATGTAATTTTAAAAAGAGACAAAAAAAACAACGGATCATAACAAAATGCTTGAGGATATAACCACCCACTTATGAAATTTTAAACGCGTGGCTAAACTCATCACTACCTCACTAGTAAGTCACTCCACCAATTGTTCAAATTTTGTATGGAAAATTTTCAGCATTTCCATGAAATGAGTTATTAAAATTATTTTTGATTTAAATATTTTTTTATGAACTTGATAATTCTTCAATTCAATTTGATGAGAGTGATGTGCCTTTTTACCAATTTGAAAATAAAAATATCGAATATCAAGTTTCCGGAGTTTGGGGTCACTTTGAAATATTTGATAGTTGAAAAAAATGAGATTCACTATTCAGATATCGTTCAGATATAATGGGGTCTATGGAAGTATTAGTTAGGTTTACAAATTTGAAAAGAGTATTTGATAAAGTATAATAAACATGCCGTAGGTACGCAGCACATAGCACACACACATTGTGATGAAACTTTCAGAATGCAATCTTAGCCTAAAAATGCGAATTTATAACTCCCCTTGGGTTAGTGAGGAGAAAAAATATTTTATTAGGATTTGTAGTTTTTTCCTGTAAATGTACAAAATAAAAATGGATTAATTCGAAATGGAAAAATATATCATGACATGTAATAATTCATATATTTTGGCGCTTTTTAGCAATATTTTTTTTCTTCATATATTCCTTTTTTATTGAACTTATATACCTATGTATTTATTTGACTTTGAGGTTCATAAATCTATGAAATCATATATTAATTATGTAAAAGCCAATTTAGGGTTTTAAAGTAAAAAAAAATAAATCATTCGCTGCACACATGATGGGCCATCTTTTGTCCGAAATAATTTTATAATTTTCATTACAAAAATTATTTGTGTAAACCTCGCAACATGGATATATACTCTACAATTTATTTTATTTTCAAGTCTAAATCCGATAAATATATATTTTTTTTTAAATTCATCAACCATGTTTAACAAAATAAAAAAACAGGCACTCGATCAAAGGCAAAATTAGTGAAAGTTGCGTAAGGACACAGAAGTGATTATGAAAACCAGTCTAAGTATCTTTTCCACGATTTTTCACGATTATATTAGTGCGACCTAATGTAAAATTAATCAAATAGAATTTGAACTAGGGTCTGATGATTTGCCAGATCAGCATTTAACATAATATATACCATAAACCCTAGGTCTTTCATAAAATTCCATCATAAATATGCGTTTCATTCGTAAGGTTTTTTTTCTATAGGTACTTACTTAGTTGCGTTTGTTGGTTGGTTGAGAATATATTTCCAACAAACCTGTGAGCCCATTTTTACTAGTTATATCTTGAAATAAAAAATATTTCTAAAATGTGACGAAAAATTGAAAAAATAATATCCGTTGTAATAAATTATAATTATGAATATGAAGTAAATCAAACTTAAAAATTGAGATGTTGCGAGGGTAAAGCGTATAAGCTTGTGTGAAGCTAATAAATTTTTAAAAAAATAATACAACTTTACCATCCACCGACTTCCCATCGGCAGTCATGAGACTCCCCGTTTCCTATATTTTAAAATTATCTCAGGGCGTGAAGCCATAATATTATAATTCATCTTAAGGCAAATAACAAGAACATTAAGCAGGAAACATTTAACATTTTAGAGAAGAATTTACTGTCTGTGTTGAGTAGGTTGGCATGAGATAAAAGACCATTTTCATATACAATATTTAATTTCCATTGTATGCTGGACAGACATTTTATATAAGGTTATTTAAGTACTTATTAAAATAATCAGATACAGAAAATATTCAGAATTACAGGTATTTCATTAAGAAAATTTAAGTTATTGTGATATTTTTGAATGTCCAAGAAGTGTAGATTTTCCAAGTAAAATTTCATCATATATTATCCAAAAGCAGGGCATCATTGTAGAAAGTAACAGGTACAGCAAATTTTCAAAGTGGTATATCATCAAAATCAGTATGCTTTCAGAATATCATCAGTGGGTTACATGAATGTGACACCAGAAGTGTCACATTGATCATACAGGGTACATTGCATCATCATAAAATCGGGGTCCAGCATTCAATGGTTAATTATCCTAATACGTCACCACGTCATGACTGACGGGTATTATTAGTACGATACAAAATCTAATACAAATAAAGGCATAAAAATATTTAGAAGACGGGAGATCGGGAAAGATACTGATGGCGTGGTATCCTTCCCGAGCTTATTCAGGTGTTATCCCGTCTTCTCAGTATGCCAAATCTTCATCGTCATTTTTCCCAAGAGGTTAGACCTCGTGGTGTTGACCGTCCACATATCGAAAAGGAAAAGAAACCGAAACGTCAGATTTCGTCTATGCATACTGAGAGTGCGTTCCGAGAACGCTCACCTGGACTCGCAAAAGCGCGTTCCGCACACCACCAAACCGACACGTGAAGGACATGACGTTAGTAAAATAACGTCATAATGTACACACAAAAAATTACAAGACATCACAAGATACTTTTATGAATGAATAATATCCTTGAAACAAGTACAAATACATCCACACATATTCCCTAAAAGCATTCATGCTTGTGGTATATATAGGTGAACGAAATCGGTCGTGGCGGGATTCGAACTCGCGACCTCATGATTACTAACTCAGCACGATAACCGCTCTGCCAGTACCCATCTTTGAATATATATATGTACAATGCACACGTTGAAAAAAATGATGATATAAATAAACTTAAAAAAAGAGAAATCATAACTCTTCACCGTTCCAAAGTTGTTGAGAGTAAAACAGTTTACCTACTGTTGAATAAAAATATATTTTAAAAATTTAACTTCTTTATTGTAATGTGAATTAATTATTTTTTACTTATGTTTTCCAATTGGGAAAGATATCCACCAAAAAAATATATAGACAAAAATTATTTTTCACATTTGTTTACACAAAAAGAGATGATTTATTAGCGGCTATGGGCGGTTGACGACAAATATGTATATTCTCAAACTTATCATAGTTTAAAAAACATATATGTCGTTATGTTATTTATGTGTGACGCAATATTATGATCGTATATTTATATTTACGTTTTCACATCAAAAACTGTGTTGTTTTTTTCAATAACTACACCCATGGGAGAAATATTATTCTGAGAGAATACGATGTAATGATTAGAAAAAAATGTCGTTTTGAGAATCATAAACATGGAGCGAGAGAAAATTGAATTTCCAACGAAAATAAATCTGAATTTATGCGAAAGAGTTATATTGTGTTGTTCTTATTAAAAACAAACAAAAGACCAATAATTGTAGGGGTTGACCTAATTTTTATGAAACAATTGAAAATATCCAATCTACTAAATGACAAGTTGCCACATTATGGAGGCTAACGCGTCTAACAGATCCAAACTGAAAATACACTTAAAAATTATATCTCCACTAGGAATCGAACCCGGAACCTTTGACCCAACGGTCAGATCTGAGTCCTGTGCCCTTATTCCTATTTACGTGTAATATTTTGCGATAAGTTCCTCTGATCATTACATATCACAGAATGTTATGTATCACAAGCTGTCATTTATAACTATAATCTGTGAAACGAACGAATATGTGTACGTGTCGTTTTTTTGTCATTTCACAGAAATTAACACCACCTCGATATGTCGCATTAAACTTTGCGAATTCACCTGTCGAATGTCATACGTATTTCACTCCAATCAGAATACCGCGTTACGAACGGCGAACGGAAGTTTTCTCGGCATAATGCGCGGAAGTTTACGTGGGCTAGTTTCCGCGGAAAACAGAATAACGATCTGCTATAAGAAACACATGTAGCGTAGAAACTTGCGTATATTGCCGCGATAAAAGAGCCGGAATAGGCCTGCTGAAAGCCAATATTTGTTTGACGACGAGTTTTAATTGGTTGTCCAGACGAACGAGCAAATCGAAGGATCAAGTCATGCCTAGACATTGATAAAGATATTTTTTTTTGTATTTCGCGAGAAGAATACGAGTAATGTATTAATTAAAATCAGATATTCTAGATTTTCGATAGCAACAAAATATTACACATATAGGTACAAAAAAAAATAAGATGATTTATTGTTTTGCTTTCTCAGTTGTCAACCCTGTCTCACATAAATAAGATTTTTCACAAAATCTTTTCAGATATGTTTCTACGCACAGAATTATTTCAACTAGATATTATTTGTGTTTTTCGATTAGTTGTCTTTGATAAAGACGACATCATAATTTATTTGTTTTCTTTTGAACAAAAAAAAATATATGTACCTACTATCAGAGTCTTTTTTAGAAGCGACACAATGAAGATAGTTTTTGATCACCACTATAAAAATATAATAATAAATACGGGATAAAAACGAACAGTCTTAAGGTTGATTGTATACTATAAAAATAAGATGAGAATGAGTCATGTTTATAAAAATTATCTAAATAGTTAATTTACTTACCAAGAAACAGTCACAAAGTGTTGTGAAGAAAGAGTGGAACGTGATAGTCTTTAGAAGTAATGAAACTTACCTGAAAACAATAAAAAGACACAGATTAATTTTATTCACATTAATGCATACTTATTCATTTGTTTATTGATATTTATTCACAGTTATTAAATTGAGTGTTAGCACAACACACTGTTTAATATTTCAACTCTTCATAGTTTATTGTGCATTTAAAAATACAAAACTATGTTTTATATGCAAAAATCGTCTGGAAGTAGAAACTGTTGAGTGCATCGAAAAAGTCGCCACGTGGATGTATGGCAACAAGCTTAAACCGAACCCAACTAAAACAGAGTTTATGTGGGTAGCTTCACCACGGCGACAGAACCTCATTGAGAGTTACTCCTATCAACATCAACGGAGAAACACTCGTGCCAGCTGCAAGTGTCAAATTCTTGGGTATTCACTTGGACAATAAGTTGTCACTTGACCTTCAAATCTCAAAAACGGTCAGTTTTTGTTTTTTTCAACTCAGACAACTGAAAAATATTCGTCGAAATTTACCCAAGAATGAGACAACACTTGTAAATTCATTCGTTGTGTCTCGGCTTGATTACTGCAACGGCATTTATGCTGGATTGCCGAAGTATCAGCTCGATAGACTACAGGTGGTATTTAACACAGCGGCAAGACTTATTTTCGGTGCAGAAAAACGATGTCACATAACTCCACTACTAAACGAATTACACTGGTTGAAGTGTCCAGAGCGAATTGATTACAAAATTTGTTTGACAGTATATAATGCTTTGAACAACCTGGCACCAAAATATATACAAGAGCTGTGTCAGAGAAGAGATCTCTCTGGGAGGCATCTCACACTCAGGTCGTCTGGATCACAGAGTAACGATTCCTTAAAGGAGTTGGACAGAGTCAACAAAGCGGCTTACTATGACCGATGCTTTAGTGTGAGTGGTCCTATTCAGTGGAATTCACTGCCTCTAGATGTCCACAGTGCTCAAAGCAAGAGCACTTTCACTAAAGGATTAAAAATAGCTTTGTTTCAGAGAGCAACACAACATTAGACTATCAGCGCCCTTGTTATGATCTCGAATCATTAAACGGCGCTATACAAATGACTTATTATTACAATAATACTTTCCTGCATTTAAAGTAGGTATCATCGTTTGCTACCTGCAATATACATAATCTTAGATACGCTTACTACTATAAATTTAATTGCAAAAGATTCAAAAACAAAATAAACTACGTATCTAAGTGATTACAATTAAAAAGATGTGTTATATAACTTACCAGTATTTTACAATTCAATTCTATAAAAAAAACACTAAAATAGAGTTTATTAAATTGGAAAATCAATTTATCGCATTCAATAAAATCAATAATAATGAAGGATTGACGACATTCAGCTGTGAATATCGAATAAAATCATTTAATTTGATGGATCATCAATCAAAAAATAATTGGGGTTTGTAGACAATATTGCAGAAACCCGATTTATCTTATCCATGTCAGATCTGTATAAAATCTGGAGTATATTGTCAATATATTGTTATTCCTTTATAAATACATTTTTTTCATATTTATTTATGTACAAACAACTATACAAATGTGGTTTTACTGTCTTTGTTAAAACAAGAGGATAGCAAGGACAAAAGGAAACAGTGAATTGGAGGACGTTGAAAGAATAATTCAATAGTTATTTGACAAATAATATAAAATTAACGTACCTAAATATTTTTGTCCTTAAAGAGGAAAAATACGTCAGCATTGAAGTTATTTCATTCCATAAAAGATATAGATTGGAAATTACAGTTAAGAATTTCTGTAGAGATGAAAAGAATGTCAATTCATCAAATTCTGTAGAAATAAAACTAGCATCAATTTCCAATATATGTACAATGGACATCTATAAATTAACTAAAGTAACATTAATAATATATCTTGGCATATGTTTGATGAGAGGCTGAAATTTGTTTCGCACATACATAACTGTGATAACTAATAATGATTTAAAAAAATTGTTAAAAAATTGTTAAACATTGAAGAGCCTGTTAACTGCTATGTCAATCAACCTGCTGTTATCTACATAGTTGGTATAATAAGTTTATTAATCCAATCGATATTATTTTGGTTGACAGACAGAAATTACCTACGGGCAATATTTTTTTGGCGTAATTCAATTATGTATTTAAAAAACATACTTTGATACCTGATGATCATGAACGGTTTTCCGTTCAATCTATATTGAAACAAAGTAATTTGTAATTTTTTCGTGTTCTATATATTATTATGTTCTATAAAAATTATACCATATAATTTTGTATTGCTTTTCTTTTGTTTGTCGTTTTATTTTCGAATTCTCAAGTTCAAAACAACACAAAGGCCATAAATAACATTCAGACTGATTTCGGAAACTTTTTCTATGAAACTTTTTCTTACACCATGAGGTATTGGAAAAAAAATTGAAATAAAAAAAAATGATTCCCCTCGAGACAACCCCATTGTGTAGCCAACGGTTAAAAAAATATATACGAAAAAATATTTTTCCAATATAAATCATGACAAAAATAATCTACAAAAAAAAATGTGGACGAAAAGTATGTCTATTTACCTCAGCTATTTTCAGAATAAAATGAAATAAACATTTCACAAATAACATATTTTGACTCAGGCTAAAGCATAACATTTTCGGATGACTTAGTTTAAAATAAGAACTCTGTCAAATGAAAAATACACTAAATTTATCATTTAATAAAAGAAACGAGTGGGTTGTGGCCAACGCTAATCTCCTCACTTACAAGTCATTCAATAAATTATTCAAATTTTGTATGGAAAATATTTTCATGAAATGAGTTTGTTTTATTATTTTTTATTTAAATATTTTATTATGAAAACTTGATAACTCTTCATTGTCATTTCATGAAAGTGATGTGTCTTTTTACCAAATTCAAAACAAAAATTACAAATTTCAAGTTTCCTGAGCTCGGAGCCATTTTGAAATATTTGATAGTTAAAAAAATTGAGAGCACTATTCAGATATGCTTCAAAATGTATTGGGGTCTAATGAAAGACTTATGTCTATATCAACAAAGTAAAATAAACATGCCGTACATAGCACACAGCACATAGCACACACACACACACACACACAAATACATTGTGATCAAATTTACAGAAAACAATCTCAGCATGATACTAGTTTATAACCTGAACTAATAAAAAAGCCTTAAAAATTGCGAATTCCTAACCCCAACTATATCCGCTTGGGTAAGTGAGGAGTAAAAAACATTTTTGATTAACGTAATAATAACGAATTCATTTTATACCGCCATTTTGTATTCTGTCTCTAGTTGTGATGGATCACGCAGTAGATTACTGTAAAATAATTTCCAATACCTACTTGTGTCAAATAAATGGATAAATTATATTTCATTTATTTCGATCCAAAGCCTTCGGATATTAAATATTTTATAGCAGAAACATTTGCATAGAGAAGCAGTAATGAAAAAATAGAGATGTATTCAGATACGTGTCTCACATTTCTGAAATCAAATTATTATTATAAAGATTGTTATAAGATGCGGATTCAAAAAACCTTTATATTTCTTTTAGTTATATAAATGTTTTTTTTCGAAAGTACGGTATTCGAAACATCTGCTAGCGAAAAATTGGAACCGTGCCTAATGCCTAATGGAATGTCATTTACTCGTGTCCTGGGGTTGTGTATTGGCAAAAAATTAGACGACTATTATAATATAGTTTAACGTCCCAACCAGTTACGAAAATAATTCAACCCTAATGAAAAAAATACACCACTTAGACAATTACCTAAATAGCATATTATTGTGACAAAATAGACTATAGATAAAGTAAAAATTCAGAAAAATAAAGTAAAAATTCAAAAGTTGATAACCTCTGACTGTAGGCTATAACAATTTATATAATATTCTGAAATTTTGGATTTTTTTTTTAATTTCCCGGTAAATTTAGCGGATCAAAAAGCGGACGGACACACACACACACACACAGACACACTAAATGTTCTACTCCAAATTCTGAGTAAATTCGTATATATAACATATATGCTGCGAAGCCTGCAAATTGGTGTTTATTGAAAATATAGACCCTGCATACAATCTCGCGTATTCTGGCTTGAAACTATGTAGATATGTTACAAACAAATAGGATTCAATGTTATAAGTAGAATATAATATGATCATATAAAAAAGTATCATTAGTTCATTGCATCCTAATAATATGTTTTCACATAAGAGTAACAAATATATTATATATTTCATATAAAAACTAGTGGCATGTAACATTTTTTTTTTTATTTTTTATTTTATTTTATTTACATGAGATCCAACGTCGATGGCGATGTATAATTGAAGAATACCTACCAATAAAATCATTTAATGATTCGGCTCCCCATCAAAAACAAAAACACTTCACAATACTTCCCTCCCCCCACTAACCCAACCAACCCTCAACCGCCAACCCCCTCGCTTCACAGACAGATACACACAAATTCAACATGTTAGTCTCGACACGCCGGTCGATGGAAGGACAGCGCTTCCGAAACATGTCGTGAAGTGACTCGAAAAACAAGTGGTTTATAGCAAATTTATAATTCAAAAAATACCTACCAAACTTAAACACAAATTAAAATGTTTTTATATATTTTATTTTCTATATAAAACATGCAGGTATGTATGTCAGGATATAACAGTATGGAGGTCAGTCTGTTTTTCCTACCCAGAATATGAAAATAGCATGATGGTATGTATGTATGATGGTATGTTTGGAGATAAAGTAGGTATCAAACTATTGAGTGATATATTGTGTAGTGTATACTGCCTTACAAATTGTATGAAACAATGTCGTCACTAATGAAGTTGGTGTTTTTTGACTCAAAAGTTGGAAAAACCGTGAAAAATATAGACCCTACATACAAATCTCGCGTATCTTGGGTTGATACTTTGTCGATATGTTTAGAGAACACAGTTTCTTGAACAAATCAACAGTTGGATAAGTCTTGTTTTTGGTACGATACCGAAAAAGGAGGATTTTTAATGCTAGTCTTAAATGCAACTATGTTGAATTAAATCAACATCATTGTGAGATCTTTTGGAGAAAGTGGTCTTGCTTTGAGCATTTAGAACATCTGGAAGTATTCACAAAGCGTCGACCGTAGTAAGCAGGGTTGTTTGCTATGGCTAATTGTCTCAAAGCATTTGCCATTCTGTGTCCATTGAGAACATCACTGTATAAGTTCTTGATAAATTTCGTTTTTCTAATCTTCTCAAAAACCGTGCAAAATTTTTAATTTGGCGTATCTCTCAAAGCCAACAAAAGAAACTTATTAAGTCACGGGCGATACTGACAATCCAGTGTTTTTAAAAGAGCTAATCTCGAAATTTTTCGTTTAATTTAGTCTTGAAATTCAAATCTAAAAAAAGGAAGGTGGGTACTCGTTAAGCCCAAGGAGATTTAGTCCTCAGTTGAATAATTTAGTGACTTCCCATCCCGTCCTTTTTTTGCTAAACATGCTTCATCCTTTTGATTCATAACGTATGTACATTATGCGTACCTTTTTTTCCTTTGAAGTACTAAACGTAGAGATACACGAGCTTACTGACATAACAAAGATGTTACACTTATTGTCAAGCATATTAATCAACTTGACACAAGTTTTAAATTTTAATCTTTTTTCTTTGTCACATTCAGCTCGTGGCCTGAATTACTCTCAGTAAGTACCTATTCCGCTATTTTATACATATGGATTCAATAAGGTTAAGATTTTTATTACCGGGCCCAAAATTTATACTTATAATATTAAGTCATAGTATTAAGTCTAATTTTTCTCGGTAAAAAGATTCTACAGCTGATAACAATGATTGGATTGTATGGACCCTGAGAAGTGGTGCCATTTTGAAGATAACAGCCTGTTTTAAGTGTTAAAGCATAAAAAGTTATTTTTTATATTTACTACGGGGGACATCAAAAATCACGCCTTCCATTGAAAGATCCTTTGATTTGTAGAAACCCTCAGACAGACACCTTAAAAGAGACACAACAATTTATTGAACTTAATAAAATCATATGTCCGTCAATGAAAGGCGTGATTTTTAATGGTCTTTGAAAATCACTCTTTATACTATAACGCACGTAGAAAAGCAGTTTTCAATACTTTGAAGGTTGTTTTCTTCGAAAACAACCACTACTCAGGGTTCATATTATCCAATCATTGCTACCTGTTGTGGTATCCTGACGTAGAAAAAAATCAGCCTTCATACTGTGACGTTCGTTAGTCTGGCAGTTGCTGGCTCATACTCTAAATGCTTTGTATAAGAAAATATTTTCTGGCTTCAATGTATCTTCCTGCAATAAGATTTTCTCTTCTCCACTGTTAAAGTCGTACTTGTAATCCCGAGTAAGAATTGGGTTCGATTCCCGGTAAGATACAGTTTTGAAACATGCAGGTACATGTATATAACATTATTTAATATCATTTCAGTATTCCAATTCAGGGGGGCAAGTCTGGTCAAGCGGCGAAATCAAATCCATCATGATTACCGATATCATGGATATAATTATCTTATAGAGTTATATAATATCTTCGTATATTATAGAACTCCATATGATAATTATATCCATGATATCGATTATCATGAGGGTTTTGATTTCATTGTTTGACGGTACGTGCCACCAAGATTCACTGAATTAAATTGTTTACGCACATACTGATCTGCCACAGACTCGTCTATTAAATCACACATTTAATATGAAAAGACTATAAATTATCAAAAAGATATTTAAAAATAGAGAACATAAACTTTATACAGACAGGAGTTTCTTTTTACTATAGTTTTGAGATTGTTTGAACAGAATGAAATTGAAAACGAAACATATATCAGTATTCTTTTGATTCTTAAAATGACTGACGGGTTATTTTTTAACATAAAATTCATCTTTGAAAACGGTAGCCCATAGCATTTGACTGTAGAAATAATGATCAAAATCATATCAATTCATCTCATATCATAAAATTATTTAACAATATAATTGGCTCCTCTCTCCCATCCCCTCCTGAAAAAAAAACCGATCCTTTAAAGTCTATGAGAGAAAAAAAAAGCAGGATTATTGGTTAATAATTATGATTAAAACGAGCAGATATCCAAATAAAAAAGCGTCTATTTACGATCTGACCTTTTCTTTTCACCAGCTCTACACAAAACATCATCCTATATACATCCTAATTATTAAAAGAAAACGTTTTTCTTTCTTTAATTTTCTTATTCGATGTTCATGTTATTATTTTTTTCTCCGACATATTTTTCCCTTTTGAAAATATAAATGTTGTTGAGTTGTCGCATTATAATTGGATCCTAACGTAGGTATGGGTAATTTTTTAGTATATCACATCATAAGAGTTCATACAATACAATGTTCGAACACAAATAACAGAAATTAGGACAAGTGGGCATGCTTGTCAAAGTTTAAGATCCATAATGTTTATTTAGTTAAAATATACCTGTCTATGGGAGAAGTGCTCTCCGGAAACTAGTAGTGTTTAATTTTTACTCACCAAGTAGAATTTAGCAAAATATTTTCAACATTTTTATTGTTAAAAAAATAAAATGAACTTAAAATAATGAATATTAATTGATCTCTGAAAATGATATACAACAATATGAAACGAATCAGAATGTAGGTAAGAAATTAAAATGAGACGTAAAAAGTTACTGATCTCAAAAAATGAGTCGAATAATCACTTTTCTAATGAAGCTAAATGTAATGAAATGAAAATGAACTTAAAATAATGAAATACCTAGATAAAATAATCGATCTCTGAAAATGAGATACGAAACGAATCAGAATGTAGGTAAGAAATTAAAGTGAGACGTAAAAGGTAACTGATCTCAAAAAATTAGACGAATAATCACTTTTCTAATGTAGCTAAATGTAATAAAATGAAAATGAACTTAAAATAATGAAATACCTAGATAAAATAATCGATCTCTGAAAATTATATACAACAATATGAAACGAATCAGAATGTAGGAGAGATATTAAAATGAGACGTAAAAGGTTACTGATCTCAAAAAATGAGACGAATAATCACTTTTCTAATGTAGCTAAATGTAATAAAATGAAAATGAACTTAAAATAATGAAATACCTAGATAAAATAATCGATCTCTGAAAATTATATACAACAATATGAAACGAATCAGAATGTAGGAGAGATATTAAAATGAGACGTTAAAGGTTACTGATCTCAAAAAATGAGACGAATAATTTCTTTTCTAATGTAGCTAAATGTAATAAAATTAAAATGAACTTAAAATAATGAAATACTTAGATAAAATAATCGATCTCTGAAAATGATATACAACAATATGAAACAGAATGTAGGAAAGAAATCAAAATTAATGATTAAAATGAGATGTAAAAGGTTACTATTCTCAGAAAATGAGATGTATAATCACTTTAATAATGAAGCTAAATGTAATAAAATGAAAATGAACAAAAAATAATCCCCGAAAAGGAGATAAATCAACATGAAACAAAACAAAACTGAGGAAAGAATTTTAAATAAAAATAAGATGAAAAAGGTTACTGATCTTTTAAAATAAAAGAAACAATATTAAAACGAAATTTCAAAAAATAAGTTTTTAATCCCTGTCTATTAAAGAGTATCGATTTCAATGCAATGGGTACAAAATGAGACTGTCTATTAATAGTTTAAAAAATCTTTCCAGTATAGTATGGTCGAAAATGGTGTTAAACACAAAAAAAAAATCATTTCGGGAGCGCCGCACCCATTGTTTTCGCCCTTATTATAACGTCATAAAGGTAACAACGATGAGAAAAGCTTTTTAATATCATTAAAGCAACGCACGCAATGTCTATGTACTGCCCACAATCAAAACACGCAACGTATGTTTTGTTTTTTTTGCGATTCTCCCTTTTATTTATTACTGAGCCCACTACCACTAAGTGCCGAATCTAAAAAAAAGACAGCACGACGTGCTCAGTATTACAAGGTTAATAAATTAGAAATAATGCTTGTTTATTTTGGATCATAATAAAGGACTTTTTGCATTCTTGGATCAGTTTTACATCCGCTTTTATTTTTAAATATGACTTTGGAATATCATACCATCGCAACTTCGAGTATCGAACATTTTCCGCTTTCAAAAGAAACAAGTATATTTTTTTTACAAAAATACATACATATCCTTAGGTACATATTGTACCATCACGCCATATCCCTCAGGGGGTAGGCAGAGTGAACCGAACGCCAAATATTTCTATCTTGACACACATACATCGCCTCGTCAACCTACATTATAATCGTCTCATACATGTACGTCTGTTGTTCACGCTTCTTACATTTCCGTCTTTCAAAATACCGTTCACATGGATTTTATTTTATATGGTAATTTTGTTATCTATGGCTATTTAATCAATTTTGTTTTTTTTGCTTTTTTTCTATTATATATGTAAATAGTTGCAAATCCCTCCCAAACACGAGTTCATCTCTTTAATATATGGTACTTTTTATAACATATATTGCAAAATAAATAAACCCGTTGGCTATTTACATAGTTTATTATTGAATACAGTAATTAGATATTTAATATTGAAGTACAATAATAGTAATACAATTTAACTACAATGTGGGAGCACTATAAACGATCTATTCACGATCAATCCAGCCAGGGCCTTACCTCAGACAATCATTTATATCAATCTCCCAAATCCCGAAGAATGCCGATTGCCTGATTCGTGCAAACTTGTATACTGCCTATCAGCTATAAAGATTGACTGTTGTAAGGCGCAACATCAATATATTACAATCTCTTTTTGAAGGAAGTTTTTTTATTAAGTGTTTGAATTTCTATTTTCTAGATGTAATTTTCTTGAGTCAAGTATTATTTGTAATACATAAAAAACTAAAGCGAATATCGCCCTTCGGAAATTAGTCAATTGTCCGTCTTTTTTAAGATCATTTATTTTTCCATCAATAATAACTGATAATTATAATCACTTTCGTTTAATATTAATCGATCTCCGTAATAATTTTACTGATTTTTAACTAGTTATTTGTTTTTTACTATCGATTTCTACATAAATGAGGTGCCTACCTAGTCAAATTTTATTTATACGAAATAAGGTTCGAGTCTAATATATTATCTTTCCTTCTTCCTATTTTACGCCTACAGAGAAATATTTATATCCGAGTTTTTAAAGGTATGAATAATAATATAGGCACTTATTATTGTGATAAAAAATCTCAACATCTTAATGGCAAACCAAATAGCAAAGATTTGTGGGTGTTTACATAAAAAACTCGATTTTTCGGTTGGAAAAATCGAGAAAAACAAATGGAAAAAAAACAAATATTCCTTTTTTGCTGCTTAACTTTACACCGCCTACCTTCGTACGATGGATTATTAAAAAAAAACCTACGGTTTTCATTATTCCCAAGAAAGATTCCAGATCTGAGTGGGTGTGGTCCCGCTCTTGTGGCAACAATGTGTATCGGGTTTTTGATTACTTTTACTCGGGAGTCGGGAAGACTTTGAATTTTGAAAAGTTACTTGGTTTCGCCACCGTTGTTAAAGAGAAACAAGCAGCTAAAACTTTTCAAGAAGTTCACTTTTCTTTCCTCGTTTTATTTATTCGTTTTCTGTCAGTTCGTATCAAGTAATTTTGTTTTGTTTGTACGAATACCGCAGAGGGCGGTCCATCACGCAAATTATAAAGATTTAAAATGTTTGCGATTAATTTATTTGAGTTTTTTAATAAACAACTGACCGTTTTTTTTTAAAAAGCACAACTGCTCCCCTAGTCAACGTGTCATCTATGTCTTTCCTCGAGCACTACAGTCGTGTTTGAAGTTTCTCTTTTAGGTGAATCCATGTATTTGGTATCAACCTACTTCAAATTTGGCGACCTGATTGAACCACGTGTGTGCTTTCTGGACAATACAATTAATCATCTAGGTGAAGCAACCATCTTGATTGGCGGTGACTTAAATGCTGAATCCCCTTTATGGTGCACTTCAGTATCTTTGGGCTCCAGAAAAACTAAACGCGGTGAATTGTGCGAGGATTTCATAGCAGCGCATGCTCTTTCAGGCGTTAACGATCCCAATAGCCTATCTACTTTTTCTAGTACCGTCGTCACATCGATGTTGCTATTGCCTCTTCCGAAATTGCAGACAAAATCAGCCAATGGTGTATCCATGTGGACGCTTCTTGCAGCACCCATGAACTCATCACATTTTCTGTGCGTTCATCCTTAGCGGAAAAGCACATCCCTTTTCTGAATCCTGGACGTTTTTGCACCAAATTTCGCATCGTCTGATTGATGTCCACTTTGAGTTTTCTCGCTTCCTTAATCACTTCAAACACACCTTAATGACAACACATGTAATAGCATTCGTCCTTACTGATAGCATTGTCACATGTACTGAAAAAAACTATTGTCAGATCAATACCTCGAAAGCTAATGGCAAATACTACTTGGTGGCATTCCGGTCTTGACACTCTAAAGCAATTGCTCTCCTACTAGTCAACGTATCGTCTATGCCATTGTAGTAAAAGAAGAGAAACAAAAAAATATAACTTTATGTATGAAATTGACAATGTATGGAAAAGAAACAATAAGCTTCAAAATAATTATAATAATAATAATAATAATAATGAACACTTCCTTGCACCCTGCGCAAGTGGCGAGTTTATTGCCGTATGGCAATTTCTTCCAATTTACCAGTGTTTCCAGCCCAGAGACGCAATATTTGCGTGAGAAATGAATTTGAATAAATTTCTCCTCTGCTGGGAATCGAACCCAGGACGCCCGCGCAGAAACCGAATGGCTTACCAACCGTACCACGGCGGTCGGCATTATGAAAAATATGAACACATATAATTCTACAAAGAAATTATTCAACTTCCGACGACCGTTTCGGCTTATAAGGCCATAATCAACCATTTGGAATCGAACCCAGGACGCCCGCGCAGAAACCGAATGGCTTACCAACTGTGCCACGGCGGTCGGTATTATGAAAAATATGAACACATATAATTCTACAAAGAAGTTATTCAACTTCCGACGAACGTTTCGGCTTATAAGGCCATAATCAACCATTTGGCCTTATAAGCCGAAACGGTCGTCGGAAATTGAATAAAATCTTTGTAGAATATATTATGTGCTCATATTTTTCATAATTATTATGGAATTCTACAGTATGGAAGCCGCATTAATCGACAGATTGAAAACCGCTAATAAACTTCAATTTATGTATGTAAGTGACAGTTGCCTGTCACGTGACAACTGTCACTTACAAAGTAATCATTATTTGTTTCTTTTCTTGAGCTAAATGACACGTTATGTAGGAACCCTGATAATTTTGGAGTGACAAAAATAAATAACGGTACAAATACTTTTCCTAATTACATTTAATTAGTTCATTTTAAAGAATATTCCTTGATTCTAGAGGGCACACCTCCTTTTAGTATGATAACTGCAAAAAATAGATATTCTTTTGAAAAAAACTCATAAAATGATATTTCGGTACAATATTTCCAATTCTTTTATTTCGATTTGTATTGAATTTATTTATAAAAAAAAAACAAATGCATCGGGTTTACTCTTGCAGTACTTAATTTATGCATTAAATATTTTCATGACCATTTTTTATTTATTTGTTCTGTGGGGTATACGAGGTAGCATATAAATACCCCCACCAATCACCAATGATCTAAGTCAGTTCTCATCCAGTATTCTCACGGGCCAGTCACTTTTAACAAACCATGTAATACAAAACAGCAGTTTTCATAAAGTCTCACTATACATAGGTATCGACCTTCATATCCACAATTCAAAATATCAATTCTTATAAAGCAGTACAGTTAACATTATTTCTTAATTTAACGCTTCGTATTAAGTAACAATTTTGTTATGAAGCGGAATTTAATTCTTAACATTTATTCATAGTAAATTATATTCTAAGTACAAAGTTGTCATTTATAGTTTTAATTAATTTATTTATTAAGTTCTACGCTCATGAGAGCATTAACAAAAATTTGTTAAACAAAAAAATAAACACTTGCATTGCCATAATCATAAAAAAAAAACAAAAAAATAAAATAAACATAGGCAAGTTAAAAAAAAACAGTAAACATAATAAGTTAAAAATATAGTAGTATAATAAATACACAGATGAAAATACACTGACAAAAAATAGAAAAAAAATACATAAAAAATTATAAAATAATATAATGAAAGCAAAGAATAAGACAATAATTAAAAAGGGTTCTGTGCATCTCACTCTTACAAAAGCCAATACCAACATTAAAAAAAGTCTAAACTTGAGGAATATTCGTTACTTAGACGTTGCATGCGAACGAGCGCCGAATTTTGCTGTGCGTTATACTTTTATCTTATTATTTTAATAATTATATTGAAAAATAAGCTTTAAAAATATGGTCATACAGACTTATACAGCATATTATAATACATTGGACATTTAAACAGACTCATACAGAAGTTGTACAGAAAAATACATTCGTTAGGTTGTAAGTATAGTTTAGTAATGTCTACTTTTGTTCAAATGTTGAATAGGGTACTGTGATTTTGCATTTACCTATGTATATGACCAAATTGATATTCCTATTGGATCCCTATTTATTCAGCATTTCACGACCTGATATTAACTGCAAAAGACGACACACATTTTACATTATAAAAACCAGAGTGATAAGCATGACATATTTTGTTGTACGTATGTTCATGAGCTTAATTTTAGCATCTCAGAAAGCAGGTCTGATATTTCCACACAAATATTAAGTGTTTTTATGTCAAATTAAACCAAACACCAGCAGGTTTTAATTATAAAATAACACGACATCATTGCTGTAGGCTCTTTTGATTTCAACATATAGAGAACACCTAATTGCTAATTTTTATCACTAACCAGTTCTAGCCCGAAGAAGCAAATATTTAACGAGAAATAATTTTAAATAAATTACTTCTCTTGCAGAAACTTCACCTTAAAATACTAATTACCAAGCAACATCAAGATATTTTAGTTTATATTATTAAATTTAAAAATAATATTACTTTATTTCACAAAACAGTATACATGAAATAGTAACGTATAACAAAGTGAGTGATTCAAATTTTAAATAGAAACTGCATATTTTCGACAAATGAAGAAAAGTACCTAGATAAAAACAACTATGTTACAGTTACAGTATTGGAGCAAAACAAAAGTATTTGAGGACTTAAAAATGTATTTATAGTGATAGTACTTTTTTTATCTAAGTATAATGACATTTTAAATACAACATAGTAGTCAACCATCGAAACCATCATGGTTTACCTGAGGTTGACGAGTTCAGTAGTTAGTAATTTTACAATAAATATAACGATGCAGTTTCCGACATACGACAGGCGAGCAACCCAAGGAGCATGCTCCTAGAGCACATAGGTGTAGTCATCGGACCTCATCATGTACCTTTTCAATTGTGTAAAATATTTTGGACATGTAGTGTTTAATATTATTTAATGATTCGGCGGATATTTTGTGGTAGTTAATATTAACTATAATTGAATTATAAATTAGCTATAAACCACTTGTTTTTTGAGTCACTTCGCGACATGTTTCGGAAGCGCTGTCCTTCCATCGACCGGCGTGTCTAGACTAACATGTTGAATTTGTGTGTATCTGTCTGTGAAGCTAGGGGGGTGGTGGTTGAGGGTTGGTTGGGTTAGTGGGGGGAGGGGAGTATTGTGTAGTGTTTTTGTTTTTGATGGGGAATATATTAAGTATTGGAGAAGTGTTATGAAAGGTATGGTTATTTGTAAGTTTTATGCCGGAATTTATGTGTTTATGTATTTCGAGCGTTTCGTAGTTGTTAAGTCGGTATCCTTTATGTTGTGTTTCGTGTAATAGTTTTAGTTTGTGGTTATTGAATGAGTGATTCGTTTGGATAATGTGGTTAGCAAATTATGAGAAATTTGCGAACCACAATAATTAACAATAATTTCTCAGAATTTGCGAACCACATTATCCAAACTAATCACTCATTCAATAACCACAAACTAAAACTATTACACGAAACACAACATAAAGGATACCGACTTAACAACAACGAAACGCTCGAAATACCTAAACACATAAATTTCGGCATAAAACTTATAAATAACCATACCTTTAATAACACTTCTCCAATACTTAATATATTCCCTTAAATATGAATACTTAATACTTAAATATGATGTAGTGTTTATATTATGCAAGAACTCATCATTCATGTCATTTAATATTTTTAGTAGGAAATATTCCCATCTTCTCGTGCCATATAAATTTTTTCACACAGGTATAAAATATTTTTTAAATAGTTTAATTTTCTAAGGTACCTATTTGATACGTGAGTTTTTTTAATGGATTAATTTTATCATGTTCATCTTTTAAGTTGGCAATTTAACTTTATGATGTATAGCTAACACATTACAGTGTTTGAACAGACCCTTTTCATTATTCTGATACGTACTTTTCTTTATTATTTTTCAGGACTTTAAAAGTTTTAAGTATTACTTTAAGTGTTACTTATGATGACTCATTTTTTTATATTATTGTACTTACCAAAAAATAATACAAACAATAAATATAAGAAAAAATAAAATAAAATTGAAATTTTTTTTTGTATAAACCACCTCACTAGGCTCAGCCTGAGGAGGCAGAAAATTAATGGATTATAAATAATAGTAAAAACATTTTTTATTGTTACATTTCGTATTTAAATATTAAAATGATTACAAAATAAAAAAAATATGCTATTGTTACTTGATCATATATCTGCAGTATATTATGCCTTTGTTTTTAATGTATTTTATTTAAGTTTCAAATGTTTCATTAACTATGTGTCCTTTATTTCTTTTCTTATCGAATTAAAAAAAATGTATCTGAATAGTAGTATTGTCTTTGTCACTTTTCTACTTATAACTAGGATGTGCTTTTCATAAAATCGGGCTTAAGTTATATATTTTCAAAAGTGTTGCGTTATGAAAAAAAGATAGAAAAATCAAACCTCATCTCTGTTCTCCTTCTTCATACTTCCACCATGTCCACCGGTGCTCTGTACCGTATTCATTTTGAATTATCTTCTTACTCTGACACCAAAAAGAAGAAAAAACAGAACACCGCCGTGAAGGTTAGCGTCAGCGCCATCTTTTATCCAAGAGTGAATTTACGACACACTTTCCCATTCCTATTGTTACACCTTCCACTGCGACATCTCGAATCGATTTTAATATTTAAAACATTGTTTAAACTTAAAATAAAGTCTTTTATTCAATTAAGTTGGAGAAACTCGCGAAATACATCGAGTTTCAGTTTAATGCGCTCAAGTTTGGAAAGTTAGTAACGATACGTGAGCGTTGTCTTCTTTCACAGGGGAAATATGTGTCAGGATTTATTGCCGGCTATAAAGTTGTGACGTTTATTAAAATAAAAACATCGTAAAGTTTGACAATGTAGTAATTTAGTGCATTTATATCTAGAGTTACATCCATCCATAGCATATTTACTTACCAGCATAGATGTGGCTTATAAAAAAATATATGACGATTCAATTATGAGGTATGTATATCAACGGTACTAAGGGAATACAAATATAACTAGAAACGTCATTTTTATCGTGTTTGTTATCAAGGAAAAGAACATTTCTAATTAATCTATTTGGAAAACATATAGGATTTAATGTTATAAGTAATGAATATAATATGATCATATAAAAAAGTATGATTAGTTCGTTGCATTTTAACAATATGCTTTCATATTGATCGACGAAGTTTTTATTTTTTAGAATTCCATTATATGTTATATCTATAATTAAAAGTAAACTACTTTTTGATTCTACGTGAAATTTTATTATGCGCGATAGGCCTATTTAACCTTGTAAGTTAGTAAATGCCCTAACAAGGTGAAATAGGCCTATCGCGCATAATAAAATTTCACGTAGAATCAAAAAGTAGTTTACTTTTAATTAAAGATATGTATAACATATATGTAAATATGTTTTCATATAAGAGTAACAAAAATAAATTTCATGTAAAAACTATGCGATGTAAAATTGAAGAATATGTACTTACGTACAAAACTTAAACACAAATTAATAAATGCTTTAAGATATTTTGTTTTCTATATAAAACATGTAGGTATGTATATCAGGATATAATAGTATGGAGGTCAGTCTGTTTTTCCTACCCAGAATATTAAAACAGCATGATGGTATGTATGTATTTTTGGAGACAAAGTAGGTATCAAACTATTGAGTGATATATTGTGTAGTGTATACTGCCTTACAAATTGTATGAAACAATGTCGTCACTAAATTAAATTTTTATAAAATTGTTAAAAAAGGTTTGAGATGTACTACTACAATGTTCACACTTTTATAGAAAATTATATTACCTCGTTGGGGTGTTTCGGCTTTTTTTCGATAGTTTTAAAAACTTTAGAAATATAGGCAGTTAAACACTCTATGTTGGTGATTTTTGACTTCAAACTTGAAAAATATAGACCCTGCATACAAATCTCGCATATCTTGGCTTGATACTTTGTCGATATGTTAAGAGAAATAAATTTTCTTTACAAATCAACAGTTGGATGAAAAATATAGTGCTAAAAACGTATATGTAGGTGTATGTATTTTATGGTACCTATTATGTAGGTATGTGATATATTTATTTATGTTGTATCATCATCGAAATGTTTAATTATGGAAAAATGTGATTTTTATTTTATTTTATTTTACATTCCTCAACTAACAGGTACTATGTCAAATATTAATTTAACATGTACCCAATAATAAGTTGCCACATTCTAGAGACTACGATGTTAATCGTCTCACAGATCCAGACTGAAAACACAATATAAAACCGGGACCCGGGACCCTTGGATCAGCAGTCAGATACCCAACCAACTGAGTCACGAAGTTATGTAGTATTTATCGAATTGTTGTAATATGTATTTTTTGAAATCTGCTTGTGATTTATGTTGTATCTACATCGAAATGTTTGTCATGCATTGTAGTTGGAGCAACTTCGTCTAATGTTACTGTTTTGTGAGTCGTTTGTGTTACATCGGTCGACATACAACAAAAACAGGGATTTCTAGTTACATGATGGGCAGCAAAAATATCCGTTCTTTAATTGTATTTTTTGTTTTACATATACGTTTTGTTTTATACAATTTTTAAATTTATTTTCATAAACTTGTATGTGTCATAAACACAATTTACCTCACCAAATGAATATATTTGGTTTGAAGAAATTGCCATATGGCAATAAGCCCGCCATTGTGCACTTTTTATGTAAAGTGTACAAAACGTTTAGATGGGTCGATGGCAGAGCGGTTAGCGCGCTGGACTAGTAATCCAGTGGTCGCGAGTTCGAATCCTGCCACGATTCTGGAGGGACCATGCCAACAGGATGGACGCATCTCGAATCCCATCCATAGCGGTAAACGAAATCCCACCAGGACATCGCCTCCCCGGAAGACCACCGAAGAGTTGGAGGGATCGCTGGACCTCAGCTTCACAGGAATAGCTTTCTCGAAAAACAGATCTACGATCTAATATAAGAAGAAGAAGTACAATATTTAATGAAACTCGCTAACTTAAATTTAACTTCACATTGAGTTTATGATTGTAATAAAAAAAGATACCGATATATCTGAAAGCATCTTATATCCATTTAAGTGCTGGGAACAGAAAAAAACACCTATTATTATGTAGCAAGGCTTTTATCGTTAGTGCTCGAGTAATTTGCATGAGTAGTACAGAGAGTACCATAGTACATACCATCATTTTATTTTTGTTGAATAAATAAATACAGTAAAAGATATTCTAATTGAGTTTACTCTCGAAGTGTTTACTTAGATATCATTTCTTATTCAGATGTTTAAGTATGTAACTGAAACACTCTATTTTTGAGAATATATTTCATTGATATCTATTGGTTATCTATAAAAGGTTTCCTTCTAAACAGAATCCAAACATAAAATTAATGCCTTTCATCGTATCGAAATAAAATATTGCAAAATGCTGTTAAACATAAAAGCATGTGAGTATTATTTAGTTAATAAATTATTAAAATAACAATATAACTTTGTTTATTTCCACTTATTTATTTTTATTACACAACTAGTTTCAAGAACTACCGTTCTCTTCTTCAGGTGGGTTTTAACTACATAAAAACTAATTTGGTGTGGTGTGTGGCAGTGTCATAGATATAGCGGGAGGTGGAGGTAAGGGGGGGGGGAGTGGGCGTTGCCCTAACGGGAACATGGATAATAATGACAGTATTTACATAGGGAGAACAGGACGGACAATCGAAACTAGAGTTAAAGAACATAAACGCTGTCTAAATGGACACGGTTTCTCAGAATATGCAAACCACCTAATACAAGAAAATCATACATTTGACAATACAAACGCACAATTATTACATAAACATACATACGGACTGAAACAAAATAATTTAGAGACATTATAAATCCACAAAGCCATAAACAGTCACAAGAAAATAATTAACAACCAGACACAACCCAACACTTCACCATTATTAAATAAATAAATTATTATCCATGTTCCCGTTAGGGCAACGCCCACTTCCCCCCTTACCCCCACCTCCCGCTATACCTATGACACGGCCACACACCACACCAAATTAGTTTTTAGTTTAAACCCACCTGAAGAAGAGAACGGTAGTTCTTGAAACTAGTTGTGGAATAAAAATAAATAAGTGGAAATAAACAAAGTTATATTGTTATTTTAATAATTTATTAAAATGAGTTTCCACAATGTAAACGCCTCTACCTTCGAATATTATTTAGTCAATTGAACAATGGATTTAAAAACGACAATTGTTTGCCAGGGCTGTGTTTGGATACAGCGCTCGATACCTGAAGTTGCAGATTATGGCGTTTTTCACACCAATCTCACTGAACGCTATCGCGCGGCGTTTCAATCTGAACGTGGCATCGGGCGTTTTAAATGTCAAATGTCATTTGTCATACATGCGTATTTTTAGGTTATATTTTCATTGAAAGGCAACGATTGGGACGTGTAGAAAATAATGATTTCTGACCTTTCATTGGAAATTTTTGAATGATATTTTTATAAATTAACCTCTTTATGAATGTATATTGTCATCATAAATAATGTCAACTGACATTATAAATAGCATAGAAACAAATAGAAGTCATCATTTTACAGATAAAATAGAAGTCAACAGATACCATAACTGTCCGAGCGTTTTTCACCTGACAATTTTACCAAGCGTTTGATGCGTACACTCGCCGTTCAAGCTGAACGCCACAGAGAGTCTTTTGAGTGTCTTTTCCGGTCATTATGAACAGCTTAGAGCGTCACTAAGTTGTTCACTCGGCGTTCATTGTGAACATACCCCAAGATAGAACTTTTGATGTCGTGTCTTCTGAGTCTCGAAATTAGGCGTCATATGACTCTCGACCGGCTTTAAGATTTTCAATAATATTTTATTGACTGTCCTAAATTGCTAGAAAGGCTAATGATTTTTGTACCGCCCAACTACATAAGGGGAAGAAGACAAAATCTTCTGAACATTCCACATTCCAGAATGGATGAAGTGGCCCGCAGCACTCTAGTACGTGTAATTGAAAAATTGAACTAGCTATCGGATGAGGTAGATATTTTCCATTGGAACATAGGGCACTCCAAATCTTACCTTAAACAGAGATAGTCGTCGTCAAACCGCATATCACAATGTAAAGCGGGTCGCAGACCAAAAGCTAAGCTAAGTAAATCCCCGTTCTCACTTTTCGTGTGTTAGGTCCGACGAAATTTCGGCTGATCTAGTGGAAATACATATTTCGGCTGATCTAGTGGAAATACATTTATAATGGAGGTGTTCACACTTACACGATAACATCACAAGTGTGAACAGATCCATTTAAAATATATTGCCACTAGGTCACCCGACATTTTGTCGGACCTCATACACAACAAGTGGGAACGGGGTCTTAGTTTTGCTTACCTCTCATAGCTAAGGTCATGTTTCATACGCAATTGCTAACCTAAGAATACTTAATACTCCAATGAGGTTAGAAGTAAGTATTTAGGTACCTAGATTTCTGCATTCGGGTCTATCTCTTGTTTTGGAGAGTTAAGCATTGGTTCAAACTCTTCGCTAATCGTTTATGTTATATGAATAAATATATTCAGTCTCTACGCCAGTACCGAAATTTTCTTGATAAATAAAATTGTTTATTTTGTATATTTAAAAAAAATTATTGTGGTTTTAGGCTCCTTAAACGATAAAATTAACTAGAAACAAATGTATCGGAAAAACATAAAATTATATCGAAATATCAAACCATGCGCTATTTCGTTGGAAACCTAAAAGTTGATTGAAATTTAAATGTCAAACTAGATATTATATAACCAACGCAACCATAAATGATGCGGTCCTCAACAATATTAAGTTATATTGTTTATATTTATTGAAAATATGAAATTTTTTATTAAGAAGTAATAAAAGATGAATTCTTTATACGAAAAAAGTCTGGATGAAGACATATTTTATTTGATGGATTTTATAAATTTACGAAATAGACATATAAATTTTATGTGACATCGAAATTTATGACTTACAAAACATTATTTCACATCTTATTATCATTTTGCATCAAAAAATGAATTAAAAATAATCCGTTTCACAATGTATTATTTCAAACTGCTATTTTATAGATTTTAAACAGACAAAGCACTAATAAAAAGCGCCCTTGAGGTGAGTTTTCACGAAAATGGCGGTATATAAATTATCCAACCATATATAAACAGGTTGGTAGGTACCTACCTACATACCAAATATGCCAAATTTTAGATTCTTGTGATTCGTGTTTGAAAATCACAAAACCGCGACACAAAGTTATAAGTAATTCATTCATTCATAACATCACGGTACAACCTACCATGTGTGGTTATCAGCGACAGGTGTGCTTATAAAAGGAAGTACGACACACGTATTCAAAAACACACCAGATTCGTCCCACAAAAGAAAACATTCAGAATAGAGTGTGAGATGATATTTTTTTGCCATTTGTGTTTTTGATAAGCACGGGACAACGGGACACCCGAAAACGATGATAATAGTAAAAAGTGGAAGCACTATTCTAAGCCAATGAGTATAGTTATTAAGTCTGAGGTATTCAACGAAACATATTTATGTTAATATTTTTCTATGTACTAAGTAAATATTTTACTATTCAAACAAGACATATCTTAGTATTTTACATGGCAATATTTATACCAAAAATATGATATTTTTATTGACAAATGTTTTAACATCTCAAAAGTTCCCTTATCAATGTAATTTTTAAAAGTTCCATATATTTGAAAAATGTATTACAATTCACCTGAAAATAATACATTATTACTATTGCCATCTATGAAGTAACGAAGAAACCTTTTTGTAACACCATCTATTGATAAATTGGTTTAATAAACAATGAAAGCAACAGTCCCAATTTCTCTATTGATGGCGTTACAAAAAGGTTTCTTCGTTACTTCATAGATGGCAATAGTAATAATGTCTTATTTTCAGGTGATATACATTATTCAAATATACCTATAAAACTTTCAAAAATTACATTGATTAGCGAACTCAAGAAGGCATAATTGGTGAAAGTTGCGCAAGTGCATAAAGTTATCACGTTAACCAGCCGATGACAAGTCGTAAGACCTGTAGGTGCCTGAGTACCTGTTTCTTATATAATATCCCATTTCGTCTCTATCCAGAGGTAAAAAAGATTTTCAATAAAAATAGGTATCATTTGACTCCCGACGGAAAAAAATCCAATGTTTGTGTATATGCAATTAAAAAAATATTCGATTCAAAAATATGAGTTTACTAAGAGAAAAATTGAAGCAAGACGGTCTATGACTGGTAAAGAAATGAGAATATAAAAAAACTCGAATGTAATTGAATATCTACTTTGAAATGATTTCCATTTTTTAAATGGTTACAACAAATGAAACATGGTAGGTATCGCTTGTACAAATGGTATTTTCGTAAAAAGCTTGATTGGTGCTGCTTTTTTAAAGTAAAGTTGACTAAGCGGAGGATTTACCAAAGCAATTCGCAAATTGGAAAATCTTGTTTGTTTGTTTTTGCGTACCCACGATTCCGATATTAAACCTGGGTTCACACCGAAATGATATTAACATCGTTTAAAAAATTGAACTTATATAATATTAAGATATATGTAAGTAAAATCAAAATTGTAAAATGATGATCCAACAATTTATTGTCAATTTCAAAACATTAAAATTGAACGGAAAATTTTACAACGTTATAATAAATAATAATACGTTATAATAGAGCTACCTTTAATAAAATGAGACCCTTCTATACTGCAACGAAAAGCTCTATATGGACCTAAGGCAGAGAATAATGAAATGTTATGTGTGGTTTGTGTTGTTATTTGGCTTGGACGCTGAAGATTAAAAGCATGAATAGGACGTTAGTTTTTGAGATGTGGTTGCATCGCGAAATACTCAAAATATCTTGGACTGAACTTGTTACAAATTCAGAAGTCTAAAGTCGAGTCGCAATAATCAGGCAACTCCTGTCTACAATGAAAGTCCGCAAGATCGCATATCTGGGCCACATTAAGAGGGGAGAATAGTACCACTTGCTCCAGTTAATACTGTAATGCAAAATAGACGATCGGTGAGGGACTGAAAGCAGTCAGATGTCCTGGCTGTGACATATTAGGGAATGGACGGGCTTCAGAACTGTGGAGCAGAATGATATTCCGGGCATCACAGGACAGAGAGGGATTCACCAGAGTGATCGTCAACGTCAGGCACCAGAAGAAGAAGATAATAAATAAATTATTTATACAAGTTTATGATATTCAGCCGACAGTTTCGTGATAACTTGACTTTGCAACTTGAAGAATCGAAGCCATAGAAAGAGTCGAAACTTACCAAATATCTTGGAAGTTTTCTCACTGACGATTTCGATACTGACAAAGAACTAAAGTGCCTTATGGATACAGCTTGCGTGATGTTTTTTTAGAATGAAGACACTGTTTTGCAACGGTTGATTAAAACTTTAAATAAGGCAGCACCTTGTGAAGTGCTGCATGGTCCATACTTCTATATGAAGTTGTAACCTGGATCATTAAGGTCAATATGCTAAACCGTCTGTAAGCATTCAAAATGTGGCTACATCGCCGCATGCTAGAATTTCGTCGGGTCGATAAAATATTAAATATGGAGATACACAGGATAGCAAATATCGAGCGTGAGCTAGTTGACACAGTTAAGCGATGAAAGGTATTATATTTGGGTCACGTTCTGCGAGGCAAAAGGTACAGGCTGCTACAACTAAGTATGAGGCGCAATATAGAGGGACACCGATGAATAGGAAGACTTCAGATGTCATGGCTCCGCAATATTCGTGAGTGGACCGGTCTTAGACACGTCAGCGGATACAGATACCTTATAAACAGTGAACGCCAACGTCGCGAAGACCTGATATGACACGAAGAATTTATAAATTAAATTCGGAAACCCGGGAAAGAAATCCTACACGGTACACATAATCATTCTGAATTCACACAGTGATTGTGTATTACACTTAGGAATATAAAAAGTGTCTTACACTTAGGAATATAAAAAAGTGTATTACAATTAGGAATATAAAAGGTTATAACACTTAGGTATATGAAAAGTGTATTACACTTGGGAATATAAAAAAGTGTATTTAATTTAGGAATATAAAAAAATATATTACATTTAGGATTATAAATTAAAATATGTTACTGAGTAAGTAATTATACTTACAAAATTTATCAAAAATGTGAATTTTTCCTCTGTTTGCAGTATATTAATAATAATAATAATAATAAACACTTCCTTGCACCCTGCGCAAGTGGCGAGTTTATTGCCGTATGGAAATTTCTTCCAACTAACCAGTGTTTCTATCCCAGAGAAGCAATATTTAACAAACAATATTTAATAAACAATCTTACTGTCCAGAACTGCTAGAAAGGCTAGAGAAAAATTGAAAAATAGAACTCACTCTCGGACGAGGTAGATATTTTCCATTGGAATATAAGGCGCTTTAAATCGTACCTTAAACAGAGATAGCCGTCATCGAACCGCACATCACGCTGTAATTGGCAGCAGCTGTCGTGTGATTACGGAAAAAAAATTGCGAGAGGAATGAATTTAAATAAATTTCTCCTCTGCTGGGAATCGAACCCAGGATGCCCGCACAGAAGCCGAACGGCTTACCAACTGTGGCACGGCGGTATACCTGATATACAACTGTATGCTTATAATTAATCAAATACCAAGCCACTCAACACATAGGCAAAAAAAGAAACAAAGGAGTTGCGTTTAGGATTGACAATAAGGAATGATAAATTTTAGTTTACGCAATCTTTTTCTTTATCATTATTCATCTAGAATTAGTATGAAGAGACGCACGGAATTGTAATGAGGTTTACCTGCTATGTGATAAATAAATTAGATTAAATTATCTGCCTCCATTTTCAATACACCCGCATTATTGATTTGCTGATTACAGACAACGGAATTAATCTCAATTTCGGAGCAATGATTTATCCAAAGGTAAAAGCAGGAAAGGGTTTTTATTATTTCTTGTCATAAACGGGATAAAGGATTTTATTTACGTACAACAGACAAAAATGTATTGTCATTTCCGAATAAGGTACCTACAGAGTTAACCAAAATACATTATCCTCATCATTTCATCTTTAAGCAATCACCTTATACTTTACACATCGATACTTTCTGTCAATACACGTTACACATATACCTACTTTGTCTTTGTGAACACATCATGAATAGGTGTACCTATAATAGGTGTCTCGGCGAGATTTTTATGAATTTCTTTCAATCAACCATATAAGAAATGTGCGAAATTAAGCCATCAGGCAAAGCACAAAAATGGTTGATGTCATCCACCGCATTCTTACCCTGAAATGGAGATGTGTGGGCTACGTGGCTTGGTACATCGAAGACAGATGAGCAAGGATGTAAGCTTCGAGACTGCGAATGACAATCGGAGGTATTGGGAGACCGCTAATGAGATTGAAAATGACATCAGCCGCATGCTGGTTTCAATTGGGTTCTTAGAGTACAAGATGGAGTGGCTTGGAAGGTGAAGGTGTTGTTCTTCTTCTTTAAAGCCTAATCCCGTCCACTCCCGGACGAAGGCCTCCTCCATCTCATTCCACGCCACTCTATCTTGTGCTCTGAGCAACCAATTGACACCAGCATGACAATAATTATAATTATAGCATAAAATAATTATAAAGCCTGAATTAATCGATGATTTTTATTTTATATTTATCAACTTCATGACTAGCCCTGCAGATATAAATTAAGTATGAAATTTCGCAATGCAGTGGTTGTGTAAAAATTAGAAAATCTGTACCAAAAAGCTAAAAAGCAAATAATAAATCTCTTTGTAAAGTATAACGTGCATTCGGGGCTTGAGGGTAAAAAATAAAACCCATTTCTTATGGCAGTTACAGCTCTACCAGCGTTTTATATTTCGTGTAAAATATGTTGTGTATTATCGTGCCAAACTGTGCCAAAACAAAAATACATGAAATGTAAATGAAAAATGAACGGTGGTTTACCAACACAAGGAGACGTATGGCTGACGAAGTAGTAGTTTATACTATATTTTTATACGAGTATACATACATATGAAACCAATGCAAGACAAAAACATGTTTTAGAAGGACTCTTACAAAGTTTTCATTTTGTAGATTTACTTTATCAGATGGCATCAGCATAGATAGGTTATTGTAATATCTATCTAATCGTGTTTGTTGTACTTATTTGGTATAACCAGTAAACCATGTTGTATAAAAAAGATTGAATCTTAAATTAGGGCATAAAGCAAATAAATACGAATTAAATAGAATTTATTAATATGAAGAGATTCTGATTGCTCCGGAGTGCAAGCGCATATGGCCACTAAAGAGATTGGCATCAAGGGCTTATAGTTTCTAGTTTCTGTTATTAAAACATAAATCAAAGAATCTCGTAGGTTGTTCATTTCGTCATACAAAAATGTTTGATTTCTTATTGAATCTTTGTATTGGTACAACTAACAGGTTAGTACTTTGTCATATAATATTAATCAAACAAGATCCCAACATCAAATTGCCACATTTTGGAGATTAATTGGCATTAGGCAATTTCTTCCAACCAACGAAAACAACGTGAGGCTATAGTTAGTGAAATGGTACGTATATTAAATTTATATTAAAAAACAAATAGAAAGACAAACAGGTGTCATAATTAAATGTAAATACAAAGCAACAAAGAAAGGAAGAAGATAGAAGTTGTGGGAGGAGAGAGAGGATGTGGAGAAGGGGTATCAGTTAACAGGTATTAGATAGGTCTAACAGCTTTAGTCTTTTTTAAATAGTTCAAAGACTGTTTTTATCGATTGTGACGTCGTAGTAATATCATCTTACGGTGTTCCATAGTCTTGCTGATTGTACTTGAAAAGAGGAACTGAGGAATTCAGTATAATGAATGGGAATAGCTAGTGTGGTACGATCAGCAGATCGAAGATGCAGATCGTGATTTGACAAGAAAATATTCTCGTCGCGTCTCACAAATTCAGCCTAAAAACTCGTGAAAACTGCGTCCACATTGGGAAACGAACGCGACACTTTTGTCTCAAGAGTCAGACATCTAACTACATAACTGAGCCATATAGGTTGACGTTAATATACTTAAACAACATATGAATCACCTTATTTTATTACGGTCGAAAAACTTAGGTATGTTTTTCACAATATACGTATTATCGCACCTCGAGAAGTGAGTTGCATATTGAATAAGGTATAAAACTTAATTTATACTCCATAAACATTTTTTCTACATATTTTTATTGACAATAACATCTCAATAGAGACGAAGTTGGGATATTATAGAAGAACCAGGAACTCAGGAACCTACAGGGCTTACGACCTGTCATCGGCTGGTTTACGCGATCACTTTATGCGGTGTAAACAATTCACCTTACACATTATTCAAATATATCGAATTTTCAAAAATTACATTGATAAGGAAACTCGATAAAGGCATAATTGGTGAACGTTGCGCAAGCGCATAAAGTGATCGTGTAAACCAGCCGATGACAGGTCGTAAGCCCTGTAGGTGCCTGAGTTCCTGGTTCTTCTATAATATCCCAACTTCGTCTCTATTGAGATGGTATTGTCAATAAAAATATCATTTGACTCCCGACAGGGAAAAAAATCCAATGTTTGCGTATATGCAATTAAAAAAATATATTCGATTCTTTCTACACCCTAAAAATCACTTTTAATCATCGGTCACTGAAATTACTAAACTTTTTTTTATGAAATGTTTACTTAATTGTTCGACCTCGAACTGCCTAAATAATTCAACAAACTTCAAAAACCGTCTGTTGTGAATATCTAATAATTAACCACTCCAATGATTTTCATTGTATAACAACGAATAAAATTTATAATAATACTGAGATGAAATCGGGAAATGTTTACTTTAGATCCTTCCAATTTTCAATGTTTAAAATAATGATATTGTATCCAAAGCATTGAACGCTTTGTATGTTTTTCCTTTGTTGTTAATGTATGCTAATTTAAATAAATTCGCATGAGTCCTTTTTGCGAAACGAAAAAAAAAACGTTTTTAGTAAAATAAAAATCTTCAAAAACATTCGTCTGTAATGAAACATTACAAAAGAAATCCTCATTCACAAACGAGCCTTTTCCTGCCTGAGATTTATTTCTGAAGTTTATTTTTCGTGGGTACACTTTAATTAATACAAGTCGGCTAAATGTCACGCGAAATAAGTAGTAAAAAGGGGTCAACAAATGCCATGACCACATGGATACTACGTCAAAGTCAAATACAATGTTTAAATGTAAAGAATAATGGCTAAGTCGGTGCAATGCATGAATGGTGATTGAGATTTTGTCACTCCTGATAGGAACTCAATTATTTTATATAAATTTACAAATTTTGTGGATAAGGATGAATGTAAAGAAAACAAAAATAATGACAAAATTGGACACAAGATATTATTGCCTTCCAGTAGAAGAAGTTGACCACTATATATACCTTGGACATAAGATGACTCTGCCTTAGGCAGAGACAATCAAACCATCGAAATTGAGAGAATAATAAGTTTCGGATGGGCGGCCTTTGGGAAACTTGATAGCACTTTTCGTAGCCCCATACCTAATTCTCTGAAGTCAAAGGTGTTTGAGCAGTGCGTTCTGACAGTGCATGGAAACTGCGACCTTAACCAAATTGTCTGCCAACAAGATGCGTGTAGCACAAAGAAAAATGGAAAGGATAATGCAAACCAAACTGTCCGATGTGGTTGAGAAAATAGCCATGCAGAAGTGTAGATGGGCAGGAAACATATCAAGAGTGACCGACAATAGATAGACAAAAAGACTGGTGGAGTGGATACCGAGAGGCGACAAGAGACCACAAGGGCGACCACCTAACAGATGGATGGACGACATTAAAAGATTTGTTGGACGAAATTAAAAGAGTGGGTACCCTTTTCAGATTAAAATTTAAATAAAATCGAATGCGAATTCCAGGAAAGATAGAGAGACAAATGAAGTTAAAGAAAACTGAAATCAATTTTATAACGATATAAATAACGAATAGTGTAAAATATGTACAGCAGTCTCAATTCAAGTTCAGAAATACGAAAATGTTCAATTTTTTTAAAATATCAAATGAATCAAGCTGGAAATATCAGGGCTACTCAAGAAGTTGATAAAAATAAAATTATCATCAGCTTCAGTCTAAATTTATTGATTAAATCTAGATTTATTGAATAATAATATAAATTTATGCAAAAAATGAATGACGATCTTATACTAATCTTTGATCTTGACAAATCTTTATGATTAAATGTTAAGAAATATTGATAGTTCCAGAGTTCCTACTTGTTGGAAAGTTAGTTAAAAATCGATTGTGAAATTCCAGTACAGACAGAATAGTAGAGTTATAGAAAAGGGTGTGTAATAGTTAACTGTTAGAATGTTGTTATGCGTCGCCAAATTCAAAATTGTGAGTCTGCAATGGCTGCATATGTTTAAATGTTTTGATGTTTACGAACGAGCGAAATTCACACTTGTATAAAATATTATGTACCTCACTATAAAAAGGCAACCTGTCACGTGAAATAAGTGGAAAACTTTACTCTTAAAGATACTTGTAAAACAATGAACCCCTCACATTCTACCTATCCCAGGACTTTAGAGATAAAATTCATAACAGCTTCTGGCAAAATTAGCTTCACTATTAGCGGCGGAGTTAAGAGCTAAAATTAGCAACTATGTAGCTTCTCATTCAGTTAAAAGTTAAATGAAGATTCTTAGCAGGATAATAATATTTTGTAATGAGATACTGTTTTTATTAAAAAAAAATATCAAGAATAAAAATATGACTATCGAAATCGTTGGAAATCTAATTAAAAAGTTTTATAAAAGGTTTCTATACATTTTAGTTGAAATGGTGTAATGGTTTTGCTGCAAAAAATATAATCATAATACTGGCTCAAAGCCAATAGATAAAGCTTTCATAGATATTCGTAAAAAAATCTAATTGGAGAACAAACCAACTTATCACCAAAAAGTCAATTAAAAATACAGTTAGTAATGATAAAATAATTATTTTATTTTACTACGATTATTGTATATATAGTTATGTTTAATAAATCATTATTTGCTTCGATAATTTGTTATGTATGTATAAGACCGACCCTTATAGTATTCCACTACCAAATATACAAGAATGATTTCGCAACCCTCCATGAACGAATAAAATAAATGGGGTAAAAATGAGAATCTTTTATCATTAACTAATGAATATGTTATTATTGATCCACAACAATATTTTTTTAATCTTTTTTATCGAGGTCACACGATTTACTTAAAAAATACAAACATTCTATTCGCTGAATAGATCCTAAAATAAAGATAAATAGATACTAATATATCCTTATCTTGGATTTAGTTTATATTTTGAATAATCGATTTACACTGATTATACAAAAACGATAATAATTATACAGTTGAAGATTGACGATTGACGATTTTGACGATTTCATAAAGCACAATTTTCCCCTTTTCAAAAAAATCCAAAAGAATATTTTTGCATTCAGAGTGCTATAAAAACAGATCGTTAGATCGGGAGATCGCACTGCGATCTCTGACGGACGGTAGAAATAGTTTTGCACATGGAGAGGTTGTAAATTTTTCAGAGGGTCTGAGATTATGCTTCAGCTGCTCGCCGTGAGATGACGCCAATCGCTCCGTTGGGAGTTCCGGAAAAGAAACATAACTAAGTGTATTATTTAACACGACCATCTCATCTTTCATACTATAGTTACGGACTGCTGCTGCTTCGGATAGATACCACGTATTCCTTGCTGAGTCGTAAAATACAAGTTCTCGAATAACAGTTTTAAGCACAGAACGAAGCATTAAAGGAAAAACGTAAAAAAATTAGATTTGATGAAATTCTAGGAAATTTGAAGAAGTTAATTTGAAGTAAAAACTAGTTGCATGTAACACATGAGATCCAACTGTCGATGGCGATAGTATGTATAGTTGAAGAATAAGTACCAAACTATAAACCCATAAATCCAAATTATTGAATATTTTAAGATATTTTGTTATTTATACAACGCATGTAGGTATATATGTCAAGATAGGTTAGTATGGAGCTCAGTCCTTTTTTCTACCCCTATGAAAACAGCATGGTGGTATGGATATTAAGTATCAAACTATTAAGTATTCTTAGATATTGTGTATAGGCGACTGCCATACAAATTGTATGAAGCGATGTCGTCACTAAATCCAATTTTTATAAAAATTGTAAATAAAATTAAGATGTACTGCTGCAATGTTAATATTTTTTATAGAAAATTAATTTATCTAGTTGGAGTATTTCGGCTTTTTTCGCTATTTTAAAAACTTTGGAAATATAGGCAGTTAACACATAAATTAATCATCAAAAAAATATTTTTCTTTATAAAAAACGTTTGAAAATCTCTGAATTTTTTTTAAAAAATTTAATTTGATATTTGTCTATATTTATACCAATTTTCAGCGTTCTAGTTTTTATGGTTTTTGAGATATATGGAAAAATAAAGTAAAAATTCAAAAGTTGACAACCCCTGACTGATACAAAAATTCAAAATTCTGAGTATAAAGGTTTTGTAGGCCTATAACTATTTATATATTCTGAAACTTTGGGCTCTGCAAATTAGGCGGATCAAAAGTTATAAGGGGGGGACACACACACAGGCACACACAGACACACTAAATGTATGTTCCACATACGGATTTGCTCCGAATTCTGAGTAAATTCGTATGTGGAACATAATATTTGCTGTGAAGCCTCTAAGTTGGAAAAGCCGTGAAAAATATAGACCCTGCATACAATCTCGCGTATCCTGGTTTGAAACATTGTCGAAATGTTAAGAGAACAATGGTCACTTGAACAAATCGACAGTTGAAAAACAAAATATCTTAAAATATTCAATTATTTGGATTTATGGGTCTATAGTTTGGTACTTATTCTTCAACTATACATACTATCGCTATCTACAGTTGGATCTCATGTGTTACATGGAACTAGTGATAATAAATGAAAAAATATTAAATAATCTAAAATACAACGTGATGATCCGGGGAATTTCAAAATAATAACGGTCTGTACCATCTTGTAACTTAATCAACGTCTTTTAACTGGGTGACCTGGGTTCATTAATAAATGACATGGTGTCATCTGTTATGAATGGATACTGTCAAAAGTACAAAATGAACAAAGAGTCAGTTACCCCGAACAAATTTATTCATCTATTTCAACAATTATTGTTATTTATATTTCCAATTTAAATCGTAGAAATTAGTATTATCAATTCATTATTTTACGCATGTCCATAGACACAGTCAAAGAGAATTTTTATAAGTGAAATCACGCATTGCCAATGATAGATTTAATATTCATACATATAATATAGAAATATTATCAATGATATATAAACATAATATATACGTTACTAGTCTTTGAATTCGGTAAACAAAAAGTATGGCGCATACCTCACTTAATTCTCATCGCACTTTAGTTGCAAGCAAGATTTTGTAGTGTTCGGACGAATTGTCATAGTCAAAATGCCATCTTGTGTGATGAATACATGTAAAATTACACAAGAACTGCGAAGGAATGACCAGATATATTATTTCATGCTGCATATTTATTTGACTAGTTGCATGTAACACATGGGATCCAACTGTCGACAGCGATAGTATGTATAGTTGAAGAATAAGTACCAAACCCATAAATACAAATTATTTATTATTTTATGATATTTAGTTTTCTATACAACACATGTACCTAGGTAGTCAAGATAGGATAGTATGGAGGTCAGTCTTTTTTTCCTACCCGGAATATGAAAACAGCATGATGGTATATGTATATTGTATGTTTAGAGATGAAGTATCAAACTATTAAGTCTTCTTTGATATTGTGTATAGGTGACTACCATACAAATTGTATGAAGCGATGTCGTCACTAACTTCAATTTTTATAAAAATTGTTAAAAAAAATTTGAGATGTACTGCTACAATGTTAATATTTTTTATATAAAATTAAATTATCTAGTTGGGGTGTTTCGGCTTTTTTCGATATTTAAAAAAAAATGGAAATATAGGCAGTTAAACTCATAAATTTATCATAAAAAAAATACTTATCTTAATAAAAAATGTTTGAGAAACCCTGGAATTTTTTTGAAAAAACTAATTTGAGATTTTGTATTTGTCTATGTTTATACCAATTTTCAGCGTTCTAGCTTTTATGGTTTCTGAGATATAGGGAAAAATAAAATAAAAATTCAAAAGTTGATAACCCCTGACTGAAACAAAAATTCAAAATTCCGAGTATAAAAGTTTTGTAGGCCTGTAACTGTTTATATATTCTGAAATTTTAGGCTCTGTAAATTGAGCGGATCAAAAGTTATAAGGGGGGGACGGACACACACACACACACACACACAGACATACACACACACAGACACACACACAGACACACGAAATGTTCTACTCCGAATTCTAAGTAAATCCGTGTATGGAACATATATGCTGCGAAGCCTCTAAGTTGGTGTTTTTTGACTTCAAAGTTGGAAAAGCCGTGAAAAAAGTAGACCTCTCCATACAATTCTCGCGTATTCTGGCTTGATACATTGTCGATATGTTAAGAGAACAAAGTTCTCCTGAACAAATCGACAGTTGGATAACTAATTTTATATGGATTTTTGTTAGATATTTGTATTTTGAGTTAAAGAGAGAGTAGTCAATTCATATTTGCTTATAGGTATGCAGAGGGATTCTGTTGTATTCGCTTTTGCACACAGCTAATAACTTAATGTAATCTAATTTAAATGAAACAGTTAATTTGTTCTTCCACAATTTTATTTGCCTGACTAGTTTCTGATCCATCTCAATGTTTTCAACATATTTCTGTAAATTAACATCAAACATAATTAAAAAATTATATTGTAAATATTACTTTTTTATCTTAATTAACTATAATCATGTTTTTGTCTTATATAGATTCATATATGTCATACTATTTACTAGTAACACACCATCGTTCACGTACAATAAGTTTTCAACCTCTGCCTACTTGTGTGATGAACCATTTACATTGTATTCGGCTTGTTATTTTAGTTTCTTTGTAACCTGTGATCACGTCCTACGAAACTAGTCAGGCAAATAAAATTGTGGAAGAACAAATTAACTGTTTCATTTAAATTACATTATTTAAATAATTCCACTTAGAATACACGTTCAATTCGTTAACTTAATATAAGTTCGTATCTTTCACAGTCATCATTTGGTGTAAGAGATAATTATAATGTGATTGCACTGAAGTAAAATTGTATATACATTATTTGATTATCTCTTTCTTACTTAATGTATTTTGTTTTGTGTGCTCTTTTTGGTGACATTGTAAGAATTCGTTAAGCTGTACCGTTTTCGTAGAGCGTTTTGATCTGATATAACGTGTCTATATACAAAATGTCTTTGCATATAGAACATTCGTTTTTACATACACACGTAGATGGAGATACTACTTATAAATATGTACATATAGTCGCGCGTATAATGTACGAACTACCTAAATAGAATATTCGTACCTATCGTGCAAGTTCACAAACAGTAAAATAAAAAAAATGTTATGTATGTCAAAAAAGTAATAATTGGATGTTAAATATTTTCAAAATTCTATGAATAAATTTCCCCTTTTTAATTACCTTGTACCTACTCCCGCCGACATAATCAACTTGGTATCCAAATAAAAAAAAACGAAAAAATATAAGATGGAATTACAGACACATTAAAATAATAAACCATAATGTTGTTCGTTGTAAACTGTTTTTACCTTAAAATGTGTAGGCGAATTTGCTTTTCAAACAGAACCCCTTATTTACAAAACACAGTGTTCTACCTTTTCTCGAATATAAATATACCTTAGATATGTGTAGGTTTGATAATGTATTATAAAACAAAATATTATTAGGATGAAGCAAAAGCATAAAAACCGAAAGGTCAAAAAAAAACTTGTTGAATGGTCAAACAAAAATTATGAAACTTTTAAATCATGACTTCCTTTAAAAGCATCGTCTCATACAACATGCTCGTCGATTGTTCAAGCTTCTGACATTCTATTAATTAGATTATGTCTTTATTTAACGTTCTTTCCCAGAGTCTAAATTTCTCAAATTACTATCAGAACGTGCAAAGCGTAGGTTTTATTTTCAAGACTTGTATTTATGGAGGGAATAATATATCTATGGGCTGTTTCTTTTTGTGGTATTTGGGTCCCTTTGTCCTTATGTGACAATGTGAATTGAAATGAATTAAATAGAGACATGCAATGTGTTTTGCAATAAAGTTCATATGACGCTGCGTTTTGATATAACCAACAAACGACAACATCCCAATGTTATTTTTATTTAAAAAGGTAAAATGAAACTCTCAAACATAATTTATATTGTATATATATATTGTAAGACGATTTATATTGTATTCATTTAGAAATAGCCATCATGTTTTTATCATTTTTTCCATCATCTTTTTAATAATTTTACATAATTGTAGCAATTATATTTTATACTATTAAAACAATACTTTTAGTCATCTTTTTAATATTTTATATTATTTTATTGTGTTAATATGTGTATGATTATATTGTATTCATAATTTTATACGAAAGAAATAGCCATCATGTTTTTATCATTTTTTCCATATTTTTTTTTTAATATATTTTAACTTTTTTTTAAATATTTAATGATTGTAAAAAAGCCATTATATTTTATAGTATTTTAGTCATTTTTTTAATATTTTTATATAATTGTATTGTGTTAATATGTGTATGCTTATACTGTATTCATAATTTTATGCGAAAGAAATAGCCATCATGACACAGGCTTTGCCTAGTTTGATGGTGATTAAAACACCTTAGTGACACTGCTTTCTGCATCACTGTATAATATATGTATATGTTAATAATAATATGAAATATAAGTGTATCAATATTTGTCAGACATGAATAAATAAATAAATAAATAATCGTTTGTCGATGATGAAATAAATAATTGCTATACAACTGACCGAGAATCGGTACTCAATCGTAAGAAATATTTCTCAGCAAAACCTATTTACAATTCCAATGGAAGAATAAACTCCTTCATTTTTATACACCCAAGGCAAATGGAAAAATATCAAAAGTATTTTTTTTTTCAGCAAAATAAAACGTTCATACATCTACTTCAAGTCTTCCAGAGTACATAGTGGTCAGCGCGAATTTTATATGAGAGTTTTCACAATAATTTATTATGCCAATTGCTGAAATAGGGTCACGACGATGATCTATTTCCATCCTGAAATGGATCTCGCTACTCCGTTGCCCTACAAAGTGAAACGATTTGTTAAAACTTGTATTACAATAGAATTTTCAATACTTTGAAGTGAATGTATAATACAACTATGTAGAGGAAGTGTTTATGGTTCATTTTATATGTTAAATGTGACCCGCATCTAAATATTATTTGTTCAATATGTTGTGTTAAGTTTGCGGTTCGGGACGTTACAGAAATATAAGACTGAGACCGGAGACAAATACACAAGACCGAGACTATTTCTTGACTGTATACTTACGTTTATATGTCAGTTCGCGAGCAAGGCCGCGAAACAGGAGGAATTCTAAAATCTTATAACGGTCTCGGTCTCTCGTCTCTGTCGCGGCGCAAACAGTCATTTTGCATGGTGTATATCAAATTATATTCGATATTTTATACCTATAAGTTGTTCTATGTAGAAGTAATACATGATAAAATATTATAATAGGTATATTTGACACCGTGTCACTTCCAGACAATAAAAAAGACCTCCAAAAACTACTTAATTAAATCAATTTCATTGGAGAGCATTATGGACCAAACCTTAATATTACAAAAACCAAAATGATGATTTTCAGCCGAGATAGCCATCCAAATACAAATCTCCAACCTAAGGGTGTTAGTATCGAAAGAGTAAAACAATTTAAGTACTTGGGAAGTATAATTAACGAGACCCTGACTAAAATAAAATGCAGAATAAAAGCAGCCCGATCGGCATTTTGCAATATGAAAAATCTTCTCCTCGACGACAACATAAACTTAAAGCTGAGACAAAAGAATGGTCAAGTGTTGTTTGTGGTCAGTGCTGCTTTATGGGGTGGAGTCGTGGACTCTCAAAGTTAATATTATAAACCGCCTTGAAGCATTTGAAATGTAGATCCACCGCAGAACGTTGAGAATATCATGGACTAACATGGTCAGTAACACAAACAGAGAATTATTTACCGATGTTAAGCTCCGTAAAGTGTCGTACTTCGGCCATATTCTGAGAGGTGAAAAATTTACCATCCTTCAGCTTGTCATGAAGGGGAAGATCGAGGGTCGTATAAAAGATCGGAAGAAGGCAACTTTCCTGGCTTCGAAACATCCGGGAATGGAGAACTGTGGAGGATCTGTTTCGCACTGCCTAGGACAGGGAGGATTTCTCTATGGTCGTCGTCAACGTCGGGGGGACCTGACATAACACGAGAAGAAGAAGAAGAGTTATATTTAGCTGAATTTAACACATTATTTTTTTTGCTTTCAAGCGTCATCTGAACTATAGAAACGAAAAGAATATAATAAGAATAGTCCCAAAAAATACAGGGATTGTCCCTAGCATATTGGAGAGCAAAAAATACTAATTGACGACAAAACGTAAGTGTCTATAATATGGATGTGTGCTATGTATGTATGTGTATCCTTCCATTGTCTGTTTTAAATGTCGTATTAATACTAGACTTTTATCAAACCTCTCTTTTTGAATAAAAATCATCTTTATTATAAATTATAAGATAATAAAATAAACAAGGAAAAATTATTTCTAACTTCAAAAGATTGATATTATGATTGTTTTCCCGATATCAGATCCATGCGATAATTTCAAAAATATCCATGAAATCTTTAGTCTAGATCGTTACAGAAGTATGCCTTGCCATTATTTGTTCAATTCTTATTTTACTATTCGAGAACATTAATATCTATTCGATTGAATTTCATTATTCTACATAAACATATTTCCATTTGATGAATGAGAAAATGTCAGAATAGTACAGAGGCGAATATTACACATTCACGTTGTCACCAATACGTTACCTTTATATTAAAATTGACCTTTTCGCTAACGAATTTTAGCCCACCTACGATTAGTTCAATATTTGAGATATTACTTATTATTAGAACGACGATTCATAGGTATATTTACTTCGTACTATTTATAGGTCATTTTAACTAGAGGTTGCCGAAGTACTAAGATGTTTTTCGTCTGCAGTAATGATCTAATTTTTGTTGATTACGTATAAATGTTGGTAAAAATCCATTATAGAGAATAACAAATGAAATTTTCTCGGTTTTAAATATTATTTATTTATTTATTTAACACTTTATTGTACATAAATTATTTGCCAGTACAAATGGCGGACTTATTGCCAAGTGGCAATTTCTTCCAGACAATTACAATTGTTACAATTATGGTGGTACAAAAGTGAATTTGTACACGTACAAAAAAAATATATTAAACTATAAACATATAACAATAATATACTAAAAAAATAGAAAGTATAAAAACATACACAATAATGTCAATTAAATAAGTCTTGGATGAAACCCGATACAACACTAGGAGAGGGAAAGTAAAAAAGGAGAGGAGGTTTGTCTAACTCAAGGAATAGGGAAACTAATGGGAAGTAAGTTGGTTAGGAAATAGAAAGTAGAAGCGCGCACTTAAATCTAATTTTGAATATTGCTAACGTTGGTGCAGTTCTTATGTCAGGGGCCAAGTTGTTCCATAACCGGGCAGCATGGACAGTAAAGGATGATGAATAAAGGAGTCGTAGCATGTGATGGGATGGCGAGGGTACTCTCTTCTCTAGATCGAAGCGAGAGTCCACGAGAGGCCAGAGATATACCAAATACCTATATAATTTATTGTGTTGATAGCTGTTTCGTTTAATGAAGACATCATCTAGACTTCGATACTTTCGTACAGCGAAATAACATCGACAAAATCGACAGAATCGTAACAAAGATGTTTTAAATTATTTCTTATTGATATTTTTGACATCGACATGTACCTGTTTTCGACGCAGATAAATAACCTGTGCTGGGACTAAAGTATTTTGCAAATAATGATGCGTCATCAAACAACTTACTAATTGAATATAAAAAGCAAAAGATATATGGAACAAGACAATAACTACCAAAAACAATATAAAAAATCTAGGTAATTTAACTTTAAATAAAAAATAACAACACTAAAATGATTTATGGTAATTAAAATTCAACAATCAAATAGTTTTTTGTGGACTCATGATATAAAATAGATAATAATTTATATAATTATTCAATTATGCAATCCGAGTCTGAAATTAGCTTCGTCAACCGATGACTAGTAGATGCGTTGTGAATGTCACTATCGCCAAGAGTATTCCGAGCTTTTCATCTATATCTGTAAAGTTTTCAACTTTAAAAATATTTTTCACACAGAGAACTGTGAACTGAATACAGATCGGTCGATTTTTATAGAAGTTTCCTCGTATTTTTTATGATAATTTGGGTGTGGTGATGTAAAAAGCATTGCTAGCTAGGTATGTATTTGAGCTGGCGGGTGAGATTTCGCACGAAATTGATTCGCAGTGTCTACTTTGAGAATATATCTTCGAACTTTTAGCATTGGAAGCATGTGATCAAAATCTACCATATAAGATGAAATTAATCATTTATTTCTATTTATTTGTGTATGAGATTGTACCATAAGCTCCAGCTGCATTAAATTTTGATTTTTCACGAGGTAAAAGAACAAAAAGGAGAAAATGAGAATAAACGCGAAGCATTTATCTTCATTCTACTTACAATATCTTGATATCCCGATTCCTTATCCTATCATAAATAATTTTGTAATACATTCGTCTTAGGGACCTCATTTACACAGCGTTAATTTTACTTCCATGCGCCATGTCCATGTCTCACTTGCATACAGCAGGCTAAGTCTGTAAGTAGATCTCGACCGTTAAATGTCGAGATTAACTGTCAAAATATCGACTAGTCGATATTTTGACAGTTTTGGTAGTCGCTAAGCAGATAACTCGTCGAATCGTTCTCGCCCACTTATTTGACGGCGAGATTGGGTCAACATCGAGTGAGACAAGATCTAACGCCGCCATGTTGAATTAAATGTCATTTTTTACGCGAACAATGCCGAATTCCATATTTATTTTGAGAATAATTATATAAACGTGTTAAACAACGCCGTTTAAGAGATTCTTCAAACCCCTTAAATATTCCTCGTAATTCATTTATTGCTAATTACCGCGTGACAAAAGTTTTATAAGTATGGTTATATATTTATTGGAAATATGCGTCCGTACTTAGATTAAAACATTATAATTCCATGCGTCCGTAAATGTTTTCCGTAGGTATAGATTTGAAATAATTTTTGATTTTTAGAAAGTGTTCTTGTGAGCTATTTTATCACATAAGTATTTTAACACTTAAAATTACTCTCAAAACATTCAATAAACACAAAAGAAGTTAATTTAATCGTATTATAACTTGCTTTCGTGCTTAAAAATATGACCATATTATATTTATTTAACAAATTGATGTAAACAAATTTGACATTTATTCAAATCATGGGAAATACTGTGTATTGCCATAAATGATAATTCAAAAATCACAAATACTAATAAGTGCATTTACGAACTCGACAGCGCTTAGTGACTACGAATTGTCGTCACGGGCGTAAACATGGCGAGAAGAGCGGCGATACGTTGTCGGATCTCGACTTTTTTACTGACTTGGCCTGCAGTATTGTTGGAACGACAACTTCGTTGTGCAGAGCGATTTTGCTGGCCTTGAAACTATTGGGCGTGAAATTATTGTTCTAAATACACCATTTACTCTATTTGCTGCCGTAACTCTTTTTTCTATATCCTTTTTAAATCATTCATCACACTGAAACATAATTCCTAAAAACAAATGTATTCATCAACTTGTTATAGTAGTTCGTTATCAAATCGTATTTCGAATTATATTCTTCTTTCGTTTTCACAGACGAGCATGTATATATTAAACAATGGATGAATATCAGTGAGGCGATGAATGTCAGCGATCTTGAAGAATTCAGCATCGTCCATTTTATGTTAGTTCATAAATACAAAATGGACGATGTTGAAGGATTAACAGTGGGTAGGTTTCGTTTATTCGTTTACCGAAAAGGAATAAAAAAGATCTTGAGGTTAATATTTGAATCCATTTTTACAGACACAAAGAAAGAATTTCATCAAAGATAAAAAAAATATTAGCCGCACAGGTACATGCACGTTCAATTTAATTTGTAAAGATAAACCGCATACAAATATCTACATTTGCCTTGTGTTTTATTTATTTGTAACTTACTGTACATATTATTTGTACTCTGGCGGGCTTTTTGCCAAACTGCGATTTCTTCCAATCAACCAGAGTTATGTTAAATATACAATACAGTGTGTTCTATGGCAAAAACATGACAAAAATAAACAGAACATAAAGACTACAGAAGAGAAGAAGAACAAAGATCCATTATTGCCTTTTTTTGAATATCTCTATTGAGATAGATCAGGACTGAGACAATTCCATAATCTCTTGTTGCATGTACTCAAAATGAAGACCTGAAAATTTCAGTACGATGAATTGGAATAGATAGTGCTGTCCGTTCAGCGGGTGGTCGCCCGTCGCTTTATTTATTTATTTACTAGCTGACCCGGCGAACTTCGTACTGCCTTAGTCAACGGATGTCGTGTTAATTTTTAGCTAAACTTTATTTAGGATTTTATCAACGAATACAAAAAAAATATTAAATTCAATCGTTTATTAGGATATAATAATAAAATAAAATGCGAAAATCAGTATTAATGAATACAATTTTATGTATCTGACAGCTCAAGAACCAACCCCAAGCATGGCAATTTTTTTTAAATCCATATGTTTTGTCTTTCAATTTTTATTTAATCTGCAATATTCACCTATAGAAAATATACTTATACATTTAATGATGTTAATTGTTTCACAAATCCAGACGTCTACATCTGGAATAGAAGTAGCTTAGGATCAGGACTAATTAAAGACTTAACCCTTTATATAACTGAGTCAACAATTTTATCATGTTAAACATCCTTAACATTTAACGACCACGTATGACAAACTTTTGTTTCAAGCTAATCAATTAAAAGTTGAATGAGTTATAGAAAACAGCCAAGAAAGTTCTGATACGATCACATGATTAGATCTTGAGTGATGCAGCTTGTACCTGTAACACGATGTATGAATCTAAATGCAAAAAAAACATGATGCGGCGTTTGATTTTCTATGCTTTCCTCAAATAAAAAAATAGCGTTATATTATGTATGTTAGTGTATTCAAAGTTCATCATTATATTCAAAGTTCAATCTGTACAGAAAAACATTAATTGAGCGTGCCCGTTGTTTCTTTTCTAAACTGAAGGAAATAAAAACTTAATTGCCGTAAAACTGAATCCAATCAAGTCGACTAGAAAAGTTGGGTTTAATTGAGCATGACAAAAAAACACAATTGTTTCTCTAAAACCTACTTAAGAAAGTACGTGATACACTAATGTTATATTATTATCTCTTGGAGAAAATGTTCAATACAAAACTTTCTTAATTTCTTAGTGATAATATGTATGTTGTTGAGATTCACTGTGTATTATTTAATAACTAAAAGAAAAACACAAAGCAGAAAGGAAACAATATATTTTTGCGATTTATATTAAACACACTTAAATTTTTTAGTTTAATATATAAATTAATTTTTCCTATTGATTTCACATTCACATTTATAAAGGTATATTTTAAAAGTAATTGTATGAAATTAAAAATATTGAGAGACATCTTTATAATTGTGATACAATTATGATAGTTTATAGTAATAAATTCAAGAAGTTTGATAAAATTTATATATTTATAGAGTTTTTTTCATAGATGTCTCTGAGGTAGAATTCTTCATTCAAGTATTTCATGTTTAACTGTAACTGATTATTGTTGATTATTGATTCACACAATGAAAATCTAATTAGATATTCCACAATAATTAGTATACTTTGTTAAGTAAAAAGAATAAAAATTATTCAGGTTTTATACCCTAACTTATAAACATCAAATTTCACTGATAATCATTCAAGTATATTCATAGGACTCCAAATTGTCACCACGAATAAATTTTGAGTAGCGTTACATTCACTTTCTGGAAATAATTTTTGAAAATCACAGACAAATGTTTTGGTTAATTATGAACGTATGCAAAAACAGAAGTACGTGGTACTCGGTTTTCTCTGCCTTCACCAGCAATTGGCATAATATGAGGCGATGAAACCGATACTTGTTTGTTTTTTTTTGCCTTGCACAATCATTTAATACATCACGTAAGAAATATTATCACAGTGTTATTGAGTATAAAATGATCGTTATGATGAGACAACTAAGATGAAAAATGAAAATAATCGACTGTTGTAGAATTATTTATCCAGTTCAAAAAGTAAGTCTCTTCATTCCAACAAAAAAGTCAAACTTAAGAGATGCTCTTTTGCGGACTACGATGAAATTAATCCAACGTTTACAATAAAAAATAAAAATAACTTTGTTTAAACCACTTGTTTTATTCAAAAAATGAATGAATAACACCTCTACATGTTTCGGGAACCACGTTCCCTTCCTCTGGAGGATACAAAGTATACTAATGACATAATTAACAATATAGACTTAAACTAACAAGGTGGGTGGAGTATAGGCGGGGTAAAGGGTAAAGGGTTTGCAATAAAATGATTGGTTTATTCAGGAATGGGTTTTTTCGCTATTGATTGGGAATATATTTACTATTGGATTGTTGGTGAAAAGTATTTGGCTATTTACAATATTATTTTTCTGATTGACATTCTTTCTTATTTCTTATACTTCCAAACTATCGAAGAAATTAATCCAAGGTTTTCTATTTTCTCCGAGAGTCAAAAAACCACCGCAGAGCCGCGTCATTTAAAACACCACAGAAACTTATAAACAATTAACCTGGATTGCAGGAAGCGACCATTAATGTTCGCTGCAATAAATAAACCGAGAATAAAGAGATATAAAGTGCTGTGTAAACCCAGGAAATGGTACATCATTAAAATCTGCCAGCCTTCTTCCAAATGCTTTGCGTTGTTGGCATTTTCTTTAGAGTTATTAATGCAGGAGTTTCCAGGTTTCATCAACCCAAGAGATGATAATATAAGAAATGTGTCATTATTTCTTCATTGTATAATGATACATTATTTGTTTTTTACAGATTTAAAAAATATTTTTCCTTTTTCTTCTTTGTGCTATCTTTGGTGTCTGCTTTTGTACGGTGTTGAATCGTGGAACCTCAAATTTAGTATGTACCATGAACTGTATTAAAGCATTTGAAATATGGTTCACCGCAGAATGCTACGAATACCATGGACAGATATGGTAAGCAACTCAAATAATCAAAATTTGAAAGATACATGTATTAAGAAGAGATTGAATACTGCGTCTGATCAATTGACACATCGAGGGAAAAACGGGGTGTAGGTTTCGAGTTAGCATATACATAAGAAAAAATAATAATGAGTTCCAGTAAAATATGCAACAAAGATAGCATGTATAGTTTCGGCAAATATACATGCTATCGGCAAATAACATTTTTACTGACATACTTTTTAACATCTCAATTGAGACGAAGTTGGGATGTTATAGAAGAACCAGACCTGTCATCGGCTGGTTCACGTGATCACTTTATGCGCCTACGCAACGTTCACCAATTATGCCTTCTTATTGAGTTCCCTTATCAATGTAATTTTTGAAAGTTCTATATATTTGAATAATGTGTAACAATTCACCTAAAAATAAGCTATTGCCATATCGTCGCTCTCCTGACTAAAGGTCGTACGTAACTGGCAAAAAGCAAATTGTTCAGGAGAGCGTTTTTAGTGTTTTGCGCGTGCATATTTTCATCTCCTCAGCACACGGTGATACGGTGTAAATATATTTTAATATTTTATTTGTATTCTTCTATATATGAATCATTCTTATATTATATTACAATCGTATTTGCACATAGGTCTATTAGTGATTTTTTATTTTCAGTAATTCGTAGACAACAAATCACTAAGCTATTCCAAGTTAACGGGAGGTGATACGGTAGAGACCTTTAGTGAGAACATGCGTACAACATATAAGTACACATTGGTGGTCCTAACTCGATTTTACAAAAAATGTCAGATACGACTGTTAGTCAGGAGAGGAACGATATATGAAGTAACGAAGAATTTTATATTTGATTTTTTTTTTATTTTTACTCCGAAAAGAATCATTTGTTTAATATTAAACATGAAACTGGCTAAGAACGTCACCGGGTGACGAAAGCCAATAAAAAAAAAAAAGAAACGAAGAAACCTTGTTTTTGTAACGCCATCTTTTGTGAAATTTGTTTATTTGTAAACAATGAGAGCAACAGTCCTTATAAATGAGGTGACGGTCTCTCGCACAGATGTCACCCCTGAACTGCGCCAGAAAAACAATTTCATTTTTGGCTTGTTTACCTATTTATACCAATGTGTACGTAAATCGAACCTCATTTTCATTCCTCCTGGAAAAATAACAGCTTCTCAAAAATTTATATTTGTGCACGTACCTGTTTATCCTATATATGTATGTAGTGTCACGCTAAAAATGTGATAAAAAGGTAGAAATATCAAATATATTTCGATTGATAAATTGTTCATATTAAAATACTAAAACATTCAACAAAAGAGTAAACTATCAAAAAGTGTACTTTTTGCGCGCAAATATCTGTTTACTAAGTAAGAAGTGCTTATTAATACGAATGTAATATATATTCGAGTATAACTTAGCATTTTAGTGATAACCCGGTAATTGTTTCGTATTACGTATTTTTAAATCGAGTATTATAGGCATACAACGCCGCTATTTTGATTGTTAAAAATATAAAATCGAATGTTTGACAAATTTGCTTTGAACAAACTATATAGGTATATTTTTCCAATAAGAAATTATAATAAATCAGATAAATGTATATTTTAGCAATAACTTATTTCTACAGAATAATTCACTTTCTTTAATATTATTCTTGAGATTGATCACCGGATGCTGGTAGAGAAATATTATTACCTCACCGCTTTATAAATGTTGCAACATTTTTATTAACGAATACTGATATACTCTAAAATACATTTGAATAGCGGAGAGTTATGATTTCACAATTTTTAAGCGAATTATTTAGAAAGAGTTGAAATGATAAAAATATCATGAGTCTCCAGAATGTGGCAACTTGTTATTGGAGGTGGGCTAAATTCACTTAATAAACTTAAAAATTTCCTTCAATTCCGTTGTAAAATAACTCTAGCTCAATCACTTCTTCTTCCATTGCTTGATTATGCCGATGTATGCTATTTGGATGCAAATAAATGCATCTCAATAAACTTGAACGTCTTCAGAATATAATATGTATGTATCAGATTCATCTTTGGGTTGAAAAAATTTGATCGCATATCATCTTACCGCAATCTTCTTTGTTGGCCCAGGATACGCCAGCGGCGCAATATTCACATTTTGTCACTATTGTACAATATTCTCTCGAACCCAAACCTGCCGCAGTACCTCAAAAGCAAATTCACTTATTCATCCAATCATGGACTTCCACTCCGATCTGCTGAACGTACAACACTATCCAATCCCTATCCATAATACAGAATTTCTCAGCTCTTCGTTCGAAGTACAATCAGCAAGATTATGGAATAGCCTTAGTCCGGATATTGCGTCGTCTAACTCACTTTATAATTTCAAGAAAAAACTAAAGAAGGAATATTTATCCTTGAACACCTGATCCCGATTTTCTCTCCTGTCCTTACCATACCTTTTTTCTTGCTATTATTTTTTTTTGTTTTCTTTTACTCTTATTCTTTTGCTGTTGTACATACACGATGTTTTCATACTTTGTAATCTGGTTGGTTGGAAGAAATTGCCTAATGGCAATAAGCCCGCCAGTGTACAATTATTTTTGTTTATATTGTATACAAGATGTATAAATAAAAATAAATAAATAAATAAATTTTTGACATAGTAGGTACCTGAAAGTTACCCGAGAATCAATAAGTAACCAGCGACAGTGTGCCATGTGCATTGCCTTATAAATTGGAAGCACGACACTTGCATGTATGCCCACAAACTAGTCTCTTCTCACCTTAAAAGGCACTACATTCAGAATGGGTGGTGAACCTCTAAAAACCTCTAAACTTTGTGAGATGTTATTTTGCATGTTACTCGGCTCTTACGCACTGAAAAAAATATTGTGACACCGAACTGGACCTGCGTTTTAGCCAAACCTTTGTTATCAGTAATAAAGGTTCATCTGTTTATGACTGTACCTACTGTTTGGCTGTGTGGACAAAACATTTAGATGCACAAAACCAAATGTTTTGTTATCACTATAGTCCCGTCAATTTTAACATAAAATTTTGTTACTCTTACCAATTTTTATTTTCAGCGCGGGAGATCTGAAAATGATGATAATAGAAAAAATTGGAAGCACTATTCTAAGCTTGTGCCCAATAACAAAGTAATATCAAAATAATAATATAACTTTGTTTATTTTCACTGATTTAAATTAGGAAAATTTCCACAATGTAAACTTCTACCTTAGAATAAAGGATTACCTACTGACCATTCAAAAAAAGAACATGTTATCTTATGAATTTATTGTAATATTTGCTATATAACTGTAATTTGTTGGGCTTAAAATAGAAAATTAAAATAAATACTTTTTTTGTAGTAGAGAGTATTGTGTTGGTCACAACCCGCTCGTTTTTATGTTGAAACAAAAGGGGGAATCTCAGCCACATTATGATAAGTTATTCAGGGCGAAATGCGCGTGTAATGGCGGTAATGGGTTCGAGAATATTATTTGAATAAATTAAAATCAATCTTCTAAAACCACCAACAATGAAATTTAATGTTTTGTTTACCGCGAATTATTTTATACGCCAGCCTACCATTAACAAGAAATTTTAAGCAGTTCGACGTTATGATTTCGTTTAAAAATTTAACAAACAAAATCGTCGTTGATTATAAGGAATTCATATTGTTTAAGGTTTTTATTCTTATTATGTACCTACATACCTAATAACACATTTTTTATCCATTCAGCACCATTGCGAAATAAAAGTTATTGAGGTTACTTTACTTAAGCTGAAGCATTAATGTAAATAATGTCATGACATAATTTTCCAGATATTTTTTGTCAACCTTCATGACTCAGTTGGTTAGCTATCTGACTACTTATCCAAGGGTTCCGGATTCGATTCCCGGTGGAGACACAGTTTTTAATAGTGTTTTCAGTCTGGATCTGTGAGACGATTAATATCGTAAGTCTGCAGAATTTGTCAATTTGTAATTGGGTGCGTGTTAAATAAATATTTGACATAGTACCTGTTAGTTGCCCGAAAAGCAATACTAAATAAATTAAAAAAAAGATTATTCTACAGCTTTTAGTTTTTTTAGAAAATATAAGATAAATTTCAAAAAATGGGTATGCTTATTATTTTTCTTTAAGAATATATACAGAACATAATTAAATTTTAATGAATATTTTTCTTTATAAATATCCAAACTATGAAAGTTAATTTTTTATGTTTCAAAATTTTTAGTTTTGTAGTAATGATGCAATATCAAATTGAAAAAAAGGGCCGCTGACAGCAGGCACCCCCTTAAATACAAAGATGAATATTTTCAGCTGTTATTTACGCAATAAGTAAAATATAATGAAATTTTGAAAGGTTAATTAATATTAATATTGATGATATGTTTACGCAAAAAAAACATTGTGATACGACGCTGACGCGCCGGGGAGATATTATTAGTTATCTCTTAAACGATAAATGATAGAATAAATAAGGAGATAATGCAAGATAAAGAATGATATTATAAGTAAAATGAAAGTAAATGCCTAGAGGTGGTTCGGACATATTGAAAAAACGAATGATGAACGACTGACCTAAAAAATAATGAGTGTAAGAGATGGAGTGAATAGCAGGGACCGCCTCAAAAAGGGATGTCATGAAAAAATATTTGTCAAATAGGTCCTGAATGTTCCTTATACATACTTCTTTTCCTCATTTATATTATCAGTGTTATTATTATAATTTCTTTTAAATGTACCAGATCAATTTTAAAAACTTGATGTTGCTCGGGTCTGCCGGAAGTATACAAATATATTGACAGTAACCTAAAAATACACGATTCTACACAACTACAAAGATACCCCTGCAAATCTCTCAAAAGTACTTGGGTAATTACATTGATAACTTCTTTAGATGGATAGAAAATATTAATGCAATGAAAAAAATAAGTTATCTTATAGATCTATTTAAAAATATTCGTAATATAATGGATCAAAAAACTTTGTTATGCATTAGTAAAATCCATTATCTCTTATGAAATGATCGGGTGGGGAGGTGCATCCAAAACAAATATGGATCCTCTATTCAAGGCCCAGATAGCTTTCATTAAATTGATTAGAAAAAACCTTTCCATTTCCTAAGCATTCAGCTATTTAAAGACTTTAACATACCAACAAATTTATACCAAACAAATTCCAATTATAAAAACGATAAGAAAAACCATATCACTTCTTAACATTCTCAAGATATAAAACACATACATCAACTTACCATTCCCACAACAATTACTACATACGGAAAAATACATTATCATTACTTGACTTGCAAAAGATATAAAGAACATAAATTTAATAGAAAACACAAGACTTAACTTACAATACAAACATGGTTATATAACAAAGGGATCAACTATTGTCAGCAAATTCTCAATTCATAACAACATACATACAATACAAACATGGTTATATAACAAAGGGATCAACTATTGTCAGCAAATTCTCAATTCATAACAACATACATACAATACAAACATGGTTATATAACAAAGGGATCAACTATTGTCAGCAAATTCTCAATTCATAACAACATGCATACAATACAAACATGGTTATATAACAAAGGGATCAACTATTGTCAGCAAATTCTCAATTCATAACAACATACATACAATACAAACATGGTTATATAACAAAGGGATCAACTATTGTCAGCAAATTCTCAATTCATAACAACATACATACAATACAAACATGGTTATATAACAAAGGGATCAACTATTGTCAGCAAATTCTCAATTCATAACAACATGCATACAATACAAACATGGTTATATAACAAAGGGATCAACTATTGTCAGCAAATTCTCAATTCATAACAACATACATACAATACAAACATGGTTATATAACAAAGGGATCAACTATTGTCAGCAAATTCTCAATTCATAACAACATACATACAATACAAACATGGTTATATAACAAAGGGATCAACTATTGTCAGCAAATTCTCAATTCAGAACAACATACATACAATACAAACATGGTTATATAACAAAGGGATCAACTATTGTCAGCAAATTCTCAATTCATAACAACATACATACAATACAAACATGGTTATATAACAAAGGGATCAACTATTGTCAGCAAATTCTCAATTCATAACAACATACATACAATACAAACATGGTTATATAACAAAGGGATCAACTATTGTCAGCAAATTCTCAACAACATACATACAATACAAACATGGTTATATAACAAAGGGATCAACTATTGTCAGCAAATTCTCAATTCATAACAACATACATACAATACAAACATGGTTATATAACAAAGGGATCAACTATTGTCAGCAAATTCTCAATTCATAACAACATGCATACAATACAAACATGGTTATATAACAAAGGGATCAACTATTGTCAGCAAATTCTCAATTCATAACAACATACATACAATACAAACATGGTTATATAACAAAGGGATCAACTATTGTCAGCAAATTCTCAATTCATAACAACATACATACAATACAAACATGGTTATATAACAAAGGGATCAACTATTGTCAGCAAATTCTCAATTCATAACAACATGCATACAATACAAACATGGTTATATAACAAAGGGATCAACTATTGTCAGCAAATTCTCAATTCATAACAACATACATACAATACAAACATGGTTATATAACAAAGGGATCAACTATTGTCAGCAAATTCTCAATTCATAACAACATACATACAATACAAACATGGTTATATAACAAAGGGATCAACTATTGTCAGCAAATTCTCAATTCATAACAACATACATACAATACAAACATGGTTATATAACAAAGGGATCAACTATTGTCAGCAAATTCTCAATTCATAACAACATACATACAATACAAACATGGTTATATAACAAAGGGATCAACTATTGTCAGCAAATTCTCAATTCATAACAACATACATACAATACAAACATGGTTATATAACAAAGGGATCAACTATTGTCAGCAAATTCTCAATTCATAACAACATGCATACAATACAAACATGGTTATATAACAAAGGGATCAACTATTGTCAGCAAATTCTCAATTCATAACAACATACATACAATACAAACATGGTTATATAACAAAGGGATCAACTATTGTCAGCAAATTCTCAATTCATAACAACATACATACAATACAAACATGGTTATATAACAAAGGGATCAACTATTGTCAGCAAATTCTCAATTCATAACAACATACATACAATACAAACATGGTTATATAACAAAGGGATCAACTATTGTCAGCAAATTCTCAATTCATAACAACATACATACAATACAAACATGGTTATATAACAAAGGGATCAACTATTGTCAGCAAATTCTCAATTCATAACAACATACATACAATACAAACATGGTTATATAACAAAGGGATCAACTATTGTCAGCAAATTCTCAATTCATAACAACATGCATACAATACAAACATGGTTATATAACAAAGGGATCAACTATTGTCAGAAAATTCTCAATTCATAACAACATACATACAATACAAACATGGTTATATAACAAAGGGATCAACTATTGTCAGCAAATTCTCAATTCATAACAACATACATACAATACAAACATGGTTATATAACAAAGGGATCAACTATTGTCAGCAAATTCTCAATTCATAACAACATACATACAATACAAACATGGTTATATAACAAAGGGATCAACTATTGTCAGCAAATTCTCAATTCATAACAACATACATACAATACAAACATGGTTATATAACAAAGGGATCAACTATTGTCAGCAAATTCTCAATTCATAACAACATACATACAATACAAACATGGTTATATAACAAAGGGATCAACTATTGTCAGCAAATTCTCAATTCATAACAACATACATACAATACAAACATGGTAATATAACAAAGGGATCAACTATTGTCAGCAAATTCTCAATTCATAACAACATACATACAATACAAACATGGTTATATAACAAAGGGATCAACTATTGTCAGCAAATTCTCAATTCATAACAACATACATACAATACAAACATGGTTATATAACAAAGGGATCAACTATTGTCAGCAAATTCTCAATTCATAACAACATACATACAATACAAACATGGTTATATAACAAAGGGATCAACTATTGTCAGCAAATTCTCAATTCATAACAACATACATACAATACAAACATGGTTATATAACAAAGGGATCAACTATTGTCAGCAAATTCTCAATTCATAACAACATACATACAATACAAACATGGTTATATAACAAAGGGATCAACTATTGTCAGCAAATTCTCAATTCATAACAACATACATACAATACAAACATGGTTATATAACAAAGGGATCAACTATTGTCAGCAAATTCACAATTCATAACAACATACATACAATACAAACATGGTTATATAACAAAGGGATCAACTATTGTCAGCAAATTCTCAATTCATAACAACATACACGACAAAACTACTAACATAAGACTCAATTAGTAGACCATGAGCTACACAATCGTATTATGTATATTACAGCTTACAATGATTCAATAATTAATATTATGTAACTATGTAGTCTACCACCTCGGAACAGGCCTGGCCTAATGAGGTGGTACAAGCCAACCTAATTTATTTGTTATATTTCTTAGTTAAAATAATGTAATTGTTGGTATTTGTAATAAAAAAATACAATATAGAAGAAAGACACAAATGTGCTCAAATTTGACATAAATAAAATGCATTAAAATTGGCGCGTGTCGTAAATTAAACCTTAATAATGTTATACACATTGGAAAAAATCAAATTCATAATTAACCAAGTTTTTTCTTCTCAATATTACGGTAATTTTGTTTCAGTAAGTAGTTATTTACATACTTAAAGCGTTTTATCAGGTAGAAAAACGCAAAAAAAGGAGAGTAACGACAGGTAATAATGTGAATGGTGCATGAAGATCTGTAATGGCTGACCCGATTATTTCGAGGCAAGCAAAGCTCGCGGTACACAATGGTATCGTCGTACCGACTCTACTTTATGCTGGTGAGACATGGACATGGCAGAAGACGCACGAAAGTAGAATTAACGCGGTTGAAATGAGGTCATTCAAACTTATGTGGTAAAACGATGATCACAGCTGTGACTTTGATCATCAAAACAATGAATTTGAATGAATTTCACTCAATAAAATACTTAGGAGTAACCATAGACCAACTGATTGATTGGAAATGTCATATTAACGCATGGTATTCAAGAGAACGGAACGGAACACAACAGAACGGAAGTTAATTAACGTACATATTTCTAAACATAAGAATAATTAAATTATCAGTTAGATGTACCAAATATCCTTCCACAAATTCAAATAACAGTACCACTTAGAAATACCACAATTAGAAATATTTTACACTTGAAATTATTTAATAAGAATATCGGTTTTTTCTCTCCAATTCCTCGCTTAATCAGAATATACATACAACTCAGTTCATCAAATTAATAATATCGACATATTCTCAAACTCCAAATTAACTTTCAAAAAAACACATAATATCCCAGTTCGTAACCTCTTAATTCTTTCGCTTAAGTTTATGTATAACTTCTCTGTTCATTTTCTCATGTTTAATTATTGTTTAATTTTCATATTTCATTTGTTTAATCTTTGAATCTACATACAACTCTAAACTTACTATGTAACTTCCACCCGCAACATAATAATTATATACATGTAAAATAGACACTGCACCTTCCGTACACTGCATAGTGTAGTGTAGGTAAGAAATTTATATACCTACAAACAATTCTTATTATGATATGTACTTCCCATATATTAAAAACTATTTGCGCAGAAATATTTGGGCATTCATGCCTGTATCTGTGCTTAATTAAATAAAATAAAATAAAATAAAATAAGAAACATCCTCAGTTTGGCATAGATCAAAAAGGTTTATTATGCTATATGCCAATCGACCCTGGAATATGGACTTATAGGATGGGGCTGCGCAAACAAAACAGCCATACACATACACCAATAAGTGATCCACAAAAATCCATAGTAAAAGTCATACTAAAAGTACATCTAAGAACCCCTATAGAAACTATATATAAAAACCTTGGTGTAATGACAATTTATCAACTATTTGCAAGAGATTTACTGACGTATTTTTTTCCCGAGGACTGGCTTATCCATAACCCAAGAAGTACAAGGTCGACTGCAGAAAATTTTAAATTTATTCCCAGAAAGTCCTCAACTTATGGACTAAAAAATCACCTGTACTTGGCACCTCGACTATACAACATGCTGCCAACTGAAATAAGGAACATCAAAAGTATAAACTGTTCAAGTTTAATATAAAAAATAGATCTTTTAAGAGGGTCCCGATAGCTGTAAAACGAACGTTACCCTAGCATAAGTGATGCTAACCTGTATACTATATTTTTTGTTGTTTTATCATGTTCCTGCAAATCGCACTAATCGCGAAATGAACGGATAATCTCTGTAATAATGGACAATTACTGCACCGCTCACCGATTGTCTAATTAAAGTTCCTCTAATACGGTCGAATTTAGTTCCACTTATCCCCGTTGCATAAAATCAGGCGCTCCATTAAGCCGTGAATTAACTTAAACAGGATTTCTGTAGAGGAGACGCGCCAACAACGGTTCCGTTGATTGGCTTCATTTTGTAATCGAAGTTGATAATTGGTAAAGTTTGGCCATTTTGTGGAGGATTAATAAAATGTCAGGCGATTTAATTTTAAATACACAAAGTGATTAAAAGCGATTTTTAGTTTGTAAATTTGGTTATTGAAAATCTATTTTAACAAATTCTTATCTTTTTCAAATATTTATTTAAAAGGAACCATATAAACATAAACACCCCAATATCAAATCAAATTCCCCAAATATGTTAAACAGTGTTTCTTGAAAAAATACCATAAGTATTTTCAACATTTCTCTAGTGAATGTTTGTCACACAATTTTAAAATTAAGCCTTTATTCCCCCAAAAAAAAATTATAATTATCCTTTTATACAGATTTTTTTAAATGACTCCATAACTAGGTGTCGTAGAGAAATAAATCTTTTATTAGCTTAGAGTGCATAAAATCAAAGTGAATGGCCGATAAACTTTTTTCATTTCAAGTCTGGTTTGTTCTTAAAATGCAAAAAATCAACAAATTTTGGGTTTCCGATAATTTAAATCACGTATAAACTTTTTTATGCACGCGATAGTTACCATTACTAACACGTAACTTCACAGTGCATTAAGCAGTTTTTATATAATATCATGTTTTCAGTCACTAGATTTAGCGGTATGTTATGTCCTCTTAATGAACTTGGAACAAATATGGGGCTAATAGTCCTAATGTCATATTTTAAAAATTCGCGTAATGTGAAAAATAAGGTGCGAGGCACTTTTGGAAATATGTCATAGTAATTGTTTAATAATTTTGCAATTTTTACTCGAAGATCCTTTTCGCCTTTTTACACCATTTTCTTTAGCTTCACTAGTTTGTCTGTATTAGAAATTAGCAATTAATTTTTAACTTACTTCCCGACCATTTATGTAGAGTTCTGAAAATTTCAGTATTTGTGTATTCCCGATGAAAATGCAATTTAAAGCTTTATTTCCTACTTGATCTTTTGATATAATGAAAACAATTTTGTATTTTTGATGTTGGATTGTCACAGCTATATAAGTTGCACCATATTCAGGCGTTATTTATATTGTTTTTAGGTCGATTTTAAAACTTTGAAAAGGATGCCTCAATTTTTTGTTGATTTATTTGCTTGCTGGTTTGATTAAATAAGACATACAATTATTTAACAACCTATCAATGAATATCGGAACACAAACAAATTACGATGAACTTAAATGAAACTCAAAACAATTTAAAACACTTCCCTAATATACATTTTGTATGTGCTATTTATTTAATATTTTTTTGGATTATAAATTTAATGTTTTTTTTAAATTTAAAATGTACATTTTTTTATTCTTTTAATGTTGCTTTAGATACTGTGTGTTTTATTTAAAATGGTAAGTAAATTTGTTTTTTTTAAATAATGTGTTTTGATAATATATTTTTATTGTGTAAGCAAAAAGCTGTTGCTTTCCTATACCCAAGCTTCTAGCTTTAATTAGGAAAGGAAAAATTAGTTATTTTTAAAGCATTTAATATTATTGTATGTAATTCTGAATTCTATATGTATTTGAATAAATAAAAAAATGGATATATATTTCCTATATAATTTGATGTTCTTATAAATTGATTTTTATAAAATAACACCTTAATAATAAAATACGACTTCAACAAACAAACTGATTAAAGCAAAAAAGGTGGAAGAGAGAGAATGAGAAGATGGAATTAACATCGTTAAATAATTATATGACAAATACCATTTTTTCCTTTAAAGTAATGGAGAACAAAGAAATAATGACTGGACAGTTAATCAGGTGATAAATAAATTAAACAATATATTCACGCTCAACATCAAAAATGTGAATTACCAGCATCCAGCAATCCAGCTGGATCCAGCACATTTTCGAGTTTGCTGGACCCTGCAGAATGCGCTGGATCCAGCGCTGTGGATCCGCAATTAATTCATTTTCCAAATAATGGCTCAACAGACTACGTTGTTTCATTAAAACATTAAGATTCCATGCTAAATTGTAAAAAACTGTTTCATCTTTTGTAAATAAGTTTATAATTGTTTTGTCCAAATAGGACAATTCGAGATTGAGCAATATTGACATGGAGAAATGTATAAAAACATTATTCAATATTATAATTTTACACGATAAAAAAATGTACAACTTAGGAGAGATTTTTTTTATACTATTTTCAAATGACTCAAATATAATTATAAATACGATTATAACTGGATCCAGCAATTTTAAGAAAATCCTGCTGGATTGCAAACCCTAATTACCATATCATGTCCAAAATTGGACATAGTCATGGCGCTACTAACGTAGGGCAACTATAACTTTATTCATTGGATTGGAACGTTGATATATTATAACTTATAACTCTTTTTCATACCAGTACGTACATATTTTGTTGCGTGCCTATCAATAAAGACAAATATACTCTTATCTAAAGTAATAAAGCAATCAAAATGTTAGTGTATGTGTGTGTGTGTGTGTGTGTGTGTGTGTGTGTATGTGTGTGTGTGTGTGTGTGTGTGTGTGTGTGTGTGTGTGTGTGTGTGTGTGTGTGTTTGTCTCACGCCTTCTGAAAAACCAAGAGCATCTAAAAATCTAATTTATGTGCGAACGTGTACCTGTATACCTGATGCAGTGTCACGCTAAAAATAATGCGATAAAAATGCTGAATTTTAAAAATATTTCAATAATTATTTTTTTCATACAAAATTTTCCAAGTCGTATCTGTCAAAAAAGTGTACATTTTGCACGCAAATATCTGTTAGTTTAAAAGTTAGAAGTACGTATTTACACAAAAAAAAATATATTTTGAAGTATAACTTAGCGTTTAAGTGAAAAACATGGTGAATATTTGGTATAATTATAATGTTTAACTTATTTTTAAAGTAAGCCTTTTGTACATAAACGCCGCCATTTTAATATCTTTTCATACAATATTTCATTTTCCCACCGAATGAATATGTTCTTGAAAATAATAAACCTTTGAAATAAATGTAATTATGAAATAATAAAATGAAACACAAGACATTACGGCAAGTTTTAAGACGTATATTGTAAAATTCTGTTAATTATTAGTAAAGATATAGGCATAATAAAATTGCATAATTTGTATATAATATTTGATATTTCGGACAATTTTCATTTTTATGGCATCGAACAAACCAATGTAGGTACCTACATATTCAAAAAAGTCTCAAACCATTTGATATTTTTAACGTATTGGAATGGTTACTATGGTAACGGAAAGATTCTGATATTCAAATAAAATTTGTTATGAATAGAATTTCTTTAGAATATTGTTGTAGGTAGGTACCTACCTATTACTATTTACTTACAAATCAACAATATACTGATTTCCTATCGGAAAATTGTATGCGATGTTCTCCTAAAACGTTTGTCCGATTACAATGAAACTTTGGTGAATTGTCGAGCGTGTGCCCGGGATGGTTTCTGGATTTAAACTTTTTTCTTATTCTTCTTCTTCTTCGTGTATTTGGTCATTTAACCTATGAAGGGGGAGTATCCTGGGAAAAGAATGTCCGACTGTCCCTCCATCTCTTCGCAGGTCTTCCAGGACGGTTTGTGGATTTTAACTTTTTTCTTCTTCTTCTTCATCGTGTATTTGGTTATTTTACATATGAAGGTGGACTATCCTGGGAGAAGAAGGTCCCATTTTCCGACCATCTCTTCACAGGTTTCTGGGTTTAAACTTTTTTCTTTTTTTTCTTCATCGTGTATTTGGTCATCTTACCTATGAAGATGAACTATCCTGGGAGATGAAGGTCCAATTTTCCTTCCATCTCTTCGCAGGTTTCTGGATTTAAACTATTTTCTTCTTCTTCTTCATCGTCTATTTAGTCATTTTACCTATGAAGGTGGACTAACCTGGGAGAAGAAGGTCCAATTTTCCTTCCATCTCTTCACAGGTTTCTGGATTTAAACTTTTTTGTTCTTCTTCTTCTTCTTCTTCATCGTGTATTTTTGGTCATTTTACCTATGAAGTTGGAGAATCCTGGGAGAAGAAGGTCCAACTGTCCTTCCATCTCTTAGCAGGTCTTCCAAGACGGTTTCTGGATATAAACTTTTTTCTTCTTCTTCTTCATCGTGCATTTGGTCATTTTACCTATGAAGGTGGACTATCCTGGGAGAAGAAGGTCCAATTTTCCTTCCATATCTTCGCAGGTATCTGGATTTGAACTTTTTTCTTCTTCTTCTTCGTGTATTTAGTCATTTTACCTATGAAGGTGGAGTATCCTGGGAAAAGAAGGTCTTTTCATCTCTTCGCGGTTCTTCCAGGATGGTTTCTGGATTTAAACTTTTCTTAACCGACTGAAGAGACGGGATGTAATTAATGAAGGGAAGGGACGTAATGAGGAATTGAAGGGACGGGAGGTACTGAAGGGCTTGAAGGGACGGGAGGTACTGAAGGGTCTGAAGCGACGGGAGGTACTGAAGGGTCTGAAGCGACGGGAGGTACTGAAGGGTCTGAAGCGACGGGTCTTTTTCTTAATTTTATGTAGACCTTTAGGACAGTTTTTATACAAACTATTTCCTATAGTCTAATTCATCTTCTTCTTCTTTTATGTATACATTTGGGTCAGTTTTTATAAAAATTATTTCCTATAGTCTAATTATTCTTCTTCTTCATTTACGTAGACTTTTGGGAGAGTTTTAATACAAACTATTTCCAATAGTCTTATTAATTTCTTTTTCTTTTATGTAGACCAAAGGTGAGTTTTTATACAAACTTTTTCTATAGTTTAATTATTATTCTTTTATATAGACCTTTGAATCAGTTTTTATATTAACTATTTCCTATAGTCTTATTCATCATCTTTTATGTAGACCTTTGGTCAGTTTTTATACAAACAATTTCCAATAGTCTAATTCTTCTTCTTTTTTGTAGACCTTTGGGTGAGCTTTTATACATACTCCTATTGTCTAATTCATCTTTTTTTATGTAGATCTTACTTATGTAGTCAGTTTTTACACAAACTATTTCCTTTAGTCTTTTTCTTCGTTTTCTTATTTTATGTAGAACTTGGGTGAATTTTATACAAACTATTTCCTATAGATTAATCTTCTTCTTCTTTTATGAAGACCTTTTGGTTTTTTTTCATACAATCTATTTCCAATAGTCTTTTTCTTCTATTTTATGTATTTTAACTTATTTTAAGTAGACCATTGGGATAGTTTTTTATACAAACTATTTCGTATAGTCTTATACTTATCTTTCTCTTTTTTATCTAGACTTTTGGTTTAGTTTTAAGTCTAATAGTCTATTGTGCAGAAATATTTTTAACGATATGCATACTTGATGAAAATACATATGTAAAAACGAATGGATTGTGGGATGTGACGATGTAACCTGCACTAGAATCTTTTCAATACTTTTGTTTAATCAAATTTAAACCATTTATATCATCCTATTTTGAATAATTTTCAACACCTACGTATTTGATTTAGTTGACAATATTTAAAGAATGGGGGTTGTGGCCATTACTGAACTCTTCACAACGTTTATATTCAAATTAAAAACTACTTACCATAGTTTAAGTCTTCTTCTTCTTCGTTAATGTAGACTTTTGTGTCAATTTTAAGTCTGTTAGTCTTATTGTGCAAAAATATAATGCACACTCGATGCAAAAATATAAAAACGAATATTATGATGTGACCAACACTAGATATTTTCAGTACATTTGTTTAATCAAATTTTAACCACATCCCAACATCCAAAATTACTAAATTTTCAATAGGTACATATTAAAATTTATTTCGATGATAATATTTAAAAATGGGGGTTGTGGCCAAACCAATCTCTTTACAACGTTGATAAACAGTCATATTTAAAACCATTTCGCATAGTCCATGCGTGCAGAAATTTTGTATATTGTACTTCATTCACACTTTATAAAAAATAATGGGTTGTGGCCATCACTTGAACATTTTACAACCAAATTCAATCATATTTCAAACCACTTTTCATAGTCCGATTTTGAAAAATAATTGGGTGACAATATTATAAAAAAGATTGCTTTTTCCATCACAATATTACATTCTTGGCCAACGGCGGGACATAAAAGCTAGTAGGTAATAAACGGTTTGCTCTATGAATTGAGTTGTTAATAAATTATTCGAGTGAACTACATAATTTCTACTAGCAAAACGATTTATTGGTTGGCAGTCATCACGCTCCGATCTAAACTACGGTAAATGAGTGGGTTGTAACCAACACTAAACTCTCCACACCATAGTATTTGTTCATTTTTTCTTCTTGAAAGGTAGAAAATCTCTAAATGCATTTTTATGAAGTACATTTCTATTGGATTTTTAAACAAATATAAGATTCCCAGAGGACAAAAGTGTTCACAATACACCACACACAAAAACATTGTCACGGAAATCATTGTATGCATTTTCTACGTGATGCCTGTTCAGAAATTTTAAGTGGAATTGCATTACAAGCAAGATGAGCATGTATGAGACAGTGTATCAATGTTGATGAGGCGATGTATGTATGTATCAAGATATGTAGATGAATGCGGTATTCGGTTCTCACTGCATAACCCCTGACGAAGTTAGAAGTGGAGAGTAAAAATACACTTGTTTATAGAGACACAATATCATGATATATATGAAGTTGATTACTCAATTTTCCCATACAGAAGCTATTTTACTTCTGTTATATACATTTTTCATACAAATATACAATTTATTTCACATTACTTACTTATTGTCCGCAACACCATTATTTGGTTGGTACTCCAGTGGTGGAAGGATTGGCCGGCATTCTGCCGTTTCCAGGGACGCCCGATTGCTTTTCCGAATGAGCCGAAACTCAATCTACGTGGAGGCTCCTTTGATATTTCACATTGATATGGCAAACCATAGATTTTTTTGTTTTAAATTTCGACATCCTTGAATGCATTTTTGATGAGTGTATTTTTATTGTATCGAAATTTCAAACAGTATGAAAATACCTCGATTGTCCAGCATTTTGAAAATTTGCACAGATGAAATCATAGAGAAGAAATTTATGGATATCTATAGAAAACTATCTAAGTTTATGGACTTTACATATATGATATTAATATGAAGTGAATCGGACTTATAGTTAGGGCTGCAGAGAGGACACAAAAAACAACGTAAATGATGAATTCATAGAGAAGAAATTTAATGTTGTCTATAGAAAAATAATCAGCTCTATGCACTTTACACATATGATGTTAATATGAAGTCGATCGGACGTATAGTTTGGGCTGTAGAGAGGACACAAAAAGGATAATCCGTACGGCATACGCCGTACGTCATACATACAAGCACATCACGACGAAACTCACAGTTTGCACTCTCTAGGTGATAAGCGTTGAGAAATTGAAATTGTGAAATCATGACTCTCCACTATTCTATAGTGTGGACAGTAAAAAGGTGGAGGTGGGAGTTCCATACATCCAGAAAAAGGCTGAGATAGTTTTCCCCCGATATTTATAACCTCCACAAATTAAGCGTATAGTCCTTGCATCGGGCGCTAGACCAGATAGAAATTTTTTTGGTGAATTTTTCCAAGGTTTTCCCGTGGCATTAGGGAGATCTCTAATTTAAACCCTTTTATCTGCTTAGTAAATCTTGGAGGCGCTTCCACCAAGCTTTTACCTCCAATAAACATTAATACCAATATTATTTTGACCGAAATTCGTTGCGATCATTTAAAATTGAGGTCGATTTCTCACTAAGAAAATTATACGAAGGCAAACGGTTATAATTAAATTATGTTTTTATAACAAAATTAAGCGGATAATCATTTTAATACTAGGAGAGCCGAACCCCACTAAATGGGACGAAGGCTAGGGCGAAGAAGAAGAAAAAGAATCATTTTGCAAGATAAAAAAATATATGATAAAATACAAATTCATTAAAAAAAAGATTGCATTATATATATATATATATATATATATATATATATATATATATATATATATATATATATATATATATATATATATATATATATATATATATATATATATATATATATATATATATATATATATATATATATATATATATATATATATATATATATATATATATATATATATATATATATATATATATATATATATATATATATATATATATATATATATATATATATATATATATATATATATATATATATATATATATATATATATATATATATATATATATATATATATATATATATATATATATATATATATATATATATATATATATATATATATATATATATATATATATATATATATATATATATATATATATATATATATATATATATATATATATATATATATATATATATATATATATATATATATATATATATATATATATATATATATATTTTTAAGTGCAGTGAAATATGAGAAGCGAATAATTCGATAGCGAATATGTCAAATTTAGCGAATAAATCAATAAAAAAGGAATACATACTTGTGGGCTGTGACCAACAACTTCTCCTCAGTACCAAGTCACTCCACAAAGTTTTACTATGGAAAATTTTCAGCATTTTTTATGCTGAGTGAAGTATGAATTTTGTTAATTTTGTTTGGTTTCTTTTAGACCTTGATAATGCCAAGTCACCTTGGCGAAAATTTTCGGTCGTTATTATGAAAAATATAGTGGAAAAACACTAATTTATTTATTTATAAATTTAAAATTTATATGATTTGAACAAGCAAAGGAGTGATTTCAAAGAAATATATTTTTATTGAAAACGTATTGCACATCACTCAAAAAAGGGGTAAATGCTTGATTTTTTTATAGCACATGCTTTATAAAATCATTCTTCATAAAAAATATTTCGACCGTATTGTTAAACCACAATCATGATGAAGAAATATTTTTTTTGTTAAAAAATAATGAATATTTTTAGAATATGATCTTCATTCTTATATTATAAAGAAATGTTGGTCTAGGATTTCACTTTACTACACGAATTTATAAGCTCAAACAATGTTTTTTAATTAAAATATTTTATGATTATGTTTTATTGAAATCTTTTCTCTGAAAGCGAGTATAACTTTGAACTTTTAATATCAAAACCGTCTGTTCTTGATATAATTTTTCTTGCTTAAATAACGACATCCAGCGAATTACGTAGATAATAAATGACGTGACTTTATACTGTACTGATGATGAAAAATGTTTGTATGAGCTTTGTGAGTTTTTATGGCATAAGAAAACTAGCTGGTTTCGCTAATGTATTGATGAGGAGGTAAAGTGAACATTGTACGTCACTACCACTAGCTTTGAACTTTGTACGTCAATATCACAATTATTATAATGTTTCTATGATATTCGTTGAATGAAATAGTATTTTTTTATAATATTACTATTCTTTATGACTTGAAATTCAAGACAGAAGATTACTGAGGTAAAAATGTTGGCTCCAGACAGGATAACGTGTACCTACTGTCATGTTCCACGATGGGAGCGTCATACACGCATCAAGACACAGTCGTAGCAAATACTAATGGAATCCGGCTGGCCGAATATTGGGGGCTACGAATATGTGTGATGGTGTTTCGAACACGGAATGTATGTGAGTATTGAGGAAGAAGAGGTCACTTCGAAATCGATCCACGTTTAAAACAAAGTGATATAATATAATGAATAAATTATACGGTATGAGGGTACACTGCTACGCGATGGCCTGCTTTGTATGGAGGAGATGTAAATCCTACTTCATAAATTATGTAGATCAAAGTATGCAAATCAAATCGAACTGTACATTGTACATAGAATACAATTTTTGGTCATCTAAGGTTCACAAATATAAGTATCTTCTTACACGCTATTTCTTTAATTTCGTAAATCAACTTTTTCAAGATGTTCATTATGCTGCTAAAACGCAATACAAAGGAAGAATTACTTTAGAAGTACCTACGTAAGTGGATTGGTTATGTATATTTTTTTTCTCTTATACCTACTCAAAATAAGAGGGAAAATTCCCTTTGTGCTATCAATGGGGATTATTATCAGCGACCAAACAAAAGGGATTTATATTTCACTTTTAAACTCTTTGTATAAATATTATTATTTGCTGTTGTCGTCTCTCTGAAAGATTAAAATATAAATTCTGCAAAATTAAACCATTTCATGTTGAGTTTTAATCTCTTTTCAATAAGCGTCTCTGTTTGAATTCAAATGATATTAAAAGTGATCTCAATGGTTTGAACGAATTCACGACTGAAAAATCCCATCTTCTTTCATAAAATATTTATTGCATATTTTTTTGTTTTAAAAGATATGCAAAGCAAAGATTTTCCCAACAATGTTGCAAATTTAATGAAAATAAATAAAATGATTTGTGACTAGTAATAAAAGGCTCAAAATACGCAGTTAGAAAACGTAAGTTTTTAATGTTCTCTAATACTTTTTATAAGGCTTCATGTGATACTTACATCCAACTGGTTGTACCATGTATAATATCGTATGTTGGGGTTGTAGAAGAGATGATAGATAACTCTGTCTTCTGATACATGATAATATATGTACAATATGTGTACTCGTTGACAGCCGTATGATAAAGATGGCTGTCGCCAAATACACCTTTCTTATATAGTCCCAGTCACTCATGCTGTCTCGCTTGCACTCATACTTTCACATATCTCACATCATTTAAAGTAAATAGCGAAATCCCGCCATTGCATCTGTGTATATGTACAAAAATATTATAAATTTATTAAAAAAACGTGCTTGTTTTCTTAGCAAATGCCAGAAAAATTGAAAGGAAAACTGTCCCAGACAATCGTTAGACCGGCACTCCTCTATATCTCCGAATGCTGGACAATATAAAACTCATACTCTAAGCAAATGGAAACTACTGAAATTCGTATACTAAGATGGGCAGTTGGAGTGTCCTTACGGGACAAAAAAAATGTTCACGTATTAGTGAAAGCCTAGGCGTTACTGATATACGTAGTAAGATAGAGGGAAGTAGGTTGAGATGGCATGGGCACGTTAACCGACAGATCACATGGAAAACAAAGCAGTCTCCATGGATCTTCCTCAAATCACATTCAGAGGGAGACCATAAAATTCCTGGATCGTGCAGACGAAACCAAAAGGATATAAGGACGAATAATTTAAGGACGAGAAGAGCTGACTCCAACAGTCGGCACAGACAAATAGTTGGGACATAGCAAGGGTGAAGAAGAAGTAGAAAAAAGCTTGTTATGTTTTCACATACAAGTTTTTTTTTGTACTAGGCAATCCACCCTGAAAAGAGTGCTTTGTGTCAATTTAATGTTTACTGTTTATAAGGAAAGTTATTTTTTATCATATGCTTGATATCTATATTATAAATTTGAATGTTTGTATGTATGTGTTGAATGCGCTCCTAAACCGTTCATCCAATTGCAATGAAACTTTGGTGAATTGTCGAGAGTATACCAGGGATGGTTTCTGGATCAAAAATTTTTTTCTTCTTCTTCTTCTTCATCCACCTTCATTTTACCTATGAAGGTGGATTATCCTGGGAACCGTTCATCCGATTGCAATGAAACTTTGATGAATTGTCGAGCGTATGCCTGGGGTGGTTTCTGGATTAAAAAAAATCTTCTTCTTCTTCTTCATCGAGTATTGGGTCATTTTACCTATGAAAGTGGACTATCCTGGAAACCGTTCATCCGATTGCAATGAAACTTTGGCGAATTGTCGAGCGTATGCTCGGGATGGTTTCTGAATTAAAAAAATTCTTCTTCTTCTTCTTCTTCGGGTATTAGGTAAAATGACCTAATACTCTGGGAGAAGAAGCTTCAACTGTCCTTCCATCTCTTCGCAGGTCTTCCAGGACATTTTTTGGATTTAAACTTTTTTATTCTTCTTCTTCTTCATTGTGTATTTGGTCATTTTACCTATGAAGTTGGAGAATCCTGGAAAAAGAAGGTCCAACTGTCCTTTCATCTCTTCGTAGGTCTTCCCAGTATTGTGTCGGGAATTAAACTTTTTCTTAACCTACTGAAGGGACGGGAGGTAATGAAGGGAAGGGAGGTACTGGTGGGTCTGACGGGACGGGTGGTACTGAAGGGTCTGAAGGGACGGCAGGCACTGAAGGGACGGGAGGCACTGAAGGGACGGGAGGCACTGAAGGGACGGGAGGCACTGAAGGGACGGGAGGCACTGAAGGGACGGGAGGCACTGAAGGGACGGGAGGTACTGAAGGGTCTGAAGCGACGGGTGGTTATGGACCATTTTTAATTATACAGGCAATACGAAGTTTGCCGGGGGTTCACTAGTAATAATATAAATTTTGAAATGACAGACAAATCATGAGAATTTTAGAGGGAAAAAAGATGTTGTTATTAATTGGAGATTGATGAGTAATTTTTATGAGTAATCTGTATATACTGAAATTGATTAATTGTTTAATCATCCTCACCACACTTAAGACGACTACTACTTAAAACCCTAATTCTATACAGATGGGAGGCAATTGAATAGTGGCCAAATCTTATTCTGGAAATACATGATATAAACCTTTATGAAAACAAGTTCTTGAAGAGATTTTTTGCTGGATACCTGCATAATATGATCCTATGTATTTTTTTTGTTGTGGACCAATTTTCTTCCCACTTGGAAAACATATAAACAAGGTTGGTGGCGATTACTTATTGACGAAACTAGTATGTTTAAAGATGTAATAAAAACTTTCTTTCTGTGTAAGTAATGTGTCATGTGCCCAGTTATAATATGTTCAAATTTTGTTTCGTTTTGGTATAATTTCTGTTTTAATTCCCTTATACAGAGTAAAACAAAACTATTGAAATTAATTAATGTAGGATCTTATAGTACCGAAATGCTTGTTCTGAAAACACATGATCATTTATCAACGGAATGCAGTCAAGTATCAGAAAACGCATGTCTGTCGTCGAAAAACTCCACGAAAATGGGCAACAAAACCATTATGGCAGTGGCCTTTCATGTGTGAAACACGATACAGTATTAAGAAAAAAGTTAACATGGACTTAGCTTAAGCGCCACACACTTGTACAAGTTGGATCATTAATAATACGAAAGAAAGTAATGTTGTGACAGGGAAGGGGAAAAGTATTCAAGAAAAGGAGAATTTTCACACGTGTTCAATTTCCTTTGATCCGTTTGGCTTAACTTAGCCGAACGCACAACGGATTTCATTACTGTGGGAAAGACGAGATATTTGTTAAAATAATCATTCTTGTGTTGGAACCAAATGATTATTAATAACTTCCCAATAGGTACAATGCTATAACAGCGGAGTTTCTCGTTGCTCTTTGTAGACCTCTTCATAAAGTCCCATTGGCCATTCGGATTATATGATCTTAAGAATAAATTATGTTACAAATATGTTACTATATTATCACAAGACTTTTTCAAGTCAATTATTTCCAGTTATCTTGGTCATTTCTCTGATGCCCTATGTACATATGAAGGTATGGAGGATGATAACGTTCCACGAATGTACATCTTCTATTAAAAGGGCAATATATTTATTTATTTATTTTTATCTACGCCCAGATGCCTTTTACAATTATATATAAAATATTAAGAAGTTACACAATATTACTAAAAACAAATTATTCCAAAATCGTTAATCCGTAATTTAGAAATTATAGATTTATCGAAAAACTTAATAATAAAAATGCAAAAAACGGTAATAATGAATACATGTAGAATCGTTAAAGATTTTTTAAACGTTAATATTCGGGAATCAGTAGGGTTGTTAGGGAGTATAGAGACCTCCTCAGAGCCTAATCCTTTGATATGTTAAGTATTTTTTGTGATACCCCGTCTCCTCACCTCACCTCGTCCACCTCACTTTACGGAACAATCCTCTGGCTTGAAGTCGTAGTTTATGTCAGTTCTGTATGTTCTTTATTCTGTGCTACAAACCAATTTCATAAAAAAATAGGTTTCAAAAATCTACTACAAGAAGAATAACCGATGACATTGCCTTGTTTTAGTTAATTTTTCATTTAGGGAATGTATAAGCCGTATAAGGACGTACATTTATGTACTTCTTTCAAGAACATAGTAACTCTTAAAAAGCAAGACAATTTGTTATATTGTTATAATAAATATTTTCTGAATAAATTGAAAAATAAATTAACTGTTGGAAATTTTCGACTTGGCGCTTGCCATACTAAACATGATACTCGAAAACGTGATGGTGTTTGTATAACATATTAAATGTTACAAATAAACACTAGGGTGGGGTTGAGGAAATTATGAGAATTTTCACATGAATGAACTTAATAAGTAACTGAATACAACCTCGCCTTAGGATATTCCCTTTAAGTATTATAAGGTCTGGTAAACTGTTGTTAGTTTCTTATATGGATTAGTACATAATATTTAGTATCTGGAATGGGAATAAACCATTATTTTTTAATACATTTATATTATAATGAAACATTACTTTAATAACAAAATATCCTAGTGCATTATCATTGTAAGTACAATAGGAGTTTCATACAATTTTCTTCTCCTACTTCTTATATTATGTAGACATTAAGTTCTACTTTTAAGAGGTCTGCTCCTCTTGCAAAGTGGACACCCAGCTATTCCTCCATTTTTTAAGCGGTTTACCGCAGGTACCATACATTTTTTGGTACTGTTATTGTTAACGGCTACTGATTGGATGATTCGGAGAGGGAGAAACGAGTCAGAGAGTGAATTGACGTTTGTTCTAAGATAATATTCTCACTCAAAAAGAGATTTTATCTTACGCCCTCATACATCCTTACAACTCATATCCTCACATTGTATTCTTACACATGCAAACACACCCCCATTCTTATAAATACACTAGTTTTTTATGAGTTTAGTCCTTTACACTTTTAAAATTTTTATATTTTTTTACATTTATACCTTATTGAAAATTTATGTATCAAAAATATATTGTTTACATTGCGCCCAGAATCGCAGATTGAGCTGGCTTGGCCATGTGCTTCATATGTCCCCCGAGAGTATTGATAATGCAAGCCTTTTTTACACTCCGAACGGGACGAGAAGACGAGGCAGGCCAAAACTCACCATCAAGTGAGCATTCTCTGCGGACCTGCATGATGCTGACTTAAGCTGGGATGAAGCTTTCCATCTGGCGCAAGATAGAGAGTCTTTCGAGAAATTTCGTGGCGTCGACATGCTCCACACTAGGAGTGAACGTGGATTAAAATAAAAGTATAACTTAAGAACAGGGTTCACTTTAATCAGGCTTTTTTGTCCAGTCAGGGATGCACTACACATTTATTTTAGGTTGTCCAATACCCCGTTATCACAGTTTCCTTGGGCTGAACTCTCTTCTGGTTCATGGTTTAATCTTTAAATCTATTGTAAAGAATATGACTATTTATTTGATTTTTTGTGTCTAAATCTGTGTAATCTAATATGTGTGTGTGCTTCTGATTAGTAACAGCTGCAACATCCTTTTTGGGAAAAGCCTAAAGAGAAAAAAAAAGGAAAATTTTTAATTACTTTTTGAATAAAAAAGATACAATGATTTTGTTTTTAAACAAACCGCTATTTGATAATTTAATAAATTCTTTTGGTATCTGTTACTTTTAATTAACAGATATTGTTAAATAAAACACACGTGTTAACTTTATACACAGTTTATTATTGATTACAGAAATTAGATATACATATAAGAGTGAAGTACAAATAATAGTATATAAATGAACCACAACGTGAGAGCACTATATCATTGATCAATACACCATCAATCCACCCCCAGACATTCCTTTATATCAACCTCCCTACTCCCGAAGATTGCCGATCTCCTGTTCGTTCAATCTCGTTAACTACTATACAGATTGCCTGTTGAAAGGCGCGACATCAATATATTACAAATTCTTACTGACATCTCTTCCATTTAGCATTTCGTGGATTCTGACGGTCGCTGGTTCTTGGTCAATTATTTTTTAAATTATATTTCATTAATTAAATTTGATCGGTTGAATGAATTCGCGATTTAATAATTCATTATTGATTAAGCAAACCGCGGGCTTTGTTAAAACGTAGTCAAATATTTGAGGATACAATATATCACTTACTTCATGATATAATTGAGTTGAAACTAACCAGAAATTTGTACCGAATTCAATTACATTAATTGAAATTCCAGTTTTGCCTCAAAACCAGAGTGAAAAGTGAATATTTTATTTTAATTTATTTAGTTTTACTTGAACAAAAACCTAGGTAAAATCCCAGTGGGTTGTAGCCAACACTACACTCTCCACACCATAGTAATTGTTCATTTTTTCTTCTTGAAAGGTTGGTAATTCCTATATGAATTTTTGTGAAGCACATTTTTATTAAATTCTTAAACAACATGAGACAGTGTATCAATGTTCATGAGGCGATACCTTTTTCATGCAAATATGTAATTTATTTCTCATTGATGACAATTTCAAACAGTGTAAAAATACCTCAATTTTCAAAACTGTGAGAGCATTCTGAAAATTTGGACAGATGAAATCATAGAAAAGAAATTAACGGATATCTATGGAAAGCTCTAAGTCTATGAACTTTACACATATGATGTTAATATGAAGTCAAACAGACTCATAGTTTGGGCTGTAGAAGGACACAAAAAGGATAATCCGTACGCCGTACGTCGTACGCCGTACGCCATACATACAAACACATCACGACGAAACTCACAGTGTGCTCTCTCTACATGATACCCGTTGAGGAATTGATGTAAAAAATAACGCTTAAAAATTATGGAATCATGACTCTCCACTATTCCATAGTGTGGAGAGTAAAAAACTTTCTCTAGATAAATATAATAAACTTCCTTTATTCCCGTCTTATATACAGCGGTACTAAAACTATATTCATACTTATAATTATTTGCACAACTTAAAGTTTCCCAAAGAGATTTCCACTTACTTTTAATCCTTTGATATTCAAATCATAAAAGAGTCAAAAAAACATTTCAAGACATTGTGGAAATCGGTTTGTATTTGTATCAAATAATTTATAAAAATAAAACCTATGTACACGTATCGATAAAGTATAAATTCATTAAATTACCACAGCGATACAAAATATTTAGGTTACTGTGCTTACGACTAAATCTAAATAATTTAGAAAACAAATAAGACACCTAGAAACAATTGTACACTAGACCTTAGAATACGATGTTCAACGTTACCAAGATGTTCAACGTTACCAAGATGTTCAACATAAAAAAATAATAGTGTTAAAAAATCATACAACTACGTAAATAATATGTTAAAAATAAAATTTACATAAAAATTGTGATCAAATGCGAATATATAATAAAATAACCTCAAATGACAAAGGAGTTGATTTAATTTTTCTTGCAAACATCCAATTCCAATTTTCATTCAATTTACAAAGTTAGTTAATTTACAAAGAGAAGTGGAATTTGTAGATCAACATAACCTGTGTTAAATTTTCGTGTTCCTAGACATACAGGATTTAAAGGAAATTTTGGTCCTGTATAATTTATAACTCTAATGGTAAAGTGTCTTGATTTTAATGTTGTTAATAAAGCAACTGAAATAACTGACCCATTACCGTTTCAGTTACTGACCATGAATGGGTAATGTCGTGATTCCAAGTGAAATATTTTAAGGCGAGTCACTGTAAAATTCAGTGATTTATAAATTATTTAGATGGTATACTTTCAAAACTCACAGCTAAACGTGACTTGTTTTTAGAAGGATGTACATACAAAGCCACTTGGTATTCAAATTCATTCAGTAAATTTTAAGAGAACAAATTAGTTATTTGTAAAAAGTTTTATCCTTTTATAAAATATAATAAGATTCTGTAAAACATTGTAATTTTATGATCATCAATTAAAATATATCGATACTTCAAAATACTGTAACGATAAAAAACAAATCCATTATTCTACCAAACGAGTGGGTTGCGGCCAACGTTATACTCTTCATTAACAAGTAACTCTACAAAGTATTCAAGTTTTTGTATGGAAAATTTCAGCATTTTCATGAAATGAGAATATTTTTGGTTAAATATTTTATTATGAAAACTTGATATTTCTTCAATGCCATTTTATGAAAGTGATGTGCCCTGTAAGCAATTTGAAAATAGAATAATCAAATTTTAAATTTATTGAGCATGGGGTTACTTTGAAATATTTGACAGTTAAAAAATTGAGAAGCTACACAGCCCACACACAGATACATTGTGATGAAACTTTCAGAATACAAATCAGCATGATACTAGTTGATAATCAGCATAAAAAACCTTAAAATCGCGTATTCATAACTGTACACTTTATCCCCTTGGGGTAGTGACGAGCATAAACAACAAATTATCTATACACAATGTACTAATATAATGATCGTTTAAAATAAAAAATAAGCCAAGAAATCTAAAAGTTCTTCAGAATGTTTATAAATACCTATTTTATTTATTTAAGAAATCCAACACAAAATTAAAAATTCAGCTTTAATTAAATTCAAATAAAGAAAATTTAATATAGGATATAAAATATTTATAGATCAACCTTTCACAAAATCCCTTTTCGACGAAAAAAAAAAAAAAAATGTCGAAATATTTGGCAATCCTTGAATGTTTCAAAATATAAGAGCATAAAATTTAATCTCCGTCCATTACAAACAGGTTCAGAGTGTTGAGTATAAAATTGGAAGAAATATTACAAAACAAAGGTACTTGGAGCAGAGAATTCTTTAATAAGGGAAAAAATGTCAATTGAAAATTATTTCACCAAGTCTAAAATTCATCATGTGGTGTCTTCAAACTTTTTTCGATTAATTGTACGAAAAATCGTATTTTTTAGATTGTATGCGTTTTCGTCATCAAGTATATCAATTGCTGACATCATAACTCGGTCAAATTGATTAGAAACTGATGTAATAAACAGGGTGGTCCGCCGTTAAAACACAAATATTTTTGATTTCCCGGCTCATTATGAGTCAAAATCTTAAAGGAGGTGGGGGGGGATGAAAAAGCTCCATCATAGAAGTAAGCGCGATCTTTGACAAACAGTGAGCCAGGGAGTCAGCTCCTAAAATATCAATAATCTTACAGTGGACCACTCTGTATATTGGGCGCTATGAAGAATTTGTAGTAAGACTTTAAAATAGGACACAAGGAAATAATGCAAGACGAAGAAATATTATTAATAAAAAAAAAAAAAAAGCTGTTAGGAAATGAAGAAAAGGTCGTGATCGTCCAAGAATAGGATGGCACGACCATGGTATCTCTTTCTGAATGTCGACCATCACGCCATTCAGCAAGAAGGACATATAACAAGCTCGAACAACAGACGGACATGTATGAAATGATGTAAGAGATGCGTCTCAAGATAGAAAAATGTAGCTTTCGGTTCTCTATACCCCGCAAGAGAAACGGTGTGATGGAATCTATGTATGATACGTTTATAGAGGTAAATCAAATAAAAATGACGAGAATGAAATTAATTATATATTTATATATGTATGTACCTACAGTCAATACGCTGCATTTAGAAGATTTCTGACGAGTTAAATATTTACAGCGTTCTTGGTCACTTCTCTTATGCTTTACATGTTAAAATATCTTAAATAAATTACAAACTACTAGTGTCAATTTTCTATTCAGATTTTTTAATTGTTTTTAACGTGGTATGGTGCCCAGATTGTCCACCTAGAGTAGTCATGGGCAAAGTACGGCCCTTCGGGGTAGTCAATCCGGCCCGCGACATGGTTTCCAATAACCCCTAAAATTACACCTAGAATAGGACAAAATGTATGTATTTTCTGCGTTGAATTGAAGCAACTATTTCTCAACGTTTCTAAAATTGAGTTCTACAAGGCCCTGTCAAAATCAAGTTTCCCAACCCGAAATCTCACGCTTAAAAGATAAAAGCGATATGTGCATCTCCCTACATCTGTGAACAGGCGTATTGTACTATTATGAAGCTTCATTAAGCTTCACTACTGCGAATAAGCTCATCCCAGCAATTTTTAGAAGCTCGGTCACAGTTTCATCTGTCACATAAGCCATACTCTTCTAAAGAATAATCAATTTTTGTATTTTTTTCTTATAATATAAGTATAATCTATATAATATAAGCTGTGTGTAATGAATGGATAGCTGAATCAAGAAAAACCCCCTGGGCTCTGCCGGAGGAACATCGATGAAGCCCGCCACTCGTCATGTTACGGTCCAGGGGGTAGGCGAAAAGAGGAGAGCCGAGTGCAGATTGGGAGTCTGGAATATAAGAGGAGGAATGGATAGAAAGATGAATGAATTGTGCGACGTAATAAAAAATAAAGAAATAGATGTATTGTGTGTAAGTGAGACAAAAAAGAAAGGTAGAGGGATGAACGTTAGGAATGATGGTATGATAGAACTATGGTCGGGAGTGAAAAGTGACGAATTTGCATGCAAAGGAGTTGGTGTACTTCTAGCGAAACGAATGGGGAAATGTATGAAAGAGTACAAGCTAAAAAACTCTAGACTCATGTGGGTAAGGCTGAAGATCGGAATTACAAGCGTATTCCTAATAATAGGATATGCGCCCGGAAACTCCGATAGTGAGAGTGAAAAATGATTTCTGGAACAGTGTGACCGAGATAATGAACGAAAAAAAGGATAATGAAAGAGTGATTCTGACTGGAGATCTAAATGGATGGGTGGGTGTCCGTAGGAAAGATTTTGAGTCAGTCCTTGGACCTCACGGCGATATTAGAGTGAATGACAATGGTAAAATACTATTGGAAGTATGCACGGAAGGGAATCTGTTTGTGGCGAACTCAGTTTTCAGCCACAAAAGAATTCACCAGTATACATGGGAAAGAGGGAATGAAAGGTCGATAATTGACTATGTATGTGTTGACGCCGCACTAAGGAAAGCGACAGTGGATACTAGAGTGTATAGGGGCGCGGAACTGGAGACAGACCACTACTTGTTAATATCAAGAATTGATTTGTTCACCGGGTGGCGCTCTAAAACACACCGAAGTGATCCACCGATGCGAACCAAGGTAGAAAGGCTGCAAGATGAGAGTGTAAGAAATCAGTATGCAAAAGAGACCGGAAACGAACTCTTTAAAGCAATACACAGTAGAAGAAATATTGAGGAAGCATGGACGACGCTGAAAGAGACCGTGTGTAAGACATCGAAGAAGATCTGTGGTATTGCTAAAAGAGGTGGAAAGAAAGGCGATGCTTGGTGGAATGAGAGTGTTAAGATAGTTGTGGGTGAAAAGAAGAAAGCATGGATGGCATTATTAGCCGCGAAAGGATCGAATAATGAAGAAAGAGCAAAAGAGAATTATAAAGTATGCAAGAAAGTAGTCAAAGACACAGTAAAAAGGGAAAAAGATGGTATAAAAGAGAAAGAAAGCCTGAAAATAGCCAGCGACTTTCCTGGAAACATGAAAATGTTCTGGAAAGGCGTAGCGAAAAGAAAAAATGGAACTGTGAAAGCTTCGAAAGGAATAAATGATAGAGATGGAAAAATAATTATGGACGAAGATGGCGTGAAAGAGCGATGGAAAGAATATTTCGAGGAACTGTATGATAGCGGAGTTAGAGGGGACGTGAGTCAGAGAACATGGCAAGTAAGTGAAGATGATAAGGATGAAATAACGCAAGAAGAAGTGTTTGAAGCAGTAAAACACGCGAAAGCGGGGAAAGCTGCCGGGTATGACAGTGTATCAGCTGAACTTATAAAATATGGCGGCGAACAGACGTTGGAGTGGTGTCTCTCTCTTTTCAACAAATGTTGGGAAGAAGGACACACTCCCTCAGACTGGAGAAATGCAGTCGTGGTACCTTTGTATAAAGGTAAAGGATCGAAGCTCGACTGCAAAAACTATAGAGCCATAAGTTTGCTAAGCTCAGTTGGTAAGATGTATGCAAGGATCCTGGATCAAAGAGTACGAAAGGTTACAGAGAGCAAGATTTGGGATGCTCAAGGGGCTTTTGTTGGCGGCAGAGGATGTATAGACCAAATTTTTTCTTTACGTATGGTCACAGAAAAGGTTTTGGGTAAAAACCAAAAACTTTTCTGCGCCTTTATAGACCTTGAAAAGGCCTATGATAAAGTTGTAAGAGAAAAACTATGGAATATACTATCGATGTACGGAGTGAAGAGTAAGCTGATACGTGCAATCGCTTCATTATATGAGAACAGCAAAGCATGTGTTCGTGTTAACGACGCAACAACAACTTGGTTCTCTATAAATAATGGCGTTAGACAGGGGTGCGTGTTGTCCCCTTGGCTCTTCAATCTCTACATTGATTTCTGCACAAGAGCCCTTAAGTATGAAAGTAAGGGTCTGAAACTGAGTACTGTAACAGTACGTGATCTGATGTATGCAGACGACAAAGTATTGTTAGCAGAAAGTATGGAAGAGTTACAGTATCTTGTAAGTATGGTATATGAAGGATGCATAGAAAACGGACTTAAAATGAATGCCAGCAAATCAAAGGTAATGGTCTTTGAAAAGAGTGAAAACAGAACAGTGTGTCAAATAAAAGTAGAGAATGAATGGCTTGAACAAGTCGACGAGTATGTCTATCTGGGTAGTATGTTCCAACGGAATGGACGGCCTGATAAGGATATTGAAAGAAGAGTTATGGCAGGAAACAGAGTGAATGGAGCACATAGACCAGTTATGAATGATCGCAACATATCAAGAGACGCTAAAGTTGCCATTCATAACGCAATCGTAGTGCCAACCCTGACGTATGCAAGTGAGACCTGGACATGGCAGAAATCGCACGAAAGCAGAATAAATGCAGTTGAAATGAGATCGCTTAGAAGAATTTGTAACAGAACGATGTATGATAGAGTTCGGAATGAAGATACAAGGAAAGAATGTAAGATAAAGAAAGATGTAATTAACAGAATGAAAGTAAACACATTGAGATGGTTTGGCCACTTGGGGAGAATGAACGAAGAACGCCTGACGAAGAAAATATACAAAGCTGACAGGAACGGAATAAGAGGTCGCGAGCGCCCAAGAAAAGGATGGCACGACCATGTAAACGATATTTTGAAAGATGGAAATGTAAGAAGCATGAACAACAGACGAACATGTATAAGACGATGTATGAATGTTGATGAGGCGATGAATGTGTGTCAAGATAGAAAAATGTGGCGTTCGGTTCTCTCTGCCTACCCCGTGAGGGACATGGCGTGATGGTATGTATGTATGTATGTGTGTAATGTAAAAATCAAAAATAAACTTTATCACTTATAGAAATCTGTTTTGTTTAATTTTTTTTCGGCCCGCCTAGATAATTTTTTATTTTATCTGGCCCTCCCCTTAAAAAGTTTGCCCATCACTGATCTAGATTGTTTCATGAGTTCATTTTGGCACTATGGTTTTTTTACGCAGCATCCTGTTAAGTTGCCGATTGCAGGTCCCATATGCAGAGCAAATAGTGATAGTAGTATCAAATTAATCAAAATTATTGATATGAAAACTAAATAAATTTGAAAGTTAAAGTGATGACAAAATTAGAAAATCAATTTTGATACTTCATTACCCTTTTATTGACACAATCTTCTCATAATGTGAAATATGAATAACGTCAAATTGTTATTATGAATGTTATGATTTATATTGTGATAATAAAACTCATCTCGTAATATCCAGTTCTCGGAACTGGTAATTACGGGATTTCATTTTATAGGAAAACATTGGAGATGTTTTCTTGTATGTTTGAATGACAAATATAATAGATACTATACTTAAATAAATAATAGAATTTTAAACTGCCATTTTTTTATATTATGGTCTTGAAAGATTTTTATATGTGACAAAGCGTTGTGTTTTCTTTCCAGAAAGAATATGGAATTGAAATACATGGAAAAAGTTTGACAATGCATAGATAACTTGTTTTCAAAAGAAAATATTTAATGTTTAAGTATGATTTTCTTCTATGTACAAAACATTTTTTTTCTTAGTACTACTACCATTATAATATCCTCGGCATGTGTAAACCGTAATCGGCCCCTTCGTGAAATGCTACATGTCATATATGTATGTGAACGATGAAAAAATACATAGTACGAAATGTAATGTATAAAATATAGGTTGTTATGGAGGACATATGCAGTACCTATATATTTTTTAATCTCTCGTATTTTCTCAATTTTTCTTTCTTATTTATACAGCGAAAATCACCGAGAGAAGTGATTTGTCCAAAAATAAAAGATTTGGTAATTTTTAAGGTAAAAATATATAAATGGCGCTACATATTTTTTTAGGTTTTCGTTTTAAGTAGGTACTTGTTTAATTTTCCATAACCATGTTTTTCATCCATAACCATCTTTGTATTATGTTTGTATTGTTACCAGTAGCGGAATTGATTATAGAAGCCAAAAATCTTGGCTTGCCTATAATTTTTTGACCATTTCATTGAAACCATACTGCAAGAATAAAAATTGAACCGTTTATAGATACGATGCTTGACAGGGCCGGAAATGTAAATATTATTTTGGTATTGATATATTTTGAAATATTTTCATGGCCACTAAAATGAACAACAAAAAACATTAAATTTTCGACATTTCTCAAATTTCGTTCAGGGTTTGCCTAGTCCGAAGGTACGCCCCTGATTGTTACTTGTTGTATGTGTAGTCTGTTGAAAAGCCAAATAAATAAAAAATAATAAAAAAAAACATGAATTATCCATGTATAGTTATTATCAAGTATGTTGGATAATTGAATGAAATATTTAGGTACATTATATAAATGCACAGTTTTAAACAGTTTGCTCATATATATGTAGGTATGCAAAAGAGAAATTAAATTTAGCTGTTGCTAGCTCTTGTTCTATAATGATTCAATGAATAACATAATGTTTTGAATTAGTAATTGAACGAACTATCCTAATTTGAATAAATAATTAACCTACATACTGGTATTATTTGTATAAACGATAGAATGAACAACAATCATTTGAATTGATGATTGAACCAACTATAATTATTATTTGGTCTAAAATATCACATAAGAAAATATATTTGAACAGCCTTTCAAAATTCAGATTCTGTGATAATCCTAAGGAGACGCACGCAATACTTTCTAGAAGGTTCTTTTGGTAAAGTAATAAATCCCGTTTTCAACGTTTTTATTAACCCGTCGTCGAGTAGACATGCTAAGAGCAAAGATCCAATAAATATTGGAAAAATGACTCGGAACTGCTGAAAAATAAGCTGACCGCCGTTATTTTAATCTTTATCAAAGGTTTTTCGTCATTACGTTTCAGTATAGTTTTATTACAGAAGATTGAACAAATTTTGGCCGAAATCATTTTAGAAAATTTGGCAGATAACGCCGGGGTCACCAGTTATTACAAAAGATTGAAAAAAAATTACCATAGTCATTTCAGAAAATTATGACAGTTCACGTCGGGGTCAACAGTTTTAGTACAGTTATATATTTTTATTTTTTCAAATTGAAGCTAACAATGTACAAAGAATAGCATATATGTATAAAAATATCAAATATAACAATTATCATCTCCATACATCAATTATAAGCTTACAATACTATCATAATTTATTTCAAAATACAGTCATATATTCAAGATACAAAATCATATGTGTGTGTGAGGGTGTGTATGTGTGAAGGTGTGTGTGTAAGTGTATACCTAAGTGTATGTGCATGCGTGTTGTGCGTAAGTGATAATCTTATGAAATTCCTGTTTTTAATTTTTGAGCGAGTTTATGTTTTGTGTCATTGAATAGGTCTATGTCAAGGGACTTCTCATATTTTATGTATGTGTTTATAATTCTGTTTATAATTGAGTTTTTATATAACAGAAGATTGGACAAATTTTGACCATAATCATTTCAGAAAATTATGGCAGATCACGTCGGGGTCACCAGTTTTAGTACAGTGTTTTTTTCAGAAGATTGAACGAATTTTGAATATTTGATTATTTACGCAAGGATTTCGTCAAAAGTAAAATATAGCAAGAAATAATTCCAACGTTATAATACAATAAAATTATTCATAAAATTACAATATATCCCATCTTCCTCGAGATTTTTCTACAAATGTAGGTATAAGATGTCATTCATTGACCGATAGCGAAATGTTTTGATTACCAAAAAATATAGTTTTAAAATACACTTATAAATAAAGTTGTAAAATAATGATACAACTTTGTTAGATTAACAATAATACACGTGTACTTTTACCATTGTTATTATTTATTATCTTCTCTTATCTCAATTTTCTTTAATGCATTTGCTTTGTTTCGATTTGACATTTTTCCGATATGTCTTATTCACTAGCGGATTTCAATTGCTCACCAGAAGTTTGTAGCTTCTGTTGTTTTAAGCAAATAATACTAAAATAAACTACTTGACGGATGTATAGGAATGTTATTTCAAGGAAGCGTATTGTAACATCTCGTAGATTTAGGGTTGAAAAAATGCTACAAAATACTCAACAGTTAATAAGTAACATACCGTTTGTTTGCAATGTTTTAATTTTTTATAGTTATGAGCCGAATTTTGACTATTGAGAGTTATTTTTTTCACCATGTACAGAGTTTGATAAAATTTAACTAAATATTTAATTTCAAAACTGTGTAACATTTTTGCTTCCTGAAAAATAGTTATCTAAAGGTACGTTTGTTTTAAATTAAAACGAGTAGATTAAAATAACCCTAATAATCATATCAGAAAAACCTGTCGTTGGGGATAATATTCTATTCTATTTGAGTTTTTGTAAATTTTATCGTATACAGCTTTTGGTTAGTAATCAAAGATCTTTCACTATTGAAAGACTTGGATATTATTACATAATTAGAATTTAATGAAACTACTTAATATTTTTGGTATTGATGCTTTTTACAATGAAATAAAAGCTGTCAAAGCTCCATTAGAAATATAAATGAATTCAGAGGGCAAGTCTGGTCAAGCGGTGAAATCAAAATCCTCTTGATAACCCAAATCATGGATATAATTATCTTATATATTATAGAACTACATAAAATAATTATTTCCATGGTATGGGTAAACATGAGGGTTTTGATAACATTGTTTGACGGGACTTGCCCCCCATAGACGCAATACCTGCGTTCGATTCCTTGTTTAGTCAAAATGCTAAGTACCTACCAAAACTTAAAGTAAATATGCCTTCGTAAAAAGTATGTGTTAGTAAAATAAAAAACATTATTTATATTAATTAGTAAGATTGCGCTAAATTACTACATTGTCAAATCGTTTTACATTTTAATATTTTATAGATTTTTTTGACGTTTTTATAGAAACATTTCAATAACACAAAGATGTTTGTGATGTTTATTTTAATACTTTACCCACAGGCACTGCAAATACACAAAACTCACAAATTGAAACACCAATTATCTTGAAAATGAAAACAAAAATCGACAACACCGACTTCGAACTCTCATAACATTAATTAAGCAAAGCATTTAGATTAAAAAAAAACTATAATCTCCGAAGGATTTACAATAAAAAAAAAACTATAACAGTAACTGACATTAAAAATCACTTAAATCGAAATTGGTTTTGCTCACAGAACACCAAAGATGTGTCGATTTTAAGGACACATTTGAAAAAATAATTTCGTTTAAATAAGTTCGCGTCGGTTGGTAAACAAGGATTGTTTACCCCGGGGTGGCGGAGCGAGTGTCCGCACCAGACCGATCTTGGCGAAGTATCTCGCTCAACTGAACGGAGGCGGGAACCACCGAGCAATGCTATTCTGAAAATGGTCTTCAGTAATCCAAAGGTTTCATACTTTTCAACGCAGGGATTTGCTTAAAGCCTCCTTGAAACGTTTCAGATATCAATCGTGTATTTAAATTAAAGAATGTGGCTGCGTTAGACTTGTTCGAAATATTTTAGAAACTTAAAATAAATAAAAAAAATAGACACAAAAATAACGTTTCCAGTTTTATATTGGAAATTTAATTTAAATAAATAAATAAACCTTTTATTTTTTGCCATTATTGTTACATCACTTGTCAAATAAAAACAAAAACAGTATATACCTACCTACACACATATGTATATACATAAATATAATACATGAATTTATTTAAACGGTGAACTTATATTTAACATTCATTTGTCTTTTGATGAGCATTATTATTTTTCAGATAGTTTGGCCACATGGGGAGAATGAATGAGGAACGCCTGACGAAGAAAATATACATTGCGGACAGGAATGGAATGAGAGGTTAGGGCCGCCCAAGAAAGGGATAGCACGTCCATGTGAACGTCATTTTGATAGACGGAAATGCTAGAAGCGTGAACAACAGACGAACATGTACCTATAAGACGATGTATGAATGTTGACGAGGCGATGAATGTATGTCAAGATAGAAGTAGGTGGCGTTCGGTTCTCTCTGCCTACCCCGTGAGGGACATGGCGTGATGGTATGTATGTATGAATGTATGTATGTATTATTATATTTATTTGATATAAGAAGGGTTAATTTGAAAAAAAACATACTTACATTTAAATAAACATGGCTTATTATGGCAAAATCGGTATTCTATGTTTATTCTATAGATACTACAAAGGGAAATCCACAGAAGAATTTGCACGCCTGGTCCCTCTTCCACCAATTCACAATAAAGTCACTCGTTTTACTCAATCTTAACGTTCGTTCACAGTAAACCTTCAATTTACATGAACCAGTTTCTTCTCGAACTCTTTTATTAACACAGGAACGATCTGTGCGCGATGTGAACGATGCTGTGGAACGTTCTTCCGAATTTTGTTTTTCCATCTTCTTACAACCCGGGTCTTTTTGAGTTCTGAATTTACATTTTCTTGAGCAGATTGCAAACCCTCCCCAACGCTACGTAACGCTAACTTGTGTCCCCTACGTAGCAACGTTAAAAAAACAAGTATGTTTCCTATTTCTTAAAATCTTTTTTATATATTTAAAATTCAGAAGAATGCGTGTAGTCTGCGTTACCCGAAACACGATCATACTAAAGTACATAATAACCATATATTAGCTATGGGAAATTATCATATTACCAAATAATGGTGAATTTTCAAGAAAACAAACACGCCACCATCTATCAATGCAAGATGAATAACTTGTTATGACAATGTTACAAGATTTAGGAATTAAGATACGATGTGTTTTTGTTTAGTGGGTATGTATTATATAAACGGCACATATTTCCTAATATTATCATCATTTTGTTTACTCACTTAATCGTTCAAACATCCAGGGCCTGTCTAGAATGTAATCCTGAATTTGTATTATAAACATATGTGTATTGTAATAACTCATTCCATAGTGATTTTGTAATAAACATACTATATATAAGTACTTACTAACCTACATACATACTTTAATAATATTATGTCGACAAAGGGTTTTTGTGAGGATTACAGTTGCTTCTTTCAAGTTTCTTAAGCGATGTCAGAAAACTGTTCGACTTGTGTAAAGTGTGCCTTAAACACATTTTTTTTATTTTTTTTTTCTTGTGTGGGGTATAAGTTTACTGATTATTAACTGTAAGTTGTGAATATTTTTATTGCGTAAAGATATCAACCACAGAGGGAAGTATATTTTCATTACTGGACTAACGAGGGCAGACATAAGACATGTAATAATATACATTTGCAAAGAACTTTCAACGGTCCTCCAATATTGAAATAAATTAAAGTATTTTCATCTGATTGGTCATCTCATTTTTATCTGTTATAAAAAAAGTTATTCAATTTGAGATATTGTGAGATGCTTGATTAATTAGGTAATAAAATACGTACAGTTGCGGGTTAATTTTGAATCGCCAATTCCTTTCAAACATCCAGAATTTAAAACAAAGAAAAAAGTTTGCGAAATATTGGATATTCGCATAACTGCGCATTAATGATTAAATTAATTAAATATTATTAAAAAAAAATAATAGATATATTTATTTTTCCTTTCTGAATTTCATTTAATTTATTCATACATACATAATTGACAAATAATATTCTTAACCGCAATGCCCCACTAGGTAAAAAAACCTGTGCCGGGACTAAAGCATTTTGAAACAATGATACTTTTAACAGTGAATGCCAACTAACAAAACATACACAAAATTAGCATTCAAATATCAATAGCATACAATAACAAAATGAGAAATAATATTAAAAATAAATACATAAAAAAGTTTGATTTTTTATTGCTAAGTAATGGCATTGCCTGGTCGAATTTATCTTGTTTATTGACACACTTAATAATTATTGATTTTTTATCAGTTTTTATTAATTTAAAAATCACTATTGCAAGTGAGAAACTCCAAAAATAAATTATCTTTATCTCCATAAAATATATCAATTATTCTTAACTGATATATTTATGGAGATAGAGCCATATTTTTATTTTATATAAGCGGTTGAAGTTTCCATGATTACTCAGATATATGAGACTTGTAGATACAGTTTTGAGTAGGTACTAACATCTCAAATTACGTCACTTTGACGTGACAAGATGGCGAAATTGAGGCCTCGAATGAAGTTATATCGCATTATTATTATTATTATTACGAGCCTAAAAAACTTTTCAGAATATTATGACGGCTTGAAGTGAGGTAAATATGCGATATACATAACTATCTTAGCAAAGAAGACCCTACATATACTCTAACTGTACCTACACCTTTGTGGGTTACGATTTACGAGTCGAGATTTTATAAGATTTTAGTGTAGGTACCAAAATAGAAATAGCCATACACGTAGATGTTTAAAGTTAGCTTATTATTTCTAAATCATCCAAATGTCGATTTGTTCAGGAGAACTTTGTTCTCTTAACATATCGACAATGTTTCAAGAATTGTATGCAAGGTCTACTTTTTTCACGGCTTTTCCAACTGTGAAGTCAAAAAACACCAACTTAGAGACTTCGCAGCATATATGTTTCATATATGGATTTACTCAGAATTTGGAGTAGAACATTTCGTGTGTCTGTGTGTGTGTCTGTGTATGTGTGTGTGTGTGTGTGCAGTACGGGACCTTACCTATTTCTTACTTTTATTCTTACCTATTTCTTACGTGATGCATGTGAATAGATAGAAATGTCTGTGTGCATGTGAATAGATAGAAAAAGATATATGTGTGTATAATAAGTAGTGAGGATATCAGCTGATGAACATCCTGCAGGTAGCAGACCTCGGTGCCGAGAACTACAGGACATGGTCCTACCTGACAAAGAAGAAGAAGAGTAAAGGTAGGCACCTGCTGGGCTGGGTTGAAAATTAAACAAAATTCTTTCTCCGCTACAAAAACACCATATTTTAAATTATTTTTTAAATAACAGATTTTTAATTATCTCAATAGAGACGAAGTTGGAATATTTACTGTAGGAGAACCGGGAAATCAAGGCACCTACAGGGCTTACGACCTGTCATCGGCTGGTTTACGTGATCACTTTATGCGCTTGCGCAACGTTCACCAATTATGCCTTTTTTTAATGAGATCCCTATCAATTCAATTTTGAAAGTTCTATATATTTTAATACTGAAATTATTTTCGCTTGAAAATAAGGAATTTTTACTACAGCCATCTATGTTTATTTTTGTTGTAACGCTCTCTATTAAGATAATTAAATGTCGTCTTTTTGTCGTATCTATTAAGATAATTATAATAAATGATATAAAGGATGGGTGGATGGCAGAGCGGTTAGCGCGCTGGGTTAGTAATCCAGTGGTCGCGAGTTCGAATCCTGCCTCGACCGATCTCGTTCACCTATAGGACAAGCATTTATGCTTAGTTTAGGGAACGTAGGAAGATGTATATGTACTTATTTAACAAGGACATATTCATTTTTTATTTAAAAAAAAAAAAAATTAAAATTGAGATAATTAGATTGAGATAATCTCTAGTGATTAAAAATTGTCGTCTCTATTAAGATAATTAATCGTAAATGTCGTCTTTGTCGTCTCTATTAAGATAATTAAAAATCTGTTAAAAAATATCTTTGACTCCCGACAGGGAAAAAAAATCCAATGTTTGCGCATATGCAATAATAAAAAAAATATTCGATATTTTTTAAATCTTTATTTGTGAATAGTGTTTTCTACAAAAAAAACTTATTAAATTTACAGTCGCATTAAACTTTTATGTTAAAATATTACGATTTCTTTGGTCGGCTTAACCGTAGGTGATCCGACTGTATATTTTTTTCGCATCTAGATTTGGTTGAGACGTATGGAATACCATACATAACCCCTTTTGTTTGCTATCATTCCTTTCAATGTATTCCTTCATCTATATACTCTTATGTTATATCCACCGACCTCTTTTATATGTAAATTTTTTAGAACCAACATACGCTTTGTCCAAAACTAAATTCTCTCAAATGTGTATTATTACGACGCCGATATACATTATACGAAAAATATACATTCCTTTCTGGGAATACAATTTTCGAATACGTCAAATTGATAAGCGCTTGTGGGATAAAATTAATTTATTTTGTGTAAAGGAAAAAAGTATGTGAAATATTTTTGATTTTTATTGCAAACGAATATATTTTTTATCGTGACACGTCAACTTCAAACAACGTATATATTTGAGTATATTTTTTCCGGTTGTAAAGATTATGTATTTCATATAACATTAATCAATATGTATTTGATTTGCTTCTTTTTTATGCCACGAAGGGAAAATAGGATTACATTTAGTATATTTCAACAGATACGAAACAGGAATATAATATTTTTAAAACAAAAAAAAACGACAGAAAATTTTGAAACAAGAACTCAAAAAAAATCCTCTAGCAATAATTAATTCCCAGCTTATTGCAGTGATGTCATTTGTTTTTTTTTTTTCATTAAAAAAAAGTATTATTTATTTCCTTCAGCGTTACCGATAGCTATCCTTCCTTTACACAATGTTGGGTCGATTACGTTATTTTTTTTATTTATCTCGGCGTTGTTTTAAAAATGATCATATAATATTTCACCGAATTGACTTCAGGCTTTACATTGCTTAGGTTGGTTGGAAATGATTGCCTAACCTGCATTTTTAAGGTACTTGATCAAACTTCAATTTGATTAATAAATAAATAAACGAGCTAATGATTTTTTTTAATATATTTATCGTGAAAAAAAATTCTCAAAAGTAAGATTTTGTAGAAATCAAGAAATACATTATTTACATGATTTTAATATTTAATGTTATTTTTGTATAAATATTACGTGGATGTTATTTCAATTAGCAAATTTTTAATACTAGAATTATTCCAAATTCAAATTGAATTGATACTTGGAACTTACTATATATTCATTTCAAATATTGTTATTATTAGGTACTAGCTTTTATGTCCCGCCGTTGGCCAAGAATGTAAATTAGTGAAGGAATAAGCAATCGTTTATATAATATTGTCACAAAAAATATTTGCTAATTCGTAGTATGAAAAGTAGTTTGAAATTTAATTGAGTTTAAGCGATGTAAAATGTTCAAGTGATGGCCACAACCCATTTGTTTTTATATATAAGTAGGAACATACAATTTCTGCACGCATGGACTATGGTTAATGGTTTTAAATATGACTGATTATAAAGAGACAACGTTGTAAAGAGTTTGGATTTGGCCACAACCCCTATTTTTATATATTGTCATCGAACGCAAATGTGTTTTAAATATTTAGTAATTTTGGATGATGGGAAATGGCTTTAAAATTAAATAAACAAAAGTACTGAAAAGATTCTAGTGTTGGTCACATCCCATTCGTTTTTATATTTTTCGTCAAGTGTGCATACCTATAGATTATTATATTTTTGCACAATAAAACTGATCTACATTACAGAAGAAGACTTAAATAGTTTTTAATTTGAATATAAACGTTGGTGAAGAGTCCAGTAATGGCCACAACCCCGATTTTTTATTATATTGTCATCAAAATCAAATATGTAGTTATTGAAAATTAAGCAATATATGATGATATAATAAATGGTGTAAATTTCGATTGAAAAAAAGTATTGAGAAGATTCTAGTGATGGTCACATCCCATTCGTTTTATGTATTTTCGTCAAGTGTGCATGTTGTTTATAATATTTCTATACAATAGACTATAAAACTTAAAACTAACCCAAAAGACTAAATGAAAAAAAAGAATAAGTATAAGACTATAACAAATAGTTTGTAATAAAAACTGACCCAATAGTCTACATAAAAGATGCAATAGAAGAATTACACAATAGTAAATGTATTATATAAAAAACTGACCAAATGGTCTTCATAAAAGAAGAAGAAGATGAATTGAAATATAGGAAATATTTTATATAAAATTCACCCAACGTCTACATTAAATAAGAAAACGAAGAATTAGACTAAAGGAAATAGTTTGTATAAAAACTAACCAAAAGATCTACAAAAAATAAGAAAAAGAAGAATTAGACTATAGAAAGTAGTTAATATAAAAACTGACCCAAAGGTCTACATATTAGAAGAATAATTATACGTCAGGAAATAGATTGTATAAAAACTAACGCAAAGGTCAACATAAAAGAAGACGAAGAAGAATTAGACTAAAGGAAAAGTTTGCATGAAAACTCTCCCTTGGTCTACAGACTATAGGAACAGGAAAAATTAGACTATAGGAAGTTAGTTTATACAAAATTCAACAAAGGTCTACATAAAATTAGAAAAAGAAGAAATACGTTAAAAGAAATAGTTGGTATTAAAACTGGCCCAGAAGTCTACATAAAATAAGAAGAAAAAGAATTAGATAATAGGAATAAGTTTGTATAAAAACTCACCCAAAGGGCTACATAAAAGAAGAGGAAGAAGATGAATTAGACTATAGGAAATAGTTTGTATAAAAACTCACCCAAGGTCTACATAAATTAAGAAAAAGAAAAATTAGACTATAGGAAATAGTTTATTTATGAACTGTCCCAAATGACTTCACAAAAGAAGAGGAAGAAGAATTAAACTCCAAGAAATAGTATGTATAAAAAATCACCCAAAGGTCTACTTAAATAAAAGAAGAATTTCACTATAGGAAATAGTTTGTAGATTGAATGACATGTGTATTGTAGTTAACCTATGATAGTTTAATAATTTTCCTATACGAAATTAGTATATTGTTGGTTTTAAGTAGTATTAGGTATGTAGGTACCTACCTACAATGATGTTCTAAATTAATTCGAATTCGATTTATAACAAATTTTATTTGAATATCAGAATGTGTCCGTTACCATAGTAACCATAGAACATGTAAAAAATATCAAATGGTTTGTAGACATTTTTTGAATAATATGTAGGTACCTACATTGGTTTGTTCGATGCCATAAAAATGAAAATTGTCAGAAATATCAAATATTATATACAAATTATGCAATTTTATTATGCCTATATCTTTACTAATAATTAACAGACTTTTACAATATACGTCTTAAAACTTGTTGTAATGTCTTGTGTTTCATTTTATTATTTCATAATTATATTTATTTCAAAGGTTTATTATTTTCAAGAACATATTCATTCGGTAGATAATGAAATATTGTATGAAAAGATATTAAAATAGCGGCATTTATGTACAAAACGCTTACTTTAAAAATAAGTTAAACATTATAATTATACAAAATATTCACCATGTTTTTCACTTAAACGCTAAGTTATACTTGAAAGTAAATTTTTTTCGTGTAAATACGTACTTCTAACTTTTAAACTAACAGACATTTGCGTGCAAAATGTACACTTTTTGGACAGATACGACTTGGAAAATTTTGTATGAAAAAAATAATTATTGAAATATTTTTAAAATTCAGCATTTTAATCGCATTATTTTTAGCGTGACACTGCATCAGGTATACAGGTACACGTTCGCACATAAATTAGATTTTTAGATGCTCTTGGTTTTTCAGAAGGCGTGAGACAAACAAACACACACACACACACACACATACACACACACACACACACACACACACACACACACACACACACACACACACACACACACACACACAGACACTAACATTTTGATTGCTTTATTACTTTAGATTATTCATAGAAAACGGTAAATATTGAAAATTGCGCATGCGTTCAAGTATTGCGACAAGGTCCTTAGGAAAATTATGATACCCATTCGTCACAGTCCCATCGCGCATGCGGTGCGTTCAATTGCGGGGGCGATAATTAGAATGTGAAATTTAGTCGTAGAAGTGGAAAATTCGGCGGTTCGCCCGAAAAGCCCGGGAAAATAACGTATCTCACGTCACCATGGAAACGGTATCTTCGCTTTTGATACTTACGAAATATGTAAACATGTTTTTTTTATTGTACCCGTGTCCCCGAAAAGATAAATAAATATTTAGATTTCAAATTGATTCTTTTTAAGCGTAGAATACCTATAATACTCACTATAAATTAAAAAAAAATGGTGCAAAAAGTTTGGCTTCCATGCAAACGTCCTGGCTTCGACACCCAGAAGAAGAGAAATATGTTTGTGAAATAAATCGACACGAAATTTTCGTTTCTTTGTCTACAAATAATAATAATAATAAGTTTTTTTATAGCGCCGTTTAATGATTCGAGATCATACCAAGGGCGCTGATAGTTTAATGTTGTGTTGCTTTCTGAAACAAAGCTGTTTTAAGTCCTTTAGTGAAAGTGCTCTTGCTTTGAGCACTGCGGACATCTAGAAGCAGTGAATTCCACTTAATAGGACCATTCACACTACAAATACAAGTTGATTAGAAGATATTTCCAATTGGAAATTGACTCGCACTCACATTTAATTATAATTCTGAAAAATATGAATGTAAATTTATTTACAAGCATTTATTTGCTTATTTTAGGGAACGTAGAAAGATTTATATGTACTTGTTTAACAAGGACATATTAATTTTTTATAAAAAAAAAAGAAAAAAAAATTGGTATTAAAAATGAAAGGAAAATTTAAATATTTATTTATTACAGTGTACGGCTTAAATGCCTTTTACATATACAAAAAACATAGGTACATGATAAATATGGTGGGTCAGATGGGTCGGTGGCAGACCGGTTAGCGCGCTGGGTTAGTAATCCAGTGGTCGCGAGTTCGAATCCTGCCTCGACCGATGTCGTTCACCTATAGCACAAGCATTTATTTGCTTATTTTAAGGAATGTAGGAAGATGTATATGTACTTGTTTAACAAGGACATATTAATTTTTTATAAAAAAACAAAAATACATACAAAAAAACAGAGAAAAAAAATATGCACATACCAACATATCTTTATTTAACATCTTTTAACTTGTAACTGTAAAAAGAGGTAATTTAATAAGAACTATATTATAATAATTCAAAAAGAAGATAAATAACAGAAGATGTGCAAATTGAAACATTGAATGAATATGAGGTAAAAATCTTAGGTCAAGAGCGAAAAGAATGCAACTTGGATTCCTCCGCATTATAAAACGAGAGAGTTGTCGCCAACGCTATCACTCCACAAAATATTCAAATTTTGAATGGGACATTTTCAACACTTTTATGAAATGAGTATATTTAATATTTTTTTATTTAAATATTTTAGTACGAAAAATTGATATTTTTTAATGGCCAATTTACGAATTTGAAATTAAAAATTACAAATTTTTCTGATCTTGGAGTCACTTTGAAATATTTGACGTTCAAAAAAATGTGAAGCACTATTCAGATATCCTTCAAAATCTAATGAGGTCTAACCGAGATATACCTACAAATTTGCAAAATTTGAAAAAATCGATTGAGTACTTTATTCTATAATCGATAAAGTAAAATAAACACGCCGTACATAGCACACAGCACAGAGCACATACATAGCATAATCTGCAATAAAAAATTGCCATAAAAATTGAGAAATCATTACTCCCCACTACATCCCTTTGGGTTAGTGAGGAGTGTAACTTAGTACCTAATGACTGTATTTTTCCCTTAAATAAATAAATTAGTAATAATAATAATAAGCACTTCCTCGCACCCTGCGCAAGTTAAGAATTTATTGCCATATGACAATTTCTTCCAACAAATCAGTGTTTCCGGCCCAGAGAAGCAATATTTGCGTGAGAAATGAATTTAAATAAATTTCTCCTCAGTTGCGAATCGAACCCAGGACGCCCGCACAGAAACCGAACGGATTACCAACTGTGCCACGGCGGTCGGCCTCAGTATACATTATTAATTCTAAATATTATATCAGATCTTACTCGTGAGTATTCTTTTGTTTTTGCCTATAAAAATAGTGTATTTTAGTTAGGTATTTATTATTAACGTGGTATTTTCTTATTCACACAGAATAGCATTCGTCAATATATAAGGTTTTTTTTTTATCTCCAAAATATTTTTTCGTCCAACGATGGTGAGATCATAAATCAAGAAGACTTTGAGCTATGTATTTTGCGTGACCTGCATTTCATATAAATCAGATAAATCACACAATTACTTACTTCGTTGGCGAAAGGTTTAAGAAGTAATAATGTGGATGCCGCGAATGAGTATCTTTAAATATCATCCAAAAATTTGAACGATGCCATATAAAAGTTTTTTCATTATGGCATGTAGAGACATAACGTAAAAAATATGATCTAAAAGAAATGTTAATTTCCAGAAAATATTAAAAATTCTACATCAAAAAATAAGCAGGTTCAAAAATTTTGTAAAAAACAAAAAACACGTTCTTGATATAAGTACGGTAAATAATCTTTACCATTTTTTTATGCAAAAAATCACATCATAAAAGGTGATCCGAAATCCCAAATCTCAAAAAGTCCCAAAGAGGAGACGCGTGGAAATATCTAGAAGAAGCCTACACCCAGCAGAGAAGAGATGTCTGGAAGAAGAGGAATAATTTAACGTTGTTTTGACCATCTTCATAGGACGATCATTTCGCCATGTTAGGGTCTATTTAAATAAAAAATATATTTATTTAATTGTTTCGTCCGTTTTTTTTCATAATATTTTTCATATACCTACAAGCCATTTTTATTCAAAAGCTTCATTTTGATCAACCGCATTAGCTTCATAATCATTTTTTTTTGACAGATATCTTTACGGTTTAGAAAACCTTTTAGTGAAGCTACGCTCTACAGAAACGACCTAACATAAAATGGCAGGTACGTGTTGACCACATCCGCTGGAAAAAGTTTTCACTAATGGTATGGAGTTTGCTATTTGAATAATAAGTGGCTGCTTATATTGCTTATGTTTTATCATATCCGATAACTTTCCCGCTAATGGGGTTTCCACATCGTTACCTTTTTACTAGCGGGACTCTTTCTCCTCTCTCTGTCCCGTTTCTGCCGATTTGGAAAATTTATCCGGTCTCGTACTTGTCTCAATTAAACGAGACGCTGAATGAGAGTAGAACCGACGTGTCGCCATGACAACGGATGCTCCCAAAGGCTTACGCGTCGCTATGGCAACGGCATCTTTGGCGTAAACGAGAACCAGCTCCACCTCTCGGCAAATGGGTGAATCACATTCTACCCGATGAAAATAATATTGTTGGTATTAATAATATGATTAAAATAAGTTGCCGAGAAACTGGAGGAAATATTCTAAAGGAATATTTTAGTTTGAATGCATTCGTTTGACAGAATATAGTTAAAACCAATTCACATTGCGGATCTTAATAAAGAATTTATTTCACTCGTCTAATATTATCAGTCCCAATTAAAGGACTTCCAACACTTTTTATGCCCATTCTAGGTCGCTATTCCCAATTAAGGGTAACAAATTAGTACTCGAATTAAGGAGAGTAAAAGGATACAAAAGGGGGTTAAGAAAAACTGTGGAAGTTGTTGCCAAAACTATCACAGCGGAAACCTTTGAACTTCGAAGGGCCTTTGATATGGCATTTATATAATTTGTTTTAGAATATCGATTAATGTTAGCATTCTAAAGCGAGTGGGTATACCCGACGCTATACTCGACATTCTTAAACGAGTAGGTATACCCGACGCTATGCTCCACATTCTAAAACGAGTGGGTATACCCGACGCTATACTCCACATTCTAAAACGAGTGGGTATACCCGACGCTATACTCCACATTCTAAAACGAGTGGGTATACCCGACGCTATACTCCACATTCTAAAACGAGTGGGTATACCCAACGCTATACTCCACATTCTAAAACGAGTGGGTATACCCGACGCTTTACTCCACATTCTTTAACGAGTGGGTATACCCGACGCTATACTCCACATTCTAAAACGAGTGGGTATACCCGACGTTATACTCCACATTCCAAAACGAGTGGGTATACCCGACGCTATACTCCTCACTACCAAGTATTCAAATCTTGTATGCAAAATTATCAGCTTTTCATGAAATGAGTTTTTTTAAATAATTTTTGATTTATTTTCTTTTTCTTAATAATTATTCAATGCCATTTTATGACAGTGATGTGACTTTTTAGCGATTTCAAAATAAAAATATCAAATTTTAGTTTTTGAGCTTGGGGTCACCTTGAAATATTTGACGGTTAAAAAAATAAGTAACACTCAGCAGGGGGAGTCCGGTCAAACGGTGATATCAAAACCCTCATGATTACCCATACCATGGATATAATTATCGTATACAGTTCTATAATATTATACACGCCCATACACATACCTATACATAAACATTGAGATGAAACTTTCAGAATACGATCTCAGCATTGATACTAGTTGATTATCTGCAATAGGGAAAAAATAACCTTTAAAATTAGGAATTCATAATTCCCTACTATATCCCCTTTGGGTTAGTGAGGAGTAACAATAAAACAAAGGTGTGCATTCATTCTTTGTGGGTGTATTTATTTTCGAATATTTTTTTCATTGCATATACGCAAATGACAAAAAATTTCTGGCGCAATCAAAAATGAAATAAATTTACTGGTGCAGTTCAGGGGTGACATCTGTGCGTGAAACCGTCACCTCATTTATAAGGACTGTTGCTTTCATTGTTTACAAATAAATACAAAAAAGGTTTCTTCGTTACTATGTAAAAGCCAGAACGCTGAAATTTTGTACAAATATAGTATCTCGAAATGGATTTTGAAAAACAGTTCCAGGGTTTCTCACACTGTTTATATTAAGAAGTAAAAAATTGGTTTGACAAATTTTTGTCTTTAACTTTCTTTATTTCCATTTCTTTTAAAAATATCGAAAAATGCCGAAACATATAAATTAGAGAATTTAATTTTCTATAAAAAATGTGTTACATTATAGCAATATATCTCAAACATTTTTTTACAAAGTTTGTACAAATTAATATTAGTGACGACATCGATTCATACAATTTGTATGGAATACACAATATCCAAGTTCAACTATACATACTATCGCTATCGATAGTTGGATCTCATGTGTTACATGCAACTAGTTATACATATATAGTTTTGTATTTTTAGTAATTTTCATTGCATAACTATTATTTGTTCGAATATATTTAATTACTGAAATAATCATCTTCTTTTTAAATTGAATACAAGGTGGAGATTTCATTAAAAAGCTGTCGATTACTAAACTCGAAACATTTAAATTGTCATTAATCCCACTAAGTTAAAAATCTCTATTATTCAGTTTGTAAACGGTTACTTTCATAGAATTTTATTTCATCAAACTTGAATCTGCAAAGAACATGTCTCGACAGGAAAAGTCATTTCCCGTTTATTAACTAAGACTTGTTCTTTTATACCCGGCGTGGCTCGGGAAGGCAATAATAAGCTAACTCACGAAGAAAACCGAATTTGTAATTTAAGAACTGCATAAATATTTGTTATAGCTTGTTCAGAATGAATCAAAAATATCCAATACAATAAATATAAATTAACATACATCCAAAAGTTTTTTTTTTAATTCCGGGTCACTTGAGTTCTTCCTTTGGGAAAATACTTTGAATCTCTGAAATACTTTGAGAAGCGATTTGAAGTTAAATTGATAAAGTTTAAACTTATTTAAAAATAAAACTTAACTTATTTTTTTTTTTAATGTTTGAAACTATCACTTCATGTTAGAACTCCATTATCAACTAGAGTTATGTAAAAAAAAATATACCATTCTGACGATACTCAGCATAGAGCGATACCGGCGAATGGGAGTCGCGTTTGCGAAAAAAATAAATAGAACATAAAATTTAATGACCATATTGACATTTTTACTGAATCTATATTTTAATTTATTTCTCACGCAAATATTGCTTCTCTGGGCTGGAAACAATGGTTAGTTGGAAGAAATATCCATACGGCAATAAACTCGCCACTTGCGAAGGGTGCAAGGAAGTGTTTATTATTTATTTATTATTATCATTCAAAAGGGAAATTGTTAAAAAGATCACTGATACAACCTCTTAGGACATGGGTATGGCTGGAATGCACTGTTGAGGAAGTGATGTTATATGAGTGATGTTATTCTTGTGTATTCCAAACTTAACTTAATACTTCATAATATGTTTTTACAATAAGTATTGATTTTTTATATTTTATTACTTTTATCTCTATCTTAATCTCTAAGCACGTCTATGTTTACATTGTATGTAACTTCTCTATGGGAAATATTGTGATTGCACATATTTTTATATTTTATTACTTTTATCTCTATCTTAATCTCTAAGCACGTCTATGTTTACATTGTATGTAACTTCTCTATGGGAAATATTGTGATTGCACATATTTTTATATTTTATTACTTTTATCTCTATCTTAATCTCTAAGCACGTCTTTGTTTACATTGTATGTAACTTCTCTATGGGAAATATTGTGATTGCACATATTTTTATATTTTATTACTTTTATCTCTATCTTAATCTCTAAGCACGTCTATGTTTACATTGTATGTAACTTCTCTATGGGAAATATTGTGATTGCGCATATTTTTATATTTATTACTTTTATCTCTGTCTTAATCTCTAAGCACGTCTATGTTTACATTGTATGTAACTTCTCTATGGGAAATATTGTGATTGCACATATTTTTATATTTAATTACTTTTATCTCTATCTTAATCTCTAAGCACGTCTATGTTTACATTATATGTAACTTCTCTATGGGAAATATTGTGATTGCACATATTTTTATATTTTATTACTTTTATCTCTATCTTAATCTCTAAGCACGTCTATGTTTACATTGTATGTAACTTCTCTATGGGAAATATTGTGATTGCACATATTTTTATATTTTATTACTTTTATCTCTATCTTAATCTCTAAGCACGTCTATGTTTACATTGTATGTAACTTCTCTATGGGAAATATTGTGATTGCACATATTTTTATATTTTATTACTTTTATCTCTATCTTAATCTCTAAGCACGTCTATGTTTACATTGTATGTAACTTCTCTCTGGGAAATATTGTGATTGCACATATTTTTATATTTATTTCTTTTATCTCTATCTTAATCTCTAAGCACGTCTATGTTTACATTGTATGTAACTTCTCTATGGGAAATATTGTGATTGCACATATATTTATATTTTATTACTTTTATCTCTATCTTAATCTCTAAGCACGTCTATGTTTACATTGTATGTAACTTCTCTATGGGAAATATTGTGATTGCACATATTTTTATATTTTATTACTTTTATCTCTATCTTAATCTCTAAGCACGTCTATGTTTACATTGTATGTAACTTCTCTATGGGAAATATTGTGACTGCACATATTTTTATATTTTATTACTTTTATCTCTATCTTAATCTCTAAGCACGTCTATGTTTACATTGTATGTAACTTCTCTATGGGAAATATTGTGATTGCACATATTTTTATATTTTATTACTTTTATCTCTATCTTAATCTCTAAGCACGTCTATGTTTACATTGTATGTAACTTCTCTGTGGGAAATATTGTGATTGCACATATTTTTATATTTTATTACTCTTATCTCTATCTTAATCTCTAAGCACGTCTATGTTTACGTTGTATGTAACTTTTCTGTGGGAAATATTGTGATTGCACATATTTTTATATTTTATTACTTTTATCTCTATCTTAATCTCTAAGCACGTCTATGTTTACATTGTATGTAACTTCTCTATGGGAAATATTGTGATTGCACATATTTTTATATTTTATTACTTTTATCTCTATCTTAATCTCTAAGCACGTCTATGTTTACATTGAATGTAACTTCTCTATGGGAAATATTGTGATTGCACATATTTTTATATTTTATTACTTTTATCTCTATCTTAATCTCTAAGCACGTCTATGTTTACATTGTATGTAACTTCTCTATGGGAAATATTGTGATTGCACATATTTTTATATTTTATTACTTTTATCTCTATCTTAATCTCTAAGCACGTCTATGTTTACATTGTATGTAACTTCTCTATGGGAAATATTGTGATTGCACATATTTTTATATTTATTACTTTTATCTCTATCTTAATCTCTAAGCACGTCTATGTTTACATTGTATGTAACTTCTCTATGGGAAATATTGTGATTGCACATATTTTTATATTTTATTACTTTTATCTCTATCTTAATCTCTAAGCACGTCTATGTTTACATTGTATGTAACTTCTCTATGGGAAATATTGTGATTGCACATATTTTTATATTTTATTACTTTTATCTCTATCTTAATCTCTAAGCACGTCTATGTTTACATTGTATGTAACTTCTCTATGGGAAATATTGTGATTGCACATATTTTTATATTTTATTACTTTTATCTCTATCTTAATCTCTAAGCACGTCTATGATTACATTGTATGTAACTTCTCTATGGGAAATATTGTGATTGCACATATTTTTATATTTATTACTTTTATCTCTATCTTAATCTCTAAGCACGTCTATGTTTACATTGTATGTAACTTCTCTATGGGAAATATTGTGATTGCACATATTTTTATATTTTATTACTTTTATCTCTATCTTAATCTCTAAGCACGTCTATGTTTACATTGTATGTAACTTCTCTATGGGAAATATTGTGATTGCACATATTTTTATATTTTATTACTTTTATCTCTATCTTAATCTCTAAGCACGTCTATGTTTACATTGTATGTAACTTCTCTATGGGAAAAATTGTGATTGCGCATATTTTTATATTTATTACTTTTATCTCTATCTTAATCTCTAAGCACGTCTATGTTTACATTGTATGTAACTTCTCTATGGGAAAAATTGTGATTGCGCATATTTTTATATTTATTACTTTTATCTCTATCTTAATCTCTAAGCACGTCTATGTTTACATTGTATGTAACTTCTCTATGGGAAATATTGTGATTGCACATATTTTTATATTTTATTACTTTTATCTCTATCTTAATCTCTAAGCACGTCTATGTTTACATTGTATGTAACTTCTGTATGGGAAATATTGTGATTGCACATATTTTTATATTTATTACTTTTATCTCTATCTTAATCTCTAAGCACGTCTATGTTTACATTGTATGTAACTTCTCTATGGGAAATATTGTGATTGCACATATTTTTATATTTTATTACTTTTATCTCTATCTTAATCTCTAAGCACGTCTATGTTTACATTGTATGTAACTTCTCTATGGGAAATATTGTGATTGCACATATTTTTATATTTTATTACTTTTATCTCTATCTTAATCTCTAAGCACGTCTATGTTTACATTGAATGTAACTTCTCTATGGGAAATATTGTGATTGCACATATTTTTATATTTTATTACTTTTATCTCTATCTTAATCTCTAAGCACGTCTATGTTTACATTGTATGTAACTTCTCTATGGGAAATATTGTGATTGCACATATTTTTATATTTATTACTTTTATCTCTATCTTAATCTCTAAGCACGTCTATGTTTACATTGTATGTAACTTCTCTATGGGAAATATTGTGATTGCACATATTTTTATATTTTATTACTTTTATCTCTATCTTAATCTCTAAGCACGTCTATGTTTACATTGTATGTAACTTCTCTATGGGAAATATTGTGATTGCACATATTTTTATATTTTATTACTTTTATCTCTATCTTAATCTCTAAGCACGTCTATGTTTACATTGTATGTAACTTCTCTATGGGAAAAATTGTGATTGCGCATATTTTTATATTTATTACTTTTATCTCTATCTTAATCTCTAAGCACGTCTATGTTTACATTGTATGTAACTTCTCTATGGGAAATATTGTGATTGCACATATTTTTATATTTATTACTTTTATCTCTATCTTAATCTCTAAGCACGTCTATGTTTACATTGTATGTAACTTCTCTATGGGAAATATTGTGATTGCACATATTTTTATATTTTATTACTTTTATCTCTATCTTAATCTCTAAGCACGTCTATGTTTACATTGTATGTAACTTCTCTATGGGAAATATTGTGATTGCACATATTTTTATATTTTATTACTTTTATCTCTATCTTAATCTCTAAGCACGTCTATGTTTACATTGTATGTAACTTCTCTATGGGAAAAATTGTGATTGCGCATATTTTTATATTTATTACTTTTATCTCTATCTTAATCTCTAAGCACGTCTATGTTTACATTGTATGTAACTTCTCTATGGGAAAAATTGTGACTGCGCATATTTTTATATTTATTACTTTTATCTCTATCTTAATCTCTAAGCACGTCTATGTTTACATTGTACGTAACTTCTCTATGGGAAAAATTGTGATTGCGCATATTTTTATATTTATTACTTTTATCTCTATCTTAATCTCTAAGCACGTCTATGTTTACATTGTATGTAACTTCTCTATGGGAAATATTGTGATTGCACATATAAATCAACTTATATATAAAACAAAAATGTGTATGTGTGATGTGTTATTGTTTTTTCTCTTAATAAATAAATAAATAAAAATTATAAATATTTTTTTCATAATTCTGATTGATTATAGAAAAACATTATAATCAAACGAAATAATCAGCATGTTTATACATTAATTCTAAGTTTTACTTAAAAAAATATTTTTTATCGTTTATTTCGTTCTTCTTACATATAAACAAACAAATATTTGTTAACGAAAAAGTATTTTTTTGACATTTCATTCGTTGAAAATAAATAAACAAAAACTGTCGAAAAAATTAAAAATGACACAGTAAAAATATAAAAAATTTAATTTTTATTTGTCGTAAACGGTCACTGGTCGTAAAGAAAGCGATGAGCATAAACTTCAATATTTTATAATTGATAAAAGAACTAAAAAAATAAATACCTACATATACACATACAAACATATAACGTATTTAAATATTATGGTGATAATTTGTTACTTCTCAAGGTGGTCTCGCCTGCATTTTGCCTTGGGAAATGTATTATTGCTAGTGACGCTCAGCTTAGAGAGCTACGAACAGATGCAGTACCTATGTATACTATTAAATTTTATTTATTTATTTATCTTTAAGTACATAAAATAAAGAATCTACTGCAAACTGGCGGAGATATGGTTTAGGCAATTTCTTCCAACCAACCAGATTACAAAGTATGATACAACATATGTAACAACAGTAGGAAGAAAAAAAGGAGCAAAAAAAGGATAAGGAAGGGACAAGGAGAAGAGATCGGGATCAGGGGGGCAAGTCTGGTCCAATCGGTGAAATCGAAACCCTCACGATTACCCATATCATGGATATAATTTATATCAAGTTATAATAATTGAATTTCACTGGATGATTGAAGTATCAAGATTGATTGGAGTAAACTATGTGAGCTTGCATGTACCAATACATTCTCTCTTACACTTATATAGACACACTAACACACATATACACATCCTTACACTCATATGTACACACATACATACATACACTCATGCACTATCATTCAGATATAAATGTTTTTCATATGTAGCTTTAAGTATGTAAGCACAGCAGTCAAAATTTATTGTTATTAATGTGGAAATTTGTTTAACAGATTTTTAACTATCTCAATAGAGACGAAGTTGGAATATTTATTGTAGGAGAACCGGGAAATCAAGGCACCTACAGGGCTTACGACCTGTCATCGGCTGGTTTACGTGATCACTTTATGCGCTTGCGCAACGTTCACCAATTATGCCTTTTTAATGAGATCCCTATCAATTCAATTTTTGAAAGTTCTATATATTGTAATACTGAAATTCTTTTCGCTTGAAAATAAGGAATTTTTACTACAGCCATCTATGGGTGAAATTATGAACAACAATCTTATTATTATTATTTATTTTGTTGGAACGCCATCTATTGAGAGAATTGGTTTTTACTCTCCACACTATGGAATAGGGGAGAGTCATGATTTCGCAAAATTTAAGCGTATTTTTTTTACATCAATTTCTCAATGGGTATCATGTAGAGAATGCACACTATGAGTTTCGTCGTGATGTGTTTGTGTGTATGGCGTATACGCTGTACGCCGTACGCCGTACGCCGTACGCCGTACGCCGTACGCCGTAGCATTTATCTTTTTTGTGTCCTCTCTACAGCCCAAACTATAAGTCTGATCGACTTCATATTAACATCATATGTGTAAAGTGCAAAGACCTAGAGCTGATTAGTTTTCCATAGACAACTTTTGATTTCTTCTCTATGAATTCATCATTTACGTTGTTTTTTTTTTGTGTCCTCTCTGCAGCCCAAACTATAAGTCCGATTGACTTCATATTGATATCACATGTGTTAAGTCCATAAACTTAGAGCTGATTAGTTTTCCATAGACAACGGTTCATTTTTTCCCAATGTTTCTTTATGATTTCATCTATTAAAACTGAAAAAATGCTCTCACGACCTGGAAATTAGAGATATTTTAATTTGGTTTCAACTATTTATACAACACCAAGAATCTTCATAAAATTGTATTCAAAGTTGGTCAATGTTAAAAGAAAAATATTCAACGGTTTCAAAAATTATATTTTATTTAATGGATATTTGTATGAAACTTATATGTAACAAGAGAATTTTTTTATATTTGGCAATGTTCAGTTCATTGATTTCATATTGATATAAGAATATTAATAGCTTGAACTTAGAACTGATTAGCTTTTCATAGATATCATAAAATTTCTTCATATGATATCACGTGTCAACATTGTCAAAATGCTCTAACGCTCTTTGAAACAAAATTTATCTGCTTTTTTTAAAATATTTCATACAACATAAGCAGTCTTCACTATACTGCATTAATAGTTTGTCTATCTTAACATAAAAATATACTATCGGAAGAAAATTTATATTCCTGTTAGTAACATTTAGTATGAATAAAAATGTAATTAGATAAATTTCTATGTATGGAAAAGTTCAGTAATTTGATTTCATGTTATAATGTAAAGAGCTTGAACATAGAACTGATTAGCTTTCCATAAATAACAAAAAAAATCTTCATATGATATCACCTGTCAAAATTTGGAAAATGCTCTCGCGTTCTTTAGAACAAAATTTATCTGCTTTTTTTAAAATATTTCATACAACATAAGCATTCTTCACTATACTGCATTAATAGTTTGTTTATCTTAACATAAAAATATACTATCGGAAGAAAATTTACATTCCTGATAGTAACATTTAGTATGAATAAAAATGTAATTAGATAAATTTCTATGTATGGAAAAGTTCAGTAATTTGATTTCATGTTATAATGTAAAGAGCTTGAACATAGAACTGATTAGCTTTCCATAAATAACAAAAAAAATCTTCATATGATATCACCTGTCAAAATTTGGAAAATGCTCTCGCGTTCTTTAGAACAAAATTTATCTGCTTTTTTTAAAATATTTCATACAACATAAGCATTCTTCACTATACTGCATTAATAGTTTGTTTATCTTAACATAAAAATATACTATCGGAAGAAAATTTACATTCCTGATAGTAACATTTAGTATGAATAAAAATGTAATTAGATAAATTTCTATGTATGGAAAAGTTCAGTAATTTGATTTCATGTTATAATGTAAAGAGCTTGAACATAGAACTGATTAGCTTTCCATAAATAACAAAAAAAATCTTCATATGATATCACCTGTCAAAATTTGGAAAATGCTCTCGCGTTCTTTAGAACAAAATTTATCTGCTTTTTTTAAAATATTTCATACAACATAAGCATTCTTCACTATACTGCATTAATAGTTTGTTTATCTTAACATAAAAATATACTATCGGAAGAAAATTTACATTCCTGATAGTAACATTTAGTATGAATAAAAATGTAATTAGATAAATTTCTATGTATGGAAAAGTTCAGTAATTTGATTTCTTGTTATAATGTAAAGAGCTTGAACATAGAACTGATTAGCTTTCCATAAATAACAAAAAAAATCTTCATATGATATCACCTGTCAAAATTTGGAAAATGCTCTCGCGTTCTTTAGAACAAAATTTATCTGCTTTTTTTAAAATATTTCATACAACATAAGCATTCTTCACTATACTGCATTAATAGTTTGTTTATCTTAACATAAAAATATACTATCGGAAGAAAATTTACGTTCCTGATAGTAACATTTAGTATGAATAAAAATGTAATTAGATAAATTTCTATGTATGGAAAAGTTCAGTAATTTGATTTCATGTTATAATGTAAAGAGCTTGAACATAGAACTGATTAGCTTTCCATAAATAACAAAAAAAATCTTCATATGATATCACCTGTCAAAATTTGGAAAATGCTCTCGCGTTCTTTAGAACAAAATTTATCTGCTTTTTTTAAAATATTTCATACAACATAAGCATTCTTCACTATACTGCATTAATAGTTTGTTTATCTTAACATAAAAATATACTATCGGAAGAAAATTTACATTCCTGATAGTAACATTTAGTATGAATAAAAATGTAATTAGATAAATTTCTATGTATGGAAAAGTTCAGTAATTTGATTTCATGTTATAATGTAAAGAGCTTGAACATAGAACTGATTAGCTTTCCATAAATAACAAAAAAAATCTTCATATGATATCACCTGTCAAAATTTGGAAAATGCTCTCGCGTTCTTTAGAACAAAATTTATCTGCTTTTTTTTAAATATTTCATACAACATAAGCATTCTTCACTATACTGCATTAATAGTTTGTTTATCTTAACATAAAAATATACTATCGGAAGAAAATTTACATTCCTGATAGTAACATTTAGTATGAATAAAAATGTAATTAGATAAATTTCTATGTATGGAAAAGTTCAGTAATTTGATTTCTTGTTATAATGTAAAGAGCTTGAACATAGAACTGATTAGCTTTCCATAAATAACAAAAAAAATCTTCATATGATATCACCTGTCAAAATTTGGAAAATGCTCTCGCGTTCTTTAGAACAAAATTTATCTGCTTTTTTTAAAATATTTCATACAACATAAGCATTCTTCACTATACTGCATTAATAGTTTGTTTATCTTAACATAAAAATATACTATCGGAAGAAAATTTACGTTCCTGATAGTAACATTTAGTATGAATAAAAATGTAATTAGATAAATTTCTATGTATGGAAAAGTTCAGTAATTTGATTTCATGTTATAATGTAAAGAGCTTGAACATAGAACTGATTAGCTTTCCATAAATAACAAAAAAAATCTTCATATGATATCACCTGTCAAAATTTGGAAAATGCTCTCGCGTTCTTTAGAACAAAATTTATCTGCTTTTTTTAAAATATTTCATACAACATAAGCATTCTTCACTATACTGCATTAATAGTTTGTTTATCTTAACATAAAAATATACTATCGGAAGAAAATTTACATTCCTGATAGTAACATTTAGTATGAATAAAAATGTAATTAGATAAATTTCTATGTATGGAAAAGTTCAGTAATTTGATTTCATGTTATAATGTAAAGAGCTTGAACATAGAACTGATTAGCTTTCCATAAATAACAAAAAAAATCTTCATATGATATCACCTGTCAAAATTTGGAAAATGCTCTCGCGTTCTTTAGAACAAAATTTATCTGCTTTTTTTAAAATATTTCATACAACATAAGCATTTTTCCCTATACTGCATTAATAGTTTGTCTATCTTAACATAAAAATATACTATCGGAAGAAAATTTACATTCTTGATAGTAACATTTAGTATGAATAAAAATGTAATTAGATAAATTTCTATGTATGGAAAAGTTCAGTAATTTGATTTCATGTTATAATGTAAAGAGCTTGAACATAGAACTGATTAGCTTTCCATAAATAACAAAAAAAATCTTCATATGATATCACCTGTCAAAATTTGGAAAATGCTCTCGCGTTCTTTAGAACAAAATTTATCTGCTTTTTTTAAAATATTTCATACAACATAAGCATTCTTCACTATACTGCATTAATAGTTTGTTTATCTTAACATAAAAATATACTATCGGAAGAAAATTTACGTTCCTGATAGTAACATTTAGTATGAATAAAAATGTAATTAGATAAATTTCTATGTATGGAAAAGTTCAGTAATTTGATTTCATGTTATAATGTAAAGAGCTTGAACATAGAACTGATTAGCTTTCCATAAATAACAAAAAAAATCTTCATATGATATCACCTGTCAAAATTTGGAAAATGCTCTCGCGTTCTTTAGAACAAAATTTATCTGCTTTTTTTAAAATATTTCATACAACATAAGCATTCTTCACTATACTGCATTAATAGTTTGTTTATCTTAACATAAAAATATACTATCGGAAGAAAATTTACATTCCTGATAGTAACATTTAGTATGAATAAAAATGTAATTAGATAAATTTCTATGTATGGAAAAGTTCAGTAATTTGATTTCATGTTATAATGTAAAGAGCTTGAACATAGAACTGATTAGCTTTCCATAAATAACAAAAAAAATCTTCATATGATATCACCTGTCAAAATTTGGAAAATGCTCTCGCGTTCTTTAGAACAAAATTTATCTGCTTTTTTTTAAATATTTCATACAACATAAGCATTCTTCACTATACTGCATTAATAGTTTGTTTATCTTAACATAAAAATATACTATCGGAAGAAAATTTACATTCCTGATAGTAACATTTAGTATGAATAAAAATGTAATTAGATAAATTTCTATGTATGGAAAAGTTCAGTAATTTGATTTCTTGTTATAATGTAAAGAGCTTGAACATAGAACTGATTAGCTTTCCATAAATAACAAAAAAAATCTTCATATGATATCACCTGTCAAAATTTGGAAAATGCTCTCGCGTTCTTTAGAACAAAATTTATCTGCTTTTTTTAAAATATTTCATACAACATAAGCATTCTTCACTATACTGCATTAATAGTTTGTTTATCTTAACATAAAAATATACTATCGGAAGAAAATTTACGTTCCTGATAGTAACATTTAGTATGAATAAAAATGTAATTAGATAAATTTCTATGTATGGAAAAGTTCAGTAATTTGATTTCATGTTATAATGTAAAGAGCTTGAACATAGAACTGATTAGCTTTCCATAAATAACAAAAAAAATCTTCATATGATATCACCTGTCAAAATTTGGAAAATGCTCTCGCGTTCTTTAGAACAAAATTTATCTGCTTTTTTTAAAATATTTCATACAACATAAGCATTCTTCACTATACTGCATTAATAGTTTGTTTATCTTAACATAAAAATATACTATCGGAAGAAAATTTACATTCCTGATAGTAACATTTAGTATGAATAAAAATGTAATTAGATAAATTTCTATGTATGGAAAAGTTCAGTAATTTGATATCATGTTATAATGTAAAGAGCTTGAACATAGAACTGATTAGCTTTCCATAAATAACAAAAAAAATCTTCATATGATATCACCTGTCAAAATTTGGAAAATGCTCTCGCGTTCTTTAGAACAAAATTTATCTGCTTTTTTAAAAATATTTCATACAACATAAGCATTCTTCACTATACTGCATTAATAGTTTGTTTATCTTAACATAAAAATATACTATCGGAAGAAAATTTACATTCTTGATAGTAACATTTAGTATGAATAAAAATGTAATTAGATAAATTTCTATGTATGGAAAAGTTCAGTAATTTGATTTCATGTTATAATGTAAAAAGCTTGAACATAGAACTGATTAGCTTTCCATAAACAACAAAAAAAATCTTCATATGATATCACCTGTCAAAATTTGGAAAATGCTCTCGCGTTCTTTAGAACAAAATTTATCTGCTTTTTTTTAAATATTTCATACAACATAAGCATTCTTCACTATACTGCATTAATAGTTTGTTTATCTTAACATAAAAATATACTATCGGAAGAAAATTTACATTCCTGATAGTAACATTTAGTATGAATAAAAATGTAATTAGATAAATTTCTATGTATGGAAAAGTTCAGTAATTTGATTTCTTGTTATAATGTAAAGAGCTTGAACATAGAACTGATTAGCTTTCCATAAATAACAAAAAAAATCTTCATATGATATCACCTGTCAAAATTTGGAAAATGCTCTCGCGTTCTTTAGAACAAAATTTATCTGCTTTTTTTAAAATATTTCATACAACATAAGCAGTCTTCACTATACTGCATTAATAGTTTGTCTATCTTAACATAAAAATATACTATCGGAAGAAAATTTACATTCTTGATAGTAACATTTAGTATGAATAAAAATGTAATTAGATAAATTTCTATGTATGGAAAAGTTCAGTTATTTGATTTCATGTTATAATGTAAAGAGCTTGAACATAGAACTGATTAGCTTTCCATAAATAACAAAAAAAATCTTCATATGATATCACCTGTCAAAATTTGGAAAATGCTCTCGCGTTCTTTAGAACAAAATTTATCTGCTTTTTTTAAAATATTTCATACAACATAAGCATTCTTCACTATACTGCATTAATAGTTTGTTTATCTTAACATAAAAATATACTATCGGAAGAAAATTTACGTTCCTGATAGTAACATTTAGTATGAATAAAAATGTAATTAGATAAATTTCTATGTATGGAAAAGTTCAGTAATTTGATTTCATGTTATAATGTAAAGAGCTTGAACATAGAACTGATTAGCTTTCCATAAATAACAAAAAAAATCTTCATATGATATCACCTGTCAAAATTTGGAAAATGCTCTCGCGTTCTTTAGAACAAAATTTATCTGCTTTTTTTTAAATATTTCATACAACATAAGCATTCTTCACTATACTGCATTAATAGTTTGTTTATCTTAACATAAAAATATACTATCGGAAGAAAATTTACATTCCTGATAGTAACATTTAGTATGAATAAAAATGTAATTAGATAAATTTCTATGTATGGAAAAGTTCAGTAATTTGATTTCTTGTTATAATGTAAAGAGCTTGAACATAGAACTGATTAGCTTTCCATAAATAACAAAAAAAATCTTCATATGATATCACCTGTCAAAATTTGGAAAATGCTCTCGCGTTCTTTAGAACAAAATTTATCTGCTTTTTTTAAAATATTTCATACAACATAAGCATTCTTCACTATACTGCATTAATAGTTTGTTTATCTTAACATAAAAATATACTATCGGAAGAAAATTTACGTTCCTGATAGTAACATTTAGTATGAATAAAAATGTAATTAGATAAATTTCTATGTATGGAAAAGTTCAGTAATTTGATTTCATGTTATAATGTAAAGAGCTTGAACATAGAACTGATTAGCTTTCCATAAATAACAAAAAAAATCTTCATATGATATCACCTGTCAAAATTTGGAAAATGCTCTCGCGTTCTTTAGAACAAAATTTATCTGCTTTTTTTAAAATATTTCATACAACATAAGCATTCTTCACTATACTGCATTAATAGTTTGTTTATCTTAACATAAAAATATACTATCGGAAGAAAATTTACATTCCTGATAGTAACATTTAGTATGAATAAAAATGTAATTAGATAAATTTCTATGTATGGAAAAGTTCAGTAATTTGATTTCATGTTATAATGTAAAGAGCTTGAACATAGAACTGATTAGCTTTCCATAAATAACAAAAAAAATCTTCATATGATATCACCTGTCAAAATTTGGAAAATGCTCTCGCGTTCTTTAGAACAAAATTTATCTGCTTTTTTTAAAATATTTCATACAACATAAGCATTTTTCCCTATACTGCATTAATAGTTTGTCTATCTTAACATAAAAATATACTATCGGAAGAAAATTTATATTCCTGATAGTAACATTTAGTATGAATAAAAATGTAATTAGATAAATTTCTATGTATGGAAAAGTTCAGTAATTTGATATCATGTTATAATGTAAAGAGCTTGAACATAGAACTGATTAGCTTTCCATAAATAACAAAAAAAATCTTCATATGATATCACCTGTCAAAATTTGGAAAATGCTCTCGCGTTCTTTAGAACAAAATTTATCTGCTTTTTTAAAAATATTTCATACAACATAAGCATTCTTCACTATACTGCATTAATAGTTTGTTTATCTTAACATAAAAATATACTATCGGAAGAAAATTTACATTCTTGATAGTAACATTTAGTATGAATAAAAATGTAATTAGATAAATTTCTATGTATGGAAAAGTTCAGTAATTTGATTTCATGTTATAATGTAAAAAGCTTGAACATAGAACTGATTAGCTTTCCATAAACAACAAAAAAAATCTTCATATGATATCACCTGTCAAAATTTGGAAAATGCTCTCGCGTTCTTTAGAACAAAATTTATCTGCTTTTTTTAAAATATTTCATACAACATAAGCATTCTTCACTATACTGCATTAATAGTTTGTTTATCTTAACATAAAAATATACTATCGGAAGAAAATTTACATTCCTGATAGTAACATTTAGTATGAATAAAAATGTAATTAGATAAATTTCTATGTATGGAAAAGTTCTGTAATTTGATTTCATGTTATAATGTAAAGAGCTTGAACATAGAACTGATTAGCTTTCCATAAATAACAAAAAAAATCTTCATATGATATCACCTGTCAAAATTTGGAAAATGCTCTCGCGTTCTTTAGAACAAAATTTATCTGCTTTTTTTAAAATATTTCATACAACATAAGCATTCTTCACTATACTGCATAAATAGTTTGTTTATCTTAACATAAAAATATACTATCGGAAGAAAATTTACATTCCTGATAGTAACATTTAGTATGAATAAAAATGTAATTAGATAAATTTCTATGTATGGAAAAGTTCAGTAATTTGATTTCATGTTATAATGTAAAAAGCTTGAACATAGAACTGATTAGCTTTCCATAAACAACAAAAAAAATCTTCATATGATATCACCTGTCAAAATTTGGAAAATGCTCTCGCGTTCTTTAGAACAAAATTTATCTGCTTTTTTTAAAATATTTCATACAACATAAGCATTCTTCACTATACTGCATTAATAGTTTGTTTATCTTAACATAAAAATATACTATCGGAAGAAAATTTACATTCCTGATAGTAACATTTAGTATGAATAAAAATGTAATTAGATAAATTTCTATGTATGGAAAAGTTCAGTAATTTGATTTCATGTTATAATGTAAAGAGCTTGAACATAGAACTGATTAGCTTTCCATAAATAACAAAAAAAATCTTCATATGATATCACCTGTCAAAATTTGGAAAATGCTCTCGCGTTCTTTAGAACAAAATTTATCTGCTTTTTTTTAAATATTTCATACAACATAAGCATTCTTCACTATACTGCATTAATAGTTTGTTTATCTTAACATAAAAATATACTATCGGAAGAAAATTTACATTCCTGATAGTAACATTTAGTATGAATAAAAATGTAATTAGATAAATTTCTATGTATGGAAAAGTTCTGTAATTTGATTTCATGTTATAATGTAAAGAGCTTGAACATAGAACTGATTAGCTTTCCATAAATAACAAAAAAAATCTTCATATGATATCACCTGTCAAAATTTGGAAAATGCTCTCGCGTTCTTTAGAACAAAATTTATCTGCTTTTTTTAAAATATTTCATACAACATAAGCATTCTTCACTATACTGCATTAATAGTTTGTTTATCTTAACATAAAAATATACTATCGGAAGAAAATTTACATTCCTGATAGTAACATTTAGTATGAATAAAAATGTAATTAGATAAATTTCTATGTATGGAAAAGTTCAGTAATTTGATTTCTTGTTATAATGTAAAGAGCTTGAACATAGAACTGATTAGCTTTCCATAAATAACAAAAAAAATCTTCATATGATATCACCTGTCAAAATTTGGAAAATGCTCTCGCGTTCTTTAGAACAAAATTTATCTGCTTTTTTTAAAATATTTCATACAACATAAGCATTCTTCACTATACTGCATTAATAGTTTGTTTATCTTAACATAAAAATATACTATCGGAAGAAAATTTACGTTCCTGATAGTAACATTTAGTATGAATAAAAATGTAATTAGATAAATTTCTATGTATGGAAAAGTTCAGTAATTTGATTTCATGTTATAATGTAAAGAGCTTGAACATAGAACTGATTAGCTTTCCATAAATAACAAAAAAAATCTTCATATGATATCACCTGTCAAAATTTGGAAAATGCTCTCGCGTTCTTTAGAACAAAATTTATCTGCTTTTTTTAAAATATTTCATACAACATAAGCATTCTTCACTATACTGCATTAATAGTTTGTTTATCTTAACATAAAAATATACTATCGGAAGAAAATTTACATTCCTGATAGTAACATTTAGTATGAATAAAAATGTAATTAGATAAATTTCTATGTATGGAAAAGTTCAGTAATTTGATTTCATGTTATTATGTAAAGAGCTTGAACATAGAACTGATTAGCTTTCCATAAATAACAAAAAAATTCTTCATATGATATCACCTCTCCAAATTTGGAAAATGCTCTCGCGTTCTTTAGAACAAAATTTATCTGCTTTTTTTAAAATATTTCATACAACATAAGCATTCTTCCCTATACTGCATTAATAGTTTGTCTATCTTAACATAAAAATATACTATCGGAAGAAAATTTATATTCCTGGTAGTAACATTTAGTATGAATAAAAATGTAATTAGATAAATTTCTATGTATGGAAAAGTTCAGTAATTTGATTTCATGTTATAATGTAAAGAGCTTGAACATAGAACTGATTAGCTTTCCATAAATAACAAAAAAATTCTTCATATGATATCACCTGTCAAAATTTGGAAAATGCTCTCGCGTTCTTTAGAACAAAATTTATCTGCTTTTTTTAAAATATTTCATACAACATAAGCATTTTTCCCTATACTGCATTAATAGTTTGTTTATCTTAACATAAAAATATACTATCGGAAGAAAATTTATATTCCTGGTAGTAACATTTAGTATGAATAAAAATGTAATTAGATAAATTTCTATGTATGGAAAAGTTCAGTAATTTGATTTCATGTTATAATGTAAAGAGCTTGAACATAGAACTGATTAGCTTTCCATAAATAACAAAAAAATTCTTCATATGATATCACCTGTCAAAATTTGGAAAATACTCTTGCGTTCTTTAAAACAAAATTTATGTGCTTTTTTAAAAATATTTCATACAACATAAGCATTCTTCACTATACTGCATTAATAGTTTGTCTATCTTAACATAAAAATATACTATCGGAAGAAAATTTATATTCCTGATAGTAACATTTATTTATTTATTTATATATTATTTTTCGGGCAACTAACAGGTACTATGTCAAATATTAATTTAACACGCACCCAATAACAAGTTGCCACATTCTGGAGACTTACGATATTAATCGTCTCACAGTTCCAGACTGAAAACACAATTAAAAACTGTGTCTCCACCGGGAATCGAACCCGGGACCTTTGGATCAGTAGTCAGATACCCAACCAACTGAGCCACGAAGGCCGACATGAATAAAAATGAAATTAGATAAATTTCTATGTATGGAAACGTTCAGTAATTTGATTTCATGTTATAATGTAAAGAGCTTGAACATAGAACTGATTAGCTTTCCATAAATAACAAAAAAATCTTCATATGATATCACGTGTCAAAATTTTGAAAATGCTCTCGCGTTCTTTAAATCAAAATTTATCTGCTTTTTTTAAAATATTTCATACAACATAAGCATTCTTCACTATACGGCATTAATAGTTTGTCTATCTTAACATGAAAATATACTATCGTTAGAAAATTTATATTCCTGGTAGTAAAATTTAGAATGAATAAAATATTTCATTGTCAATATTTGTGGTGTGGAGAGTTTAGTGTTGGCCACAACCCACTCGTTTTGTAAATAATGAAAGCTACAATAACCTCAGATATAAGAATTGTAGCTTTCATTATTTACAAAAAACCGATTCTCTCAATAGATGGCGTTCCAACAAAATAAATAAAAATAATAAGATTGTTGTTCATAATTTCACCCATAGATGGCTGTAGTAAAAATTCCTTATTTTCAAGCGAAAAGAATTTCAGTATTACAATATATAGAACTTTCAAAAATTGAATTGATAGGGATCTCATTATAAAGGCATAATTGGTGAACGTTGCGCAAGCGCATAAAGTGATCACGTAAACCAGCCGATGACAGGTCGTAAGCCCTGTAGGTGCCTTGATTTCCCGGTTCTCCTACAATAAATATTCCAACTTCGTCTCTATTGAGATAATTGAAAATCTGTTAAAAAAATATCTTTGACTCCCGACAGGGAAAAAAAAATCCAATGTTTGCGCATATGCAATAATAAAAATATTGGAAATTTGTTATTGGTTTTAGTCTTATACTATTGCATCTACATATATAATAAATGTTATTATACTGTAAATTTCCCGGAAATAGAATAAAATAAAATAAAAATAATTATTATATGGAGTTTTATAATATCTTTAGATGTCATAGATCTCCATTTTATAAGTATATCCATGATGTGGGTAATCAAGGGGGTTTTGATTTCGCCGGTTGGACCAGACTTGCCCCCAAAGTGAATTAGACGACATTCCATGATACTCTTGCTGGATGTACTTCGAACGACGAGCTGAGTTTTGTTTTCGTAGCTTAAAGCTATAAACGGACTACTGAATCATTTATTTAATCTAGGTATTGGTTTTCTATTATCATCGTCTTCGGCTGTTCTGAAAGAGCCGGGTACTTAATCGAAAATACTAGAAGGAAAATAACATCTCACATGGTTCAGCAATATTTACACATTCTGAATGCAGTATACGAGACTGATGTGTGAGTGCTACTTAATCGAAAATACTAGAAGGAAAATAACATCTCACATGGTTCAGCAATATTTACACATTCTGAATGCAGTATACGAGACTGATGTGTGAGTGTCGTGCTCCCTTTCATGAGGAAATGCACACCAGCACAATTGTCGCTGGTTTTAATATAATATATATTGTAAAATAGACCTACCACTGTTTTAATGTGTGTAATGGTAATGGTTTTCGGCCTTTATAATTTGCCAGTTAGAGGTTCTCAAAACTACGAAAAGATAATATTTGAACACTAAAGGTAGGCGCGCATGGAAGCTAATTTCATCGGCCGATTAATTATCGGTGAGCTACAACATACGAATTACATGTAAGAGCGCGCATGAAAGCTAACAGAATCGGCCGATTTAAAAATCTGTGACGAGACACAAAAAAATCGGCCGATCTCGATCTGCCGATTTTTTGTAACCAATCCCGTTGTATGAGAGAGCGCGCATGGCGCTTGCTCACCGATAATTTAATCGTCCAAGCGCAGTAGATCGAGAAGTACGTTGTCAGTGTTGATAAACGAAATGTCAGAAAATATGACATGTATAAAATAAATATTGTTTCCGAACAATTAATTACATTAGTTGAAGCACGTCCTTCATAGTATGATTAAAAATTAAAAAAATATAGTGACCGCCAAATTAAGCAAAAATTGTGGTTGGAGATTAGCGAAATTTTAATAACTGGTTGGTGTACTTAAAAAACTCCTCAAGGTGTGATCTTAAATCTTCGTAGGACAGGACAAATTGTCCTTTCGGTAATATACCACTTATTAGCGGATGAACCCAGTGAATTTTTTGGCGTTTTGTTTACGCATTTTGAGGACAAGAGCACAAACACATGCTACTTCAAAAAAATCCATATTTCTAATCATAAAGGTATTAAAACTTATCCAACTGTCGATTTGTTCAGGAGAACTTTGTTCTCTTAACATATCGACAATGTATCAAGCCAGAATACGCGAGAATTGTATGGATAGGTCTACTTTTTTCACGGCTTTTCCAACTTTGAAGTCAAAAAACACCAACTTAGATGCTTCGCAGCATATATGTTCCATGCACGGATTTACTCAGAATTCGGAGTAGAACATTTCGTGTGTCTGTGTGTGTGTGTGTGTCTGTGTGTCTGTGTGTCTGTGTGTCTGTGTGTGTGTGTCCGTCCCCCCCTTATAACTTTTGATCCGCTCAATTTACAGAGCCTAAAATTTCAGAATATATAAACAGTTACAGGCCTACAAAACTTTTATACTCGGAATTTTGAATTTTTGTTTCAGTCAGGGGTTATCAACTTTTGAATTTTTATTTTATTTTTCCATATATCTCAGAAACCATAAACGCTAGAACGCTAAAAATTGGTACAAACATAGACAAATACAAAATCTCAAATTAGTTTTTTCAAAAAAATTCCAGGGTTTCTCAAACATTTTTTATTAAGAAAAATATTTTTTTTATGATAAATTTATGAGTTTAACTGCCTATATTTCCAAAACTTTTACAATTATCGAAAAAAGCCGAAACACCCCAACTAGATAATTTAATTTTCTATAAAAAAAAAACATTGTAGTAGAAGATCTCAATTTTTTTTTAACAATTTTTTTAAAAATTGAATTTAGTGACGACATCGCTTCATACATTTTGTATGGCAGTCGCCTATACACAATATGTAAGAAGACTTAATAGTTTGATACTTCATCTCCAAACATACATACATACCATCATGCAATTTGCATATTCTGGGTAGGAAAAAGGATCTTCCTCCATACTATCCTATCTTGACATACATACCTACATATGTTGTATAGAAAACAAAATATCTGAAAATATTCAATAATTTGTATCTATGGGTTTATAGTTTGGTACATATTCTTCAACTATACATACTATCGCTATCGACAGTTGGATCTCATGTGTTACATGCAACTAGTGAATATACATATTGTATGTATTTTAAATATATGATTGTTGACCGCTGTGTTATTTCCAATCATACGATTCTATAAGCTTCCATGCGCGTTAGAACCGATCGGTCGATTTACTATCGGCCGATAATTTAATCGGCCGATAATAATCGGCCGATTAATTTAAGCTTCTGTAGCGACTGCGCCAATTGCACCAATTGCGCCAATTGCGCCGCGCAGTGCTTCGCTGCGCTGAGTACTTCGGCAGGCGCCATCTTGCCCTGCGCCGTATGCACAGCCGTCTCCTATTTAAGGGGAAGCACAGCGCGCCCAATTCATTCCGCTCATCCAGATCTCGAAGCTAGGCATCACGCTGCCCGACCGCTCGTCGTCGTTCAAATCGTCCGCGTTTCAAATTTACATTTATATTCATTAAATAATAACTCGACATTTCTGTACCAAGTAATATTAGTAAACATCAATTGTAATCATCATCTTGATAAATAAAAGAGTAAGTTAAATTTCCTGTCATATCTTTCAATCTGTCTACCATTCCTACCTGAGTAATATTTGATAATAATATTTAATCTATTATATACGGTATCGCAGTTGCTTGGTCGATCAATCTGTGGCTCAGCTGTCGGGACTATCCGAACAGACCGCCACCAGGTTCGAACCAAGCGGTTGCGATATCATTTGGGTTGTATGTAGCTGAAGGCGGACAAACAGGTAATACCTACACGTCCAACTGACCGACCTTACCACCTCAATTACAGGCTTGCATATCAGCTCACGCTGGTATGCAATCGCTTCCAACCAAGTGACCACTCTGGCACTTTAGTAAGCTCTACATACCACAATACCTATACCCCCAAAACTGGTGACTCCCGATCGTGTCTGAACATACCTTCTAAACAGTCCCAAAACTGGTGACCACCGAACGTGTCTCAGAACACACACATACCTTCAGAAACTGGTAAGATTCCGAAATCGTTTAAAAACTCAGGTACTTTTATTTTGTGCTAATAATTTTATATATGTTATATTGTGGTAATTGACTGGTAGCCATTGCGCGACAACCAAGTATTGTGCCATTCTTAACGTAAAATCAGTAGTTTTATTAAACAGAACAAAATAATACGTGTTCATTAATATACTGCGTAACATTTTACTGCACGACAGAAACAAAGGATTTAACAGGAATTAATACTTGAACAGCGAGGTCTGGATGAACGGAATCACTCGAGCAGGTAACACATATATTACAAGCTAATATATTAAATACATTTGTCTTATAATTTGTCAAAAATTAATTACAAATGTACCCGCTCAAAAAACGTTCAAAAACGCTCACACGCCAATTCCACCAAAATTAACATATTTACAATTGTTTAATATATAACTAACATGTACTTTATATTTTTTCATGACTGACGAGACGCAAAAATAATCCAGACGGAACAATTAAAAAAGAAGCTGCCTAAAAAAAAAAACCAAAAGTACCAGAAAATAAATAAATACATACAAAGGACGAAGGTATAAAAATATAAAGCAAAAAGCCAGAGAAAAGAAACGCCAAATAGAGGTATAAAAATTATAATATTATTAAAAAACCTAAAGTCATTCTAAAAGCATAAAGTCATTATAAATATTTTATTTTGTTCATAATTGATAAAACTCAAAAAAAAAATTTCTTAGAAATTCATAAAATATTTATTTTTGCTAAATATCGTAATACGTAAAAATTAAAAAATTATCAATAAAAAATACATATTACATTCCCAAATAAGAATTAATATCATAAAAACTTAAAATTAGAAACATATAGTTAAATAATTATTATATTCGTAAAACGCATATTTTTATGTAAAAATTCAGAAAACCAAATATACATTTAAGAATGTTACACCACGTCCATCGGTAATAAAAAACAAAGGTAAACGAACTTCAAACAAAAGGCTCGCTGAATGAACTCGTATAACCCCTATATAACAGCGATAACGGTCAGGTCAATACCCCATTCACAAAAGTGAAAGTTACCGTGCATAATAATATTTAAACATCTTCGCCAATATAATAGTATACGTCGAAAAAAATAAAATACATTAAATATTTAAATAAATTAGATACATCGTTTCTAAACATAATTATAGGAATAAAACAATTGTATACAATTACAATTAAATAAAATAAAATACGTACGCAAACGAACATTATAATATATTTTTAAAATATTTTTTCGAAATAATTTTTTGATAATAAACTAAACTAATGCTTCTAAAACTATAATATTAAACTATTACTATCAAATCATTATCAAACAAGCATACGATACGGAAGTTTAAAACTATTACTATAATATAGAAAGCAAATTTAAACAATTACTAACTACAAATAAACATTGTTTTTAAATACAATCGAAATAAATAAAAATAAAAAGCCGTGATACATCGAGCAGCTACAAATAGCTAAAACATTATAAAATATTTACAAAATATTATACTTAAATAAATACAAAATATTTTACTTTATTTTTTTATAAAAACACTACAACTATAAAACCATGATCGAACAATAAAAATAATACGATACGATAGCGAATACGTTCCAGAATATAGAAACATTGAAACTATAATGTACTGTAGTAAAAATACCTAACCATAATCAAACATTAAAACCTTATTATATACTAACTATATAATACAGCAACAAACTGGTACTATAAACTAAACTATATTATATTAACTATGTAATACTACAAAAAGTATTATAAAACATTAAAATTATAAAACATTGCAACATGGCATACATAATAATAAATATTATAAACATACTCGTATATTAAATTTAAAAAAAAAACATTGTACAATACAATACGAAACAAACAAATAACATTATATGGCATCATAATACAATACTTCAGCAACGAGTATAAACATACTTATAAATCAAATCAAATGGAACTTATAATACTTATAAATACTTATAACCAAATGGAACTTGCAAATTATAAAAAAACATTTTATACCTATCAATCAACGCAAGTACAAACATTTACATTGTATAATTCTATTGTATAATTTTAAAATTTCAAATTGAGCATCAAAGACATCAACAAGAATCATCTGGACGACTTCATACAGCAACTAGCTGCCCCCGCATTCAACCGCATCACTACCGGGAAGAAATTAATTATGGAGGAACCACTGCATCTTCACATCATACCAGCATTCAACCGGAGCATCGCTGAGGATCATCTTTGGTACCGCCAATACTCACTGCTCAACACCGCTGAAGAACCAGCAACGTTTGCCTTTTGAGAACATCTCCGTGCCAGCATCACACATACACTTACTACAAGAGCACGCAAAGTCTTCCCCAAGTCATCGCCATCATTGCTCTGACGAGGAACGATTTTGTTGGACATACAACGTCTCTTCCTTCATGGCCTGCACGCAAAGAGCTAATGTCAACCTCCTTGCGACGCATGAAGAAACGAAGCTGCTCAACATTTACGTGTCACCGCCCTGAGGAGTTCACATCAATCCTTCTCCGGTTTCACGAAATGTACCCAGGTTACACTGAAGTCCCATGCACTTCAAAGCCGTCAACATGGCGCACCGCAAATACCTACAGGTTACACTGAAGTCCCATGCACTTCAAAGCCGTCAACATGGCGCACCGCAAATACCTACAGGTTACACTGAAGTCCCATGCACTTCAAAGCCGTCAACATGGCGCACCGCAAAACCCTACAGGCTACACTGGATACTCTACATCCAAAGCTGTCTCCTGACGACACGCCGAAAACCACAAGACACCCTCGTGCTTCGCCCTTGCCGGCACACGAGGCAGCTGTCGAATATTTATATACAAGCATACACACGCTGAGCACACTGCAAACCATTTCGCCTAGCTGGATAAATACCTACTTCAGGAAGATATTCCCGACAAAGTCGAAGCATCCACGCATACAACTGCATCAATTTTCTACATACATAACACATCTACTTCATCCTGAACAAAAAAATAGAACTTCTACACTTCATAACAGAAAACTGGGGACCATTCACAATTAATGGTACACTACGAAGTCGCAATCAACAACACCCAACAAGCTATACCACTGAGGAACACATAAGGATGTCCAGCCAGCACACGCAGGACGACACTCCTCCATTCACCTCAATAGCAGAGCAACCACACGCCATCACAAGAGCAGCAAATCATACCAGCAGCAGATATTTTTAAAAGATAAGTAACTTCATACTCTGTACAAAAACAAATTTATACTTATAATATGATTAACTTTATATACGTATAGATTAAGTTGTATTTAAATAATTACATTACTGTGTATTAGGAAAGACTACTTTTCGTATAGAAATTCATTATATAACATGTACATAGCGGTTCAAAAGAAAACCCTATACAAATAACAAATCAAATGCTTTAAAAAAAATTTTTTTTATCTTTCACAGAACGCAATGTAAGGACTCTGAACTTCGAGGAGGGGTCGTGTTTCGTCTAAGCGACTGCCAGCGGGGTCTGTAGCGACTGCGCCAATTGCACCAATTGCGCCAATTGCGCCGCGCAGTGCTTCGCTGCGCTGAGTACTTCGGCAGGCGCCATCTTGCCCTGCGCCGTATGCACAGCCGTCTCCTATTTAAGGGGAAGCACAGCGCGCCCAATTCATTCCGCTCATCCAGATCTCGAAGCTAGGCATCACGCTGCCCGACCGCTCGTCGTCGTTCAAATCGTCCGCGTTTCAAATTTACATTTATATTCATTAAATAATAACTCGACATTTCTGTACCAAGTAATATTAGTAAACATCAATTGTAATCATCATCTTGATAAATAAAAGAGTAAGTTAGATTTCCTGTCATATCTTTCAATCTGTCTACCATTCCTACCTGAGTAATATTTGATAATAATATTTAATCTATTATATACGGTATCGCAGTTGCTTGGTCGATCAATCTGTGGCTCAGCTGTCGGGACTATCCGAACAGACCGCCACCAGGTTCGAACCAAGCGGTTGCGATATCATTTGGGTTGTATGTAGCTGAAGGCGGACAAACAGGTAATACCTACACGTCCAACTGACCGACCTTACCACCTCAATTACAGGCTTGCATATCAGCTCACGCTGGTATGCAATCGCTTCCAACCAAGTGACCACTCTGGCACTTTAGTAAGCTCTACATACCACAATACTTCTTACCCCCAAACTTCCATACGCGCCTTACCTAAGACAATAGTTTATTCATTCATTCATTCGTTCGTTTGTTCGTTCGTTCGTTCGTTCATTCATTCGTTCATTCGTTCATTCGTTCATTCGTTCATTCGTTCATTCATTCATTCATTTATTTATTTATAAACGGCATATAATGCCTTTTACATACATAGATAAAACATATATTGATGATAAAAATATATAGAATAAAAAAACAATTAGGTATACACTTAGCAAAAAAAACTTAAAACTAAACAGTAAGACAATAAATTAAATAAAAACAATAGATGTAAGCAAACATTAAAAAAAGATATACATATGGACTCAAAATAGTTTTTAATAATACTAGTTGCATGTAACACATGAGATCCAACTGTCGATAGCGATAGTATGTATAGTTGAAGAATATGTACCAAACTATAAACCCATAAATACAAATTATTTACTAGTTGCATGTAACACATGAGATCCAACTGTCGATAGCGATAGTATGTATAGTTGAAGAATATGTACCAAACTATAAACCCATAGATACAAATTATTGAATATTTTCAGATATTTTGTTTTCTATACAACATATGTAGGTATGTATGTCAAGATAGGATAGTATGGAGGAAGATCCTTTTTCCTACCCAGAATATGCAAATTGCATGATGGTATGTATGTATGTTTGGAGATGAAGTATCAAACTATTAAGTCTTCTTACATATTGTGTATAGGCGACTGCCATACAAAATGTATGAAGCGATGTCGTCACTAAATTCAATTTTTAAAAAAATTGTTAAAAAAAAATTGAGATCTTCTACTACAATGTTAATATTTTTTATAGAAAATTAAATTATATAGTTGGGGTGTTTCGGCTTTTTTCGATAATTGTAAAAGTTTTGGAAATATAGGCAGTTAAACTCATAAATTTATCATAAAAAAAATATTTTTCTTAATAAAAAATGTTTGAGAAACCCTGGAATTTTTTTGAAAAAACCAATTTGAGATTTTGTATTTGTCTATGTTTGTACCAATTTTCAGCGTTCTAGCGTTTATGGTTTCTGAGATATATGGAAAAATAAAATAAAAATTCAAAAGTTGATAACCCCTGACTGAAACAAAAATTCAAAATTCCGAGTATAAAAGTTTTGTAGGCCTGTAACTGTTTATATATTCTGAAATTTTAGGCACTGTCAATTGATCGGATCAAAAGTTATAAGGGGGACACACACACACACACAGACACACAGACACACAGACACACAGACACACACACACACACACACACAGACACAAGAAATGTTCTACTCCGAATTCTGAGTAAATCCGTGTATGGAACATATATGCTGCGAAGCCTCTAAGTTGGTGTTTTTTGACTTCAAAGTTGGAAAAGCCGTGAAAAAAGTAGACCTATCCATACAATTCTCGCGTATTCTGGCTTGATACATTGTCGATATGTTAAGAGAACAAAGTTCTCCTGAACAAATCGACAGTTGGATTATTTTATGATATTTAGTTTTCTATACAACACATGTACCTAGGTAGTCAAGATAGGATAGTATGGAGGTCAGTCTTTTTTTCCTACCCGGAATATTAAAACAGCATGATGGTATATGTATATTGTATGTTTAGAGAAGAAGTATCAAACTATTAAGTCTTCTTTGATATTGTGTATAGGTGACTACCATACAAAATGTATGAAGCGATGTCGTCACTAAATTCAATTTTTAAAAAAATTGTTAAAAAAAAATTGAGATCTTCTACTACAATGTTAAAATTTTTTATAGAAAATTAAATTATCTAGTTGGGGTGTTTCGGCTTTTTTCGATAATTGTAAAAGTTTTGGAAATATAGGCAGTTAAACTCATAAATTTATCATAAAAAAAATATTTTTCTTAATAAAAAATGTTTGAGAAACCCTGGAATTTTTTTGAAAAAACCAATTTGAGATTTTGTATTTGTCTATGTTTGTACCAATTTTCAGCGTTCTAGCGTTTATGGTTTCTGAGATATATGGAAAAATAAAATAAAAATTCAAAAGTTGATAACCCCTGACTGAAACAAAAATTCAAAATTCCGAGTATAAAAGTTTTGTAGGCCTGTAACTGTTTATATATTCTGAAATTTTAGGCTCTGTAAATTGAGCGGATCAAAAGTTATAAGGGGGGGACGGACACACACACAGACATACAGACACACAGACACACACACACACAGACACACGAAATGTTCTACTCCGAATTCTGAGTAAATCCGTGTATGGAACATATATGCTGCGAAGCCTCTAAGTTGGTGTTTTTTGACTTCAAAGTTGGAAAAGCCGTGAAAAAAGTAGACCTCTCCATACAATTCTCGCGTATTCTGGCTTGATACATTGTCGATATGTTAAGAGAACAAAGTTCTCCTGAACAAATCGACAGTTGGAATATTTTATTTGTTGCATATAAACTAGTTGCATGTAACACATGAGATCCAACTGTCGACAGCGATAGTATGTATAGTTGAAGAATAAGTACCAAACCCATAAATACAAATTATTTATTATTTTATGATATTTAGTTTTCTATACAACAAATGTACCTAGGTAGTCAAGATAGGATAGTATGGAGGTCAGTCTTTTTTTCCTACGCGGAATATGAAAACAGCATGATGGTATATGTATATTGTATGTTTAGAGATGAAGTATCAAACTATTAAGTCTTCTTTGATATTGTGTATAGGTGACTACCATACAAATTGTATGTATGAAGCGATGTCGTCACTAAATTAAATTTTTATAAAAATTGTTAAAAAAAATTTGAGATGTACTGCTACAATGTTTATATTTTTTATATAATATTAAAATATCTAGTTGGGGTGTTTCGGCTTTTTTCGATATTTTAAAAAAAAATGGAAATATAGGCAGTTAAACTCATAAATTTATCATAAAAAAAATACTTTTCTTAATAAAAAATGTTTGAGAAAATCCTGGAATTTTTTTGAAAAAACTAATTTGAGATTTTGTATTTGTCTATGTTTATACCAATTTTCAGTGTTCTAGCTTTTATGGTTTCTGAGATATAGGGAAAAATAAAATAAAAATTCAAAAGTTGATAACCCCTGACTGAAACAAAAATTCAAAATTCCGAGTATAAAAGTTTTGTAGGCCTGTAACTGTTTATATATTCTGAAATTTTAGGCTCTGTAAATTGAGCGGATCAAAAGTTATAAGGGGGGGACGGACACACACACAGACACACAGACACACACACACACAGACACACGAAATGTTCTACTCCGAATTCTGAGTAAATCCGTGTATGGAACATATATGCTGCGAAGCCTCTAAGTTGGTGTTTTTTGACTTCAAAGTTGGAAATGCCGTGAAAAAAGTAGACCTCTCCATACAATTCTCGCGTATTCTGGCTTGATACATTGTCGATATGTTAAGAGAACAAAGTTCTCCTGAACAAATCGACAGTTGGATGAGAAAAGAAAAACAAACAATTATACATGTTTTGCATTATTTTTCAACAAATAGGCTATTGCTCAGCTGTACACCCGTGGAGACCCACAGTGCAGCTGGTTTTCAGCAATGACTTGGACGATCACAAAATATATAGGTAATAATACAAAAAGAAAATAAAATATAATTATATACGAAAATATTTAAACAGGAAAAAAAGAAAAGAATTTAATAAAAAAAACATTAGAAGAAAAAAAATAAATAAAAATAAAAAATAAATAAATTTAAAAAGAATGCACTATTACTTGTATTATAAGTTAATTTTGTGTACTCAATAGCCATTCACTGCAATGCTTTTTAAAGCTCTGCAGTGACGCTGCTGTACGAATGTGTTGCGGCAATTCATTCCAATATTTGGTTGATGTGTATGAATAACTCCCTTCAAAGGCCGTGGTTCGATGTCTGGGGAGAATAAGTAGATGGTCTCTTTGTCGCGTAGCATACATGTGAATATCACGGGACCACTGTAATCTATCATACAGATAGGAGGGTGTCTTACTTTTAATAATTCTGAAAATTTGACTCAGATGATGAAACTTCCTTCTGTTAAACATATTATTCAGTATCCCGTGCTGCTTAAGGTATGGAGAAACATGTGCTCGCCTAGGTATTTTGTAACAAAAACGTGCACACGCATTTTGGATACGTTGATACGGATATATTATTAAAAACTATTTTCACATCACCACTTTGAGACTTTATCGCCTACGTTTTTAAATCTGAACCGTTTCGCCATCCAAACAAACAATTCTAAAGCAAAATTTGCCTTAGATTATGGGGGTGTCTATTGGTGCCTTACAAGAAAAATACAATCTGAGTTTTATCAAAATGAAACCCAATTAACTTGTAGAAAACCGAGTACCTACATTTTGAACAGTACCTAATTAAATTGGTTTGGTATGTCGTCAACATCAAACAACACTAGAGATGATAACTTTTTATCTTTATTCGGTCAACGTATAAAATATGATTATGAATACAAAACAAACACAGAGAAGACGTTGTGTTCGTAATATTCACCAACATTTTAAGAATTATATGGTATGCGAATTCAATGCATAATGAAATTGATTACGTATGAAAAAAATCTTTGTGTACATTTCCCCTTCTTTATTATTTTTAAAATATTAAGAAAGTGAGTCGACATCCATCTTTCGGAAGAAACGCAAAGCTTTTTGATCGGAAAATTTTAGGGTAGTAACAGGACGCATATGATAACAATGAATTGAGGGTTTGTGTATTAGATAATACTGAAAAGCTTTTCTCTTCATAATAGTTTATACTACAATGTGTAGATGTCTCTAATTATAATCTTACTTCAAAAATATACTTTTTAATATTATTTTTGGGATAATCAATAATTAATTGCAATTCGTCAATATATTATATTCTTTTTAAATCATTAACTTATATTTTTTTTCACTCAATATTTTTTGACGATGAAAACAAAATGATTTTTTTAGAAGTTCACTGAACTCTCGCGTTAGCTAACCAACTAGCTAAAACTTAAAACAAGCTTTAGATTATGTATTTTTATTGAGTTCTCACTAGAATAATATGAATATACCTACGAATAAAATAAAAGTAGTTTATAGTTGTAATTTTCTAATTATTTAGAAAATACACCACTTTAGATAACGAGATTACTAGACTTGTTATTGGTATTCATGTAAAATAATAATATTACCGTTCATAATGTCAGCCACTGGCATAATTTCAAATTCGTTTAGCGGTGATTTATATACAAATTTAGGATTTATCGAAAAAAATATTAATAAAAATGCAATAATCGATAATATTATTTTGATCTATAAAATAATAATTTATTTACAATTTACGAAGTGTATTAGTAATTGAATGTTATTATTAGTTATTAATACTATTAAAAAATCTACCATCGCCATATTGAAAAGATGGAGGTTTTTATTAATGCAGGTGTTCGATATCTAAAATAGGAGACATTATGAAAAAATACTATGCAATCTTAGGATTTTAATTTGGCAACACCATTTTTAGGATACCATGTATTTCTGACTGAAATAAAAATTTTATATATATTATATTTTTTTTGTAAAATCGCCATACAGGCCGTGTCATGATGGTGAACACAAAATTATTTTTTCATACATACCTACTGCCCAGCACAGAGATAATGTATTACAAAAAAAAATGGTATTAAAACAAAACGAAGGATTTTTTTAAATATAGTAGATTGACTTTGTTGTAGTTTGAAGTATAAAGAAATGCCAAAAAAGAATGAGATTAGTAAAATGGCACATCAGCAAAAAATTCTTTCTTTTATATACATTTAATATAAAGTACTTTAGTACCTACAAAATATAAAGTCAAATAAATTGTACACACTTTCTTTTTAGTGGAAAAGCTTTATCCATCCCAAGGGAAAAACAAAACCAATTGTCTGGACGTTCAATCATTCCATTGTTTTATTTTCATCTTATACACGTTTCTTAGACTTTTAAGAAGAAAATGAATAAGTTTCATACGTATAATGTAGCAATGTTGACTTCAAAATGTGCAAAATGGTTTACTACAAAATGTGCAAAATGGTTTACTTCAAAATGTGCAAAATGGTTTACTACAAAATGCTCTCTCAACTTCTACGTAGCTGATCCCCGTCTTTGTAATGTTAACACTTTTCAACCGAAGGCATTCAATAATAATTATCGGGATATACAATCCAATATATCGAATTTGTTGACAATATAATTCACTATACTCACAACACGTGGTTGGTGTAGATATATTTGTAATAGCTCATTGATATCCTTCAAACAAAATATACATAACATCAAACATAGTAATATTTAAAGATTAGCCTTTCTTACCATATCAACTGTAACACCATAACATTCTGTGATATTTTAACTGTTTGAACAACAATCATTTATACCTACCTACTAATTGTTTCAATATTCTTATTTTTATGTGTATGTATAGTGACGTTTTTGACATGTTAATATGAAGCAAACTGTGGACGAGCTTAATTAGAGGGTTTACGAGATTTTTTTTATAATAGGTATGTATTGTTGTATTTTTATATCTGTATTGTCGATTCTCTGTGCGTGTCCCTTAATAAAATAAAATATTAAATATTAGGCTTAAATTTTAGTATCGGTAGGGAAAATTTGAATGATAAATTCCATGAATAATTCATTTCTTACTTCTCGGGAAACTAATACGTACTATGTAAAATATTAATTTAACACGCACCCAATAACAAGTTGCCACATTCTGGAGACTTACCATTACCATATTAATCGTCTCACAGATCCAGACCAACTGAGATACGAAAGCCCATAACTAACCTACTGAATTTACTATGCAAATGATACTGAACTACTTTAGAGAATTCGTACACAAGGAAAAAAATATTTTCTTGGTTTAAATCACGAGTCAACAATGTCGTACAAACGGTTTTAATCGTTTTTTATCAGAATGGTTAACAAACAATTATAAATAGCACATTCGTGGTTTGAAGAAACTAAAACATAATAAATTAAATAGTTTGAAACGTGCCGAAGTAAGTTATGAAATATTTAAAATTGCGTATAAAAAATTGAGTCAGAAACGAATTTAGGTATTTCTTATTTATTTAATATTGCTTCTCGGGCAACTAACAGGTAGGTACCTACTATGTCAAATAATAATTCAACACGCACCCAATAACAAGTTGCCACATTCTGGAGACTTACGATATTAATCGTCTTACAGATCCAGACTGAAAACACAATTAAAAACTGTATCTCCACCAGGAATCGAACCCGGGACCTTTGGATCAGCAGTCAGATATCTAACCAACTGAGCCACGAAGGCCTTGTCTGCAATTAAAATATATTTATATTTTTATGAGCCAGAATGTATGCAAAATGGTGGATAGGTTAAGTCAAGAAAATTCCGGATATAATAACATACTAATTCAAATATGCCTTGTAAAACATTGATTGACCTTCGTAAAATGTTCGTAATGCGATATTATAAACTAAAAATAAAACAAATTCTTGAAAAAGGTTCAATAAATATCTTTTATATTTAAGCATATTATGTACTAGCTTTTATGTCCCGCCGTTGGCCAAGAATGTAAAATTGCGAAAGAAAAAGCAATCGTTTTTATAATATTGTCACCCAATTATTTTGCAATATCGGACTATGAAAAGTGGTTTGAAATTTGATTGAGTTTAAGCATTGTAAAATGTTCAAGTGATGGCCACAACCCATTCTTTTTTATATATTGCTATAAAGTGTGAATGAAGTATAATTTACAATTTCTGCACGCATGGACTATGCGAAATGGTTTTAAATATGACTGTTTATCAACGTTGTAAAGAGATTGGTTTGGCCACAACCCCCATTTTTAAATATTATCATCGAAAACAAATTGTTATATGTACCTATTGAAAATTTAGTAATTTTGGATGTTGGAATGTGGTTAAAATTTGATTAAACAAACGTAAGTACTGAAAAGATCTAGTATTGGTGCATTATATTTTTGCACAATTAGACTAATAGACTTAAAATTGACACAAAAGTCTACATTAACGAAGAAGAAGAAGACTTAAACTATGGTAAATAGTTTTTAATTTGAATATAAACGTTGTGAAGAGTTCAGTAATGGCCACAACCCCCATTCTTTAAATATTAGGTGTTGAAAATTATTCAAATTAGGATGATATGTGTAAATGGTTTAAATTTGATTAAACAAAAGTATTGAAAAGATTCTAGTGCAGGTTACATCGTCACATCCCACATCCCATTCATTTTTACATATGTATTTTCATCAAGTGTGCAAATCGTTAGTAATATTTCTGCACAATAGACTATTAGACTTAAAACTAACCCAAAAGTCTAAATAAAAAAGAGAAAAATACATAAAATAATAAAAAAAGAAAAATAGTCTACATAAAATAAGTAAAAATACATATAATAGAAGAATTGGACTATTGGAAATAGATTGTATAAAAACTGACCAAAAGGTCTTCATAAAAGAAGAAGAAGATTAATCTATAGGAAATAGTTTGTGTAAAATTCACCAAAGTTCTACATAAAATAAGAAAACGAAGAAAAAGACTAAAGGAAATATAAGGTCTACATAATAAAAGATGAATTAAACAATAGGAAATATTATGTATAAAAGCTCACCCAAAGATCTACAAAAAAGAAGAAGAAGAATAATTAGACTATTGGAAATAGTTTGTATAAAAACTGACCAAAAGGTCTATGTAAAAGAAGATGAATTAGAATATAGGAAATAGTTAATATAAAAACTTATTTAAAGGTCTATATAAAAGAATAATAATTAAACTATAGGAAAATTTTGTATAAAAACTCACCCTTGGTCTAAACAAAAGAAGAAGAAAATGAATAAGACTATTGGAAATAGTTTGTATTAAAACTCTCCCAAAAGTCTACGTACTTGAATGAAGAAGAATAATTAGACTAAAAGAAATAATTTTCCAACTGTCGATTTGTTCAGGAGAACTTTGTTCTCTTAACATATCGACAATGTATCAAGCCAGAATACGCGAGAATTGTATGGATAGGTCTACTTTTTTCACGGCTTTTCCAACTTTGAAGTCAAAAAACACCAACATAGAGGCTTCGCAGCATATATGTTCCATACACGGATTTACTCAGAATTCGGAGTAGAACATTTCGTGTGTCTGTGTGTGTGTGTGTGTCTGTGTGTCTGTGTGTCTGTGTGTCTGTGTGTGTGTGTCCGTCCCCCCCTTATAACTTTTGATCCGCTCAATTTACAGAGCCTAAAATTTCAGAATATATAAAAAGTTACAGGCCTACAAAACTTTTATACTCGGAATTTTGAATTTTTGTTTCAGTCAGGGGTTATCAACTTTTGAATTTTTATTTTATTTTTCCATATATCTCAGAAACCATAAACGCTAGAACGCTGAAAATTTGTACAAACATAGACAAATACAAAATCTCAAATTAGTTTATTCAAAAAAATTCCAGGGTTTCTCAAACATTTTTTATTAAGAAAAATATTTTTTTTATGATAAATTTATGAGTTTAACTGCCTATATTTCCAAAACTTTTACAATTATCGAAAAAAGCCGAAACACCCCAACTAGATAATTTAATTTTCTATAAAAAATTTTAACATTGTAGTAGAAGATCTCAATTTTTTTTTAACAATTTTTTTAAAAATTGAATTTAGTGACGACATCGCTTCATACATTTTGTATGGTAGTCACCTATACACAATATCAAAGAAGACTTAATAGTTTGATACTTCATCTCTAAACATACAATATACATATACCATCATGCTGTTTTCATATTCCGGGAAGGAAAAAAAGACTGACCTCCATACTATCCTATCTTGACTACCTAGGTACATGTGTTGTATAGAAAACTAAATATCATAAAATAATCCAACTGTCGATTTGTTCAGGAGAACTTTGTTCTCTTAACATATCGACAATGTATCAAGCCAGAATACGCGAGAATTGTATGGATAGGTCTACTTTTTTCACGGCTTTTCCAACTTTGAAGTCAAAAAACACCAACTTAGAGGCTTCGCAGCATATATGTTCCATACACGGATTTACTCAGAATTCGGAGTAGAACATTTCGTGTGTCTGTGTGTGTGTGTGTGTGTCTGTGTGTCTGTGTGTCTGTGTGTGTGTGTGTGTGTGTCCCCCTTATAACTTTTGATCCGCTCAATTGACAGAGCCTAAAATTTCAGAATATATAAACAGTTACAGGCCTACAAAACTTTTATACTCGGAATTTTGAATTTTTGTTTCAGTCAGGGGTTATCAACTTTTGAATTTTTATTTTATTTTTCCATATATCTCAGAAACCATAAACGCTAGAACGCTGAAAATTGGTACAAACATAGACAAATACAAAATCTCAAATTAGTTTTTTCAAAAAAATTCCAGGGTTTCTCAAACATTTTTTATTAAGAAAAATATTTTTTTTATGATAAATTTATGAGTTTAACTGCCTATATTTCCAAAACTTTTACAATTATCGAAAAAAGCCGAAACACCCCAACTATATAATTTAATTTTCTATAAAAAACATTAACATTGTAGTAGAAGATCTCAATTTTTTTTTAACAATTTTTTTAAAAATTGAATTTAGTGACGACATCGCTTCATTCATTTTGTATGGCAGTCGCCTATACACAATATGTAAGAAGACTTAATAGTTTGATACTTCATCTCCAAACATACATACATACCATCATGCAATTTGCATATTCTGGGTAGGAAAAAGGATCTTCCTCCATACTATCCTATCTTGACATACATACCTACATATGTTGTATAGAAAACAAAATATCTGAAAATATTCAATAATTTGTATCTATGGGTTTATAGTTTGGTACATATTCTTCAACTATACATACTATCGCTATCGACAGTTGGATCTCATGTGTTACATGCAACTAGTTATAAAAAAATGACCCAAATGTATACATAAAAGAAGAAGAAGATGAATAAGACTATAGGAAATAGTTTGTATAAAAACTGCCCTAAAGGTCTACATAAAATTAAGAAGAAAAAGAATTAGACTCCAGGACCCGCCGCTTCAGACCCTTCAGTACCTCCCGTCCCTTCAGGCCCTTCAGTACCTCCCGTCCCTTCAATCCCTCATTACGTCCCTTCCCATCAGGCCCTTCAGTACCTTCCGTCCCTTCAGGCAGTTTTATACCTCCCGTCCCTTCAGGCCCTTTAGTGCCTCCCTTCCCTTCATTACATCCCTCCCATCAGTCGGTTAAGAAAAGTTTAAATCCAGAAACTATCCTGGAAGAACCGCGAAGAGATGAAAGAACCTTCTTTTCCCAGGATGCTCTACCTTAATAGGTAAAATGACTAAATACACGAAGAAGAAGAAGAAATAAGTTTAAATCCAGATACCTGCGAAGAGATGGAAGGAAAATTGGACCTTCTTCTCCCAGGTTAGTCCACCTTCATAGGTAAAATGACCAAATAGACGATGAAGAAGAAGAAGAAAAAAGTTTAAATCCAGAAACCTGCGAAGAGATGGAAGGAAAATTGGACCTTCATCTCCCAGGATAGTTCATCTTCATAGGTAAGATGACCAAATACACGTTGAAGAAAAAGAAGAAAAAAGTTTATATGCAGAACCCGTCCTGGAAGACCTGTGAAGAGATGGAGGGACAATCAGACCTTCTTTTCCCAAGATACTCCCCCTTCATAGGTAAAACGACCAAATACACGAAGAAGAAGAAGAATAAGAAAAAAGTTTAAATCCAGAAACCATCCCGGGCATACGCTCGACAATTCACCAAAGTTTCATTATAATCGGACAAACGGTTGATAAATAAATAAATAAAATAATATTCCTATAGGAAATCAGTATAGGTATATTATTGTTGATTTGTAAGTACCTAGTATTAGGTAGGTACCTACCTACAACAATCTTCTAAATAAATTCGATTCATAAAATTATTTGAATATCACATTCTTTCTGTAACCATAGTAACCGTAAATTCGAACACGTAAGTAATATCAAATGGTTCGGATACATTTTTTGAATATGTAGGTACCTACATTGGTTTGTTCGAAGCCACAAAAACGAAAATCAACAATTGTCCAAAATATCAAATATTATATACAAATTATGAAATTTTATTATGCCTATATCTTTACTAATAATAAACACATTTTTACAATATATGTCTTAAAACTTGCCGTAATGTCTTGTGTTTCATTTTATTATTTCATAATCACATTTATTTCAAAGGTATATTATTTTAAAGAACATATCCATTCGGTAGGAAAATTAAATATCGTATGAAAAGATATTAAAATGGCGGGGTTATATGTACATTTGTACAAAACGCTTACTTTAAAAATAAGTTAAACATTATAATTAGACAAAATATTCACCATGTTTTTCACTTAAAAGCTAAGTTATACTTGTAAGGCGGTGTGGCCAACTAAAGGCCAGTGTGTGCCTATTACCAATTAGATAGGTCAAATAAAATTAGTAACCAGAGGGGTTTACTTATATATATCATTAGAATCCTTAGTTAGGTTCTATATTTTTAGACTCCAGAAGGGAAATTAATGCAGAATGAACTTCTTGTTGTGACTTGCTGGAAGAGAGGTCACCAGAACAGAAACTGTTCGCTTAAATAGAGTGCGAACTCTATTAAGTATTATAAAAGGTTCCAACAAGTCACAATCAAGTTAAAGTATTTATAACAGGGTAAAGTCAGAGTAGAGATGAGAAATAACAATTTAAAATGTTAACTTACAAATTTGTATTTAGCACTATCACAGATTTTATAAATAAGAAAAATAACAATTTTCACTCGCGTATAAAACTTTAGCAGGTCGATGATTTCGCTAGGAAGTTTGACAGGTAAAGAGATCATGTACCCCCTGTTGTTTTGTTTATATACTCATTATTTGGGTACTTAGGGTTCATTGAACTGTCGTCTGTAAAACAGCCTTTAGGGTATATCAGTATGAATAATTAATTATTGTTGTATACCTAAAGAGAAAGTAACACCTTTAAGTCATTACCCTTTGGTGATTGTTTTGACTGATTAATTTACTTGTGACAGAAATACCATGTTTGATGTAGGTATTTTTGCCACATTCCTCCCCTCCAAGAAACATCGAAGATGTCACGATATTCCGCAGCACATCACGGTTGCCACCTCTGCGTAAATCGAACCCTTCTGCCCGACCTGGTGGTGACTGGTCCCGCTGGCTGCGTTGAGGCCGTTGCTGTTGATGACGTCATGGAAGATGCTGCCTTTGGAGAGATGGGTCTTATTGTATCAGTCTGTAGTCTGTCTGTCGCTTGTTTACATGGCAGCGCCATGTATGCTGGTTTAACTCTGTCGATGCTGACCCTGACTGATTTGTCATTCTTTTGTATGACGATAGTCTTGCCGTCGTTTTCTTCAATTCGGTAAGGACCTTCGTAAGGTGGTTGTAACGGTTTCCTCACCGCGTCTGTCCGAAGAAAAACATGTGTGGCAGAGTTCATCTCCTTGTGTATGAAGGATTTCTCGTTGCTGTGATTGGTCGCTGGCACCGGTCTCAATTGTCTCATCGTTTCTTGAAGACGTCGAGCCATGGTGTCTGGTGCCTCATCAGGATAAGATTCGAAGAACTCTCCTGGTAGATTGACGTTGCAACCCAGAGTTAGTTGTGCTGGTGAAGTCTCGCTGTCCTCTCTCGTCGCTGCCCGAAGACCTAGCAGTACTAGAGGGAGGCTTTTTGTCCATTGTGTCTGACTGGTCGCCTTCAGCGCGCTCTTCAGACTTCTATGCCACCGTTCTACCATCCCGTTAGCTTGAGGATGGAAGCTAGTGGTGCGAATTTTGTGGATGCCCAGTAGTCTACATATTTCTTTGAAAAGCTGGCTTTCAAATTGACGTCCCTGATCCGTGGTAATGGTTTCAGGAACTCCGAATCTGGCCACCCAATGCGTGATGAAGTTGACAGCCACCGTCTCGGCTGTAATGTCCTTGATCGGGATTGCCTCTGGCCATCGAGTGAATCGATCGATCATAGTGAGAAGATAAGTATAGTCTTCTGAAGGAGCAAGTGGCCCAACCAGGTCCAGATGAACGTGTCGAAATCTAGATGTCGGTGTGCTAATCGTGTTTGACACACTTTTATTGTGTTTGTGCACCTTCGATTTTTGACAGTTGATGCAATTTCTGACAATTTCCTTTACATCCTTGCTCATGTGAGTCCAGACGTAGCGATCCTTGACGGCTCGAATTGTCGCACTAACTCCCGAGTGTGAGAGTCTGTGAAGGTTATTAATGACGGTCTTCCTCAACTGTTTAGGTATGAAAAGACGATTCTTTCCTGTCGACACATCACACCATACTTGCAGCTGTGTGCCAGGTACCTCAGTCTTGCGGAATGAAAGAGCGGTGTTCCCATTGCGTAGGTGAGACAGCTCTTCATCGGTGTCTTGCAAATTGGCGAGGTTCTCGTAGTCGAGAAGGGTTGGAGTGTGTACTGTGTTGATATGCGGTGTTGCGTCGGTATGCGAAGATGCGTTGCTACTTGTAAATGCGTCGATACGTGACAATGCGTCTGCGACGTAGTTAACTTCACCCTTAATGTGAACTATATCCGTGGTGAATTGCGCAATAAAATCGAGTTGACGTCGTTGTCTCGGTGAGCCGTTGTCAGTCTTTTTTGTAAACGCAAATGTTAATGGTTTGTGGTCAGTCATAATAGTTATTTGCCTTCCTTCAATGTGTTCTCGAAAGTACCTGATGGCTTCAAAAATAGCTGATAACTCTCTATCGTAGGTACTGTAATTAAGTTGAGCTTTGGAAAACTTTTTTGAGAAAAATCCTAGCGGTCGCCAGTGTTCGCCAGTCTTTTGTTGAAAGACTGCTCCCATAGCTGTGTCCGATGCATCAGTGACAAGTGCGAGTTGTGCTCCCATTAAAGGATGTGATAGCAATGTTGCTTGCGTGAGTGCTATAATGGTTGCATCGAAAGCATTTTCCAGGCGTTCCGTCCATTGAATAGGGTTTTGCTTCCCTTTTCCCAAGCGAGATAACTCGTCATACAATGGTTGTTGAGTTTTAATCGCTTTAGGAATGAATCGACGGTAGTAATTTACCATTCCCAAAAATCGGCGTAGTTGCTGTGCTGTGTGTGGTTTCGGAAAATTCTTGATTGCGAGAATTTTATCGGGAAGCGGTTGTGTACCATCTGTAGACACAAGATAGCCCAAAAACTTGACCTCGGTGTGTCCAAAGGAGCTCTTCTCACTGTTGATGACGAGACCGTTGGCTTCTAGTCTTTTGAAAATTGAACGAAGATGTTCTTCATGTTGTTCGGCGTTGTCAGAGGCAACAAGTATGTCGTCTATGTATACGACACAATAATCTAAATCTCCCAAGACTTGATTAATAAATCGGGTGAAGGATTGTGCGGCGTTGCATAACCCAAACTGCAGCGCAGTAAATTCAAATAACCCGAACGGGGTTATTATAGCTGTCTTTGGAATGTCAGCCTCTTCAATCGGTACTTGGTGGTAAGCTCTCACGAGATCCAATTTTGAAAAAATTTTTTTGTCGTGTAGCTTAGGAGTAAAATCACAGAACTGAGGAATCGGATAGCGATCCGGGACTGTCATAGCATTGAGACGTCTGTAGTCTCCACAAGGTCTCCAGGTGTTGTCCGCCTTTCTAACCATGTGGAGAGGAGAAGCCCAGGGACTCTTAGAGGGTCGACATATTCCTTGATCGACCATGGTCTGAAACTCTTTCTTGGCCGCTTCCATCATTTCCGGTGTTAACCGTCTTGCTCTGCTGCATACAGGGGCTCCCTTTGTCTCTATGACATGCGTCACGCTGTGGTTAGATCTTGAGTGTTGCAATGGACGTGTTAATGATGGATATTCTGCAAGAATGCGATGCCAACTGTCATTTTTGTTGACCGTTGATACGCCTGTGGCGCTGCAAACTGTTTGTTGGCCGTTCGAAGTCAATCCAGTATTATTGTCTATCAGTCTAGCTTGTTTTAGATCTACGAGGAGACCGTAGTGCGTAAGGAAATCTGCGCCTATGATAGGTGTATCGACATCTGTGATGACGAATGTCCAAGGAAAATTTCTTCTCAGGCCCAGATTCACGTTGATGGTACGTGTGCCAAATGTTTTGATGACCGACCCGTTTGCTGCATATAACGCAGGTGATGGATCGATTCCCAGATTTGACTGTGCGTTTTTGTGATGCCTTGGAATGATTGAGATTTCGGCGCCGCTGTCAATCAGGAACTTCAACTTGTTGGAGTAGTCCTGGATGTGCAGCCTTGTTTCGTGGTGTTGCCTGGAGGTCGCTGCTACTGTGCCAGGCGTGCCTCGTTTCCCGAGGCCTTGAAGGTGCAAGGTTGCTCGCATCTTTTTGCTTTAGAGCCAAATCTATGATGATAAAAACATAAACCTCCTGGTGATCTGCTGCGCGATCTTGAGTTTCTTCGACCGAAGGTATTATGCCTTTGCCTGCTCCTACTTCGATTTTGCTGAGTCGATTGCATGGTCGTGGTTAAAATCGCTACTTGCTCGGCAAGTTTGTTGATCATCATCATCATGGTTTCTGGAGTTGATTGTTGCACCGAGGTTGATGGTGCGCTCTTGGTGGCTGATATCTGGCCTGCACCCATCACTTCAGCCACTCTGTCTGCTACTGCCGCCATTGTTTCCAGATTCTGAGCGTCGTCGACCGCGAGAACGACCTGCACCTGTGGTGGAAGTCTCTGGAGCCATAATGTTTTCAAGAGTTCATTATTGTGAAGGGTTGATCCTCCGAGATCCCTCATTTGACGAAGTAATTGCGAAGGCAGTCTGTCCCCAAGTTGGATGCCATCGATAAGTCTGGACAATCTCTTCGTTTCAGATTCCTTAAAGCGGTTGGTGAGTGCAGCCTTCAATGTTGAGTATGGTAGGTCTTTTGGCGGCTCGGTGACAACGTCTGAGATAGTTTCGAGGGTTTCTGGGTCGAGGTTGGCTACGATGTGGAAGTACTTCGTCCGTTCGTCAGTGACTCTGGAGTTGGTGAAAACAGCTTCGGTGTGAGCGAACCACAAATCTGGCTTGGTTTTCCAAAAAGTTGGCAATTGTACCTTGACTGATGATACTTGTTTGTCGTCGACGAAAGACATCTTGGTTGTTGGTAGTCGTCAAGTGAAAGTCAAGTCAGTAAGTCAGTCAAGTGTAATTTTTGGTCGACAGTGAAAGTTAAGTTTCAAAATAGCAAGATATTAAATTATTACACAGCAGGTATACTTGAGAAAATAAAATAAAATAATTTAAAACTTTAAAAGAAAAATAGTAATAAAATGATTAAATTAAATTTGCAATTGACCAAATGAATGATTTTAATCACTTAAATATTAATTAAATGACAAACAATTGTAAAACAAAAACATAAAACAACAAAAGAATGCGTTTACAATGTTTGTTAGTAAACAACAAATATACCTAGGTAGGTATATAAGTATACCTGAGTTTGTATAGAAAAATATGACTCGTTCGTAGTGCGTGCTTCAAACGTGAAGTTAGGTTCAGTTAGTTTTGCTAACAAAAATATACGTACGCGGCGCGATTTTTTTGAAGTATTGAAATACTATTTAATTGCTCAAACAGTTACCAATTGTGGCTTTAATTAAATTAAAAATGTGTATAAAAGTGATAGCAATGTGAATAGCATTAAGTGAATACAGTGCAAAAGGTTTAAATTAAAAAATTCAGCCAATATAAAAACATCGATAAGAAAAAAATTATTGTTCCCGTACAAAAAGTCGGTTTATACGAAATGTCTGGAATGTTCCTCGCGGTAAGTGCGGTAAGAATGGGGTGGCGGGTTTGTTTACAAAATACGTAGTATCGCGCGGTTTAAAATGTCCCGGTTTCAATGTGAATAAAATAGTGTGTGAAATTACAATTTAGGTACTGACATGTACGTTAATTGATAATTACAATAAAAATAATTTTGAATTACGCACCAGGAACGCGGTGATATGATACGAAACCCAAAATAAAATCGCAATATGTTATTGCGAAGTGACTTCGAATCACCTGGGAAAATGATCGTGAAACGAAATGCAAATTCTACGAAATGATCTCTTTGCCTGTGTTTGTGATTGTGCTTGCTATTGCTAGTTCTAATCTCTCTCGGGAGAAAGAAAGGATTTTGGATTGGAAACTTACAAGGTAGGCAAACAAAATCTACTATAGTTCATTCACTTAGGTATTTACGCGTCCAGATTTAAACCTACGTTACGGTAAAACCATACAGCAGGTTTAAACTCACGTTTTCGGGGTAACCACTAAGGCGGTGTGGCCAACTAAAGGCCAGTGTGTGCCTATTACCAATTGGATAGGTCAAATAAAATTAGTAACCAGAGGGGTTTACTTATATATATCATTAGAATCCTTAGTTAGGTTCTATATTTTTAGACTCCAGAAGGGAAATTAATGCAGAATGAACTTCTTGTTGTGACTTGCTGGAAGAGAGGTCACCAGAACAGAAACTGTTCGCTTAAATAGAGTGCGAACTCTATTAAGTATTATAAAAGGTTCCAACAAGTCACAATCAAGTTAAAGTATTTATAACAGGGTAAAGTCAGAGTAGAGATGAGAAATAACAATTTAAAATGTTAACTTACAAATTTGTATTTAGCACTATCACAGATTTTATAAATAAGAAAAATAACAATTTTCACTCGCGTATAAAACTTTAGCAGGTCGATGATTTCGCTAGGAAGTTTGACAGGTAAAGAGATCATGTACCCCCTGTTGTTTTGTTTATATACTCATTATTTGGGTACTTAGGGTTCATTGAACTGTCGTCTGTAAAACAGCCTTTAGGGTATATCAGTATGAATAATTAATTATTGTTGTATACCTAAAGAGAAAGTAACACCTTTAAGTCATTACCCTTTGGTGATTGTTTTGACTGATTAATTTACTTGTGACAGAAATACCATGTTTGATGTAGGTATTTCTGCCACACTTGAAAATATATTTTTTTCGCGTAAATACGTACTTCTAACTTTTAAACTAACAGATATTTGCGTGCAAAATGTACACTTTTTTGACAGATATGACTTGGAAAATTTTGTATGAAAAAAATAATTATTGAAATATCTTTAAAATTCAGCATTTTAATCGCATTATTTTTAGCGTGACACTGCATCAGGTATACTGGTACATGTTCGCACATAAATTAGATTTTTAGATGCTCTTGATTTTTCAAAAGGCGTGAGACAAACACACACACACACACTAACATATTGATTGCTTTATTACTTTAGATATATAAAAGTATGTACCTACATTAGATATCCAGCCTTTTTGAATGAATTATATTAATTTCATTAAAATAAAAAGTAAAATATGGAACATTTTTCCATACATTTTTTCCTCTTTTAAATATACTTGACCACTGACGCGTTTTGATCACAGAGCATCTACAGAATGGACATCACCTGATATAATTGATAATGGAATTCCATCATCTATAATATAATTACTGTACGCCATGTTTTTTCGTCCTTCAACGGATTACCAGTGAAATAATTTTTCCTGAATCAATTTTCGCGTTCGAAATTTTTATTTAAAATAAAAAATAAATTGATGCGTAAAAGTACAAATTAATCGTTTAAAATGTATGTTCTGCATAAATTAATTATATTATTGTTTAAAAAGGAATTTAAATATTCAGAATAAATTTTAACCGTAATAATTTGCGGAATATTTTGAATACTGACAACATTGCTTTCAATATGTCATAATAATACGCAAAAAGATAAGGACAGGTAATGTTTTCCTTTAATCGCATTATTTAATTATAATCGCATTATTTTGAGATGGGTCGGTGGCAGAGCGGTTAGCGCGCTGGGCTAGTAATCCAGTGGTCGCGAGTTCGAATCCTGCCTCGACCGATTTCGTTCACCTATAGCACAAGCATTTATTTGCTTATTTAAGGGAACGTAGGAAGATGTATATGTACTTGTTTAACAAGGACATATTCATTTTTATAAAAAAAAAAAAATATGTATAATTTATCATTATTATTGTATTATTATAAATAGATATTCAGTCTTTGTCAAAATTATCACTTGTAATGTAAAATAGAGGTTATGAATAGGTACGTATTATGCTTAAACATATTTTTTTTTGTGTTTCATAATATATCAAGTATGTTGGTAATAGTCGATACGTATTATGTAAATAGATTTTTTCAAAAATGTGAATTAATTTTTGTTTCAGAATTCAAAATGGATTATGCTTTGAGCCTCAAAGAACGTGAATAGAGAATGGAGCTGAGTGGAGTGAATGTGTTTTCTGAAGAACAACATGAAAGGATAAATACTCAACAAAGGATAAATACTCAACTGAGACGTGAAACAGGGTTATACGGACGCGAAGCGGCACAACCGCCGCGATGCAACGCTGCGGCTGTTGGGGGTTGGGCCTCGACAGCGGCAAGTGAATTGATAATAATTAGCTTTTTCAAGTATTTATTCAACTTATATTCAGCAACCATCAACATATAAATTCATTAGTAAAATTTAAAATACATAATTTTTTTTAGGTAAAAAGTTCAGATGGAAAATTTACTCATATCTCTCTACCTTCATGTGATTTTATGTAAATATTTCAACGCAATATCCTTATTACTTTATTCCTTGTTATAGAGATTTTCGTTGTTGTTTCAAAAGTTTTTTTTTAAATATGTCAATTTTCATTTTTGTAATGGAAAAATCGCCCTGAGTAGAAGCACAACATCCATGAATTCGTAAATGTTTTTTTTGAAGAAAAATAAATTTATTATAAAATGAAATACCCCATATTTTATTTTAAATTTTAAACACCTTAAATGGTCTTTTATATAATTTAAAAAGTAAAACATAGATTTTGAGCCTCGAAGTAAAATACATGTATACATAAAATTTTCATTGAAGCATAATATTATATCTTAGGGAGTAGCACAGAGTCAATAAGGCGGCTTACTATAATCGATCTTTGGAGTGAGTGTTCGTATAAAGTAAAATTAATTTCTTCTAGGTGTCTTGAGTTTTTCAGTGCTCCAAGCAAGAGCACTTTCACGAAAAGTATTGCAACACAAAAATAAACTACCACCGCCCTTAGAATTATCTTGAATTATTACGACCCTATTAACTATTATAAAAATATATTTATTTTTATTTATTATATTATCTTATTTTTTTATAACTTTTTTATATACAGAATTTGATGATTATGTATGTTTTGTACTAGTAAAAACAAAAAACTTAATGATTAAATAATGATAATAATAAAAACGATTTCCTTCACCTATTTTACAAGTATTTTTTCCTTATTTTAGTGATAGCATAATAATATACATATATGTATAACCTACTTGTATCAAGGACATATTCGTATGAAAAAATACCGTTAGTATAAGTAAAACAAGCATCGTACCTTGATAAATAAAACAAAAAGTACGGTATCAGATGTTCAGATTCGCGTTGGCAAGTAATGTATGCAGTAGTATTTTGGACTTAGCGGGAGAAAAATATTTACTTCAACTTTGCTGAATTGAAGAGTCTAGCGAGGAATGGAGCATTGAACGACATTTTATCATTGTTCCTTTCAAAATTTCTAACCAACAATTCGATTTTCCGCAGTGTCAATGGAACAAAATGAAATCGGACGGGTGATTCTGAAACCCTTGGGAGTCTGTCAGTACCAGTTATTCATCTGTCGTCCTGATTTTGCTATTGAATTTGTGGCAGAATACCTACATCAAATATATGGTATTTCTGTTACAAGAAAAAATCAGTCAAAACAATTAAAGGGTGACACTTTCACTTTTGTATGCAATAATAAATAAGTCTTCATACTGACATACCCCTAAAGGCTGTTTACCAGGCGACAGTTCAACGACCCCTATTTACCAAAACAATAGGGTATATAAACAAAAAAACAAATGACATAGAATCTCTTTACCTGTCAAACTTCTTAGTGAAAACATCGACCTGCTAAAGTACTACTCGCGTGTGAAATTGTTATAATTATTATTAATTTATAATAACTGTGTTCGTGCTAATATACAAATTTGTAAGTTGTCATTTCAGTTTGTTATTTCTTATCTCTTTCCTATCTTTACCCTGTCTAAATTACTTTTAGAGCAACTGTAGATATTTTGCACTTCGTGAAATACGCTCTCTACTTGATTGTGACTTGTTGGAACTTTAAATATTACTAAATAGAGTTCGCACTCTATTTAGTGGAGCAGTTTTCTGTTCTGGTGACCTCTCTTCCAACACGTCACAACAAGGAGTTTATTCAGGATAAAATTCCCTTCTGGAGTCTAAAACATAGAACCTAACTGAGGTATCTATTGTTATATAGTAAACCCCTCTGGTTACTATTAACTAATTTAATTGACCTACACTGGTCTCCTGCCAAATTGGTAATAAGCGCACACCCGCTATAGTGGTGACTCGCTATAGTTGGCCACGACGCCTTAAATTATTTCTTTGTTACTAAAAATATTTCCTCATTGCTTTTCGTATTCGTTTCATTTGTGTTTGTCGTATGGAACATAGTTTTAATTCACTCACTTTACATCAAATAGATTTTTACAGGATTATCAACATCATCAAAATATCAGCCCTCTTTTGTTCAGGACATAGGTGGTCTCCACAGTTTTTTGTCTTGGGCAGACCGCATCCAACAACCTCTAGCCACTTGTCTTATATCCTCCTTGTTTGAAGTCATCCAACTCATCTTTTGCTCATTATAGGTGGACTTCCTCTCTATCAGACTTTCGGTATTGGAAATGTTTCTCCCTTCTCGACTTTCATGCCTCACTTTCCCTCACCACTCCGTGTCATTGACCGAAACACTTTTGATAACATTTGACCATCTTTTCGTCCAGGTCGATCAGGTTCTCGGTTTCATAAACAAATATCATTCAATTCGAAATCAATATTCCGTGTTTATTTGCTCCACTAAATATTGAAACGCATTGAACCGTATTTAAATGTAGTCCTGTTTAAGGATCAGCGGTAATTACTTAACGTGCTTAATTATAACGTTTTCTATAACCAATTATAGTTTGGTTACCTAATGCCGTAATTTGTATGTAATGAAGCTCGTTACTTGGTGTTTTATTGAAAATTTATTAATAATCTTTAAAAATATGGAAGAAACCTGTAAGAAATTAATATTTAATTCTTCTTCTTCTATCGTATCAGCAACGCAATTATACAATACTCTGCCACTGTCTAGCATCTTCGATAGCACAATCATTGCCCACCATAATATCATGCATGGTGCAGTTGACTGGACTTGAGGGGCAGTCTCAGTCAGTTTAGTTACTTCCACGTATGTCACTCCACGTTGTGACCCGGGGGAAGACTCTCCTTAGGGCGGACGAAGTTATCGGGGCTTCTTGCTGCCATACACGGAGCCTCTCCTGCTCAGGGCGATATGGAATTGGCTGCGTCGATGTCAGTAAACTGTTGCGTGATCTTAGTCTTGTGTCAGGGGGAAGGCCGTGGTCATAGAGAGAGTGAGTAGCCAGGGTTTCTACTTTGTGCATTTCCATCCGGTATTTAATATTATAATATGTTATTATTACCTAGTAAACAAAATTATCATTTGTTTTTATTTGTTCAACAATTAGAAAATTAGAGTGCTTTTATCAATTATATATTTTTATCGCCTAGGTTTATAAGATAAGAAATAAAACATCTTCGTTTTAATTCATCCATTTTTCAATTTTCCAACTGTCGATTCGTTCATGAGAATTCAATTCTCAGAATGAATCGACATTATTTAGCCAGGATGCGTGTACGAAGGAACATTTTGTATAGAGTAGTGGACTTTTTGCATGCTAATAACACCAACTAGAGGCCTCGCAGCATATATGTTCCCGTACATGGATTAACTTAGAATTCGGAGTAGAACATTTTAGGCGAGTTTTGTGTGTGTGTGTGTGTGTGTGTGTGTGTGTGTGTGTGTGTGTGTGTGTGTGTGTGTGTGTGTGTGTGTGTGTGTGTGTGTGTGTGTGTGTGTGTGTGTCTGTGTGTGTGTGTGTGTCCTTATAACTTTTGATCCGCTCAATTTACAGAGCCCAAATTTTCAGAATATATAAACAGTTATAGGCTTACATAACTTTTATACTCAGAATTGTGAATTTTTGTTTCAGTCAGGGGTTATCAACTTTTAAAAATTTTGATTATTTTTTCCATATATCTCAGAAACCATAAAAGCTAGAACGCTGAAAATTGGTATAAACATAGACAAATACAAAATCTCAAATTAGTTTTTTTTTTTAAATCCAGGGTTTCTCAAACATTTTTTATTAAGAAAAATATTTTTTTTTATGATAAATTTATGAGTTTAACTGCCTATATTTCCATTTTTTTTAAATATCGAAAAAAGCCGAAATACCCCAACTAGATAATTTAATTTTTAATAAATATTGTAGAAGTACATTTAAATTTTTTTTTAACAATATTTATAAAAATTGAATTTAGTGACGACATCGCTTCATAGAATTTGTATGGCAGACGCCTATACACAATGTGTAAGAAGACTTAATAATTTGATACTTAATCTCCCAACATACATACAGAACCATCATGCTGTTTTCATATTCCGGGTAGGAAAAGAGGACTGACCTCCATACTGTTCTATCTTGACATACATATCAACATGTGTTAAAATTTTCAATAATTTGGATTTATGGGTTTATAGTTTGATTCTTATTATTCAACTATACATACTATCTCTATCGACAGTTGGATCTCATGTGTTACATGCAACTAGTATATACAATCCTTCGTATGATTAATATTGGTTATCACTTAAAAAATCAAACCATTCGCCACCACAGCATAATATGCCTCATAAAATTTTAACGTTGATTTAATTTCCTTTGTGAATTAGAAACTCAAGAACAGGTTGTTTTTAACAATTATTATTTTTTTTTTTTCAATTCGCAAAAATCTATTTATTTCATGGAAGATGTTTTATTAAGAAATACGAAAGGTTATCGTGTTGAATCATATTTACGTTTAATGTTTGTTTTAGATTAGTGATATACCTGCGAGATATAATAAAATATTATGTGGTAAAGAAAACATCTCTTTGATGTCAGGCATTTTGAAAAGCTTCATTGTAAATATAATGCTTTACAAAGTGATCTTAAAGAAGCTTAACTTTGAATTTACATAGTAACGCCATCTTTAATCCGAATTTTGTACCTTAATATTTAAAACACCTTTTCATTTGTGTAAATAAAGGTGATCCGTTAAAATATGATGATTGTTGGTAAATCAACAAAAATATATCAGAAACATAATGTATCTTTAGGGGATGTGGTTTAGGAGCCGATATCTATAATATAATTACTGTACGCCATCTTTTTTCGTCCTTCAACGGATCGCCAGTGAAATAATTTTTCCTTAAACAATTTTCGCGTTCGAAATTTTTATTAAAAATAAAAAATAAATTGATGTGAAAAAATACAAATTAATCGTTTAAAATGTATTTTCTGCATAAATTGACAATATTATTGTTTAAAAAAGAATTTTAAACATTCAGAATAAATATAACCGTAATAATCTGCGGAATATCCATTTTGAATACTGTCAACATTGCTTTCAATATGTCATTCAGTCACTGTCAAAGTCACGCAAAAGATGACAGGTAATGTTTTCGTTTAATCGCATTATTTAATTGTATATGTATAATTTATCATTATTATTGTATTATTATAAAAAGATATTCAGTCTTAACTGTCGTGTACTGTTCTAAATGATATTTCGAATGTACATTCGAACTATCAATGTTTGTAATTTCAAACGTACGCATTTCTTCAAAACATTGTCGAAAATATTTTTTTTATAGTTTCCGCATTTTTACTATAAAAATACTGTTTAATTACTTGATTTTAACGTTTTCACGTTAAGATATTTAGTTTTTAAATGTTGTGTAATGTCCTAAATGGTATATTTGACGATATAAAGTTTTATAAGGTTATTTCGCAACTGCCGCGAAGCGGCAAATAAGCCGCGCAGCGGCCCTTGGGGGTTGCTCCGCGATAGCGGCCAGGGGCAGAGCCGCTGATATCCTGAATACCGAAGAAGAGATAATTCATCAGAAAATCATAGGACCGGTTCGTGGGATCAATATTAATAATCATTATGTAGTTCCGTATAATCCATACCTAAGTAAAAAGTTTTATGCGCACATTATTGTTGAGATTTGTGCATCAGTTGGATGTATTAAATATATTCATAAGTACATCACAAAAGGATTTGATTGTGCACGGATACAAATAAGTGAAAATGTTAAGGCTAGACTGGTACTCCGAATGTAAATAGTTGCATTAGCGATTCCTATGTTTCTCAGCCAATACTCACATTATCGTCTTAAAACTAAAGGCAGGTATAAATTATCGTATCGTCTACAAGTTGACAGTTCTAGAATTATATAATTTGAAAATTCTCTCGATTAAAAATAATTCCAAAATTACCCCTGAAAATGGCGGGATTCCTACGTTAATCGTTTAATTTATTGGATGTAAAACTATAATTCAGCAAAAATATAATTTAATAGTATATTAACACTTTGACAGTTTTAGATTTTCAAAATTGTGTCCTATTTTTTAAAAAAAAGGTATAATTCATATTGTTCCTTACGTCGTTCCTGTCCGCGCTAGTCAAGTCGTACAAAATGTATGGGGCGACGATCCCCCACCGCTTCTACTTCAGTACGAGTGTCATAGAATAATATACTCAAACGAGTGTAGCGTTTGAACGGGTAGGGTGTGCTTCTCATTTACGCATCTATTATTATTACTCTCTCTCGCAAAATAATAATAAGAAAATACCTAAGGTTACCGCGATTACGAATAACATGAATGACATCATGTTTTTTTTGCAATATTCAAAACAAGCTATATAGTATAACAATGATTATAGTAGTTATTATTATGATCGAATATTATAGGTATTGGCATTATAGTATAATATAATAGGTATATAGTTTTATAGTATAATATTACAGTTATATATTATAGTATATACCTTTTATATTATAATAATACCTATACTATTTTTATGAGTACCTATAATATTATACAATGATACTAAATACCTACATATAATGTTATATAACTCGAACTCAGGTGGAAAGCCAAAGCATAATTTTAAATAAATACCTATGTATAATAGTATAGAAATACATATAGAGTAATATTATAGGTATTTAGTATAATATTATTATTATTTTTTACTATTTGTATTTTAGTACGAGATATAGGTACTTAATTCATATGCATATTATAGGTATTTATTATTTTAAGTAGGTACATAATTATTTAAAAAAACAAAACCAAACCGAACCAAACGTCCCGTGTTCGATATCCGGTGGAAACAAAGTTTTTATTTTATAATAATAATTATGATCACTTCCTTGCACCCTGCGCAAGTGGCGAGTTTATTGCCGTATGGCAATTCCTTCCAACTAACCACTATTTCCAGCCCAGAGAAGCAATATTTGCGTGAGAAGTGAATTTAAATAAATTTCTTCTCTGCTGGGAATCGAACCCAGGACGCCCGCACAGAAACCGAACGGCTTACCAACTGTGGCACGGCAGTCGGCACATATTTGTGTTAGGTATCTGAAGCAAAGATCCCGGGTTGGATTCCCGGTGGAATAACAGATTTAATTTGTGTTAGGTATCTGAACCGACGGTCTCGAGATCAATTTTCGGTGAAGGCACAGTTTTTAATAGTGTTTGATATCTGAACCAAAGGACCCGGGTTCAATTCCCGGTGGAGACACAGTTTTTAACTGTATTAGGTGTCTGAACCAAAGGTCCCGGGTTCAATTCCCGGTGGAGACAAAGTTTTTAATTATGTTAGGTGTCTGAACCAAAGGTCCCGGGTTCAATTCCCGGTGGAGACACAGTTTTTAATTATGTTAGGTGTCTGAACCAAAGGTCCCGGGTTCAATTCCCGGTGGAGACACAGTTTTTAATTATGTTAGGTACATATATGAACCAAAGGTCCCGGGTTTAATTCCCGATGGAGACACAGTTTTTAATTATGTTAGGTATATGAACCAAAGGTCCCGGGTTCAATTCCCGGTGGAGACACAATTTTCAATTGTGCTACGTATCTGAACCAAAGATCCCGGGTTCAATTCCCGGTGGAGACACAGTTTTAACTGTGTTAGGTGTCTGAACCAAAGATCCCGGGTTCAATTTCCGGTGGAGACAAAGTTTTTAATTATGTTAGGTATCTGATCCCGGGACCTTTGGTTCAGATATCAAACACAATTAAAAACTGTGTCTCCACCGAAAATTGAACTCGGGACCGTTGGTACAGATACCAAACACAAATTAAAACTGTTATTCCACCGGGAATCGAACCCGGGATCTTTGGTTCAGATACCTAACACAAATATGTGCCGACCGCCGCGGCACAGTTGGTAAGCCGTTCGTATTCTGTGCGGGCGTCCTGGGTTCGATTCCCAGCAGAGGAGAAATTTATTTAAATTTCATTTATTTAGTTTTCACGCAAATATTGCTTCTCTGGGCTGGAAACACTGGTTAGTTGGAAGAAATTGCCATACGGCAATATACTCGCCACTTGCGCAGGGTGCAAGGAAGTGTTCATTATTATTATTATTATTATTCCTCTAGTTATATATCAATTAATATCTATCGACGCGTTTATTAATTGCATTTCACGATGATTATAATTTTATATGATGGTATTATATTGAATTGAATTTTTTAGGTACCTTCGTAATTTTGTAAGGTGTTTGTGTTGATCTATTTCTTGAAATGTTTATTAATTTCATTTCACAATCATTATTTTATGTGATGCTATGAATTTTATAATCAGGTACCTACGTAAATTTTATAAGGTGTTTGTGTTGATCTATTTATTGAAACGTTTATTAATTTCATTTCACGATGATTATAATTTTCTGTGATGTTTTAATCCAACTGTCGATTTGTTCAGGAGAACTTTGTTCTCTTAACATATCGACAATGTATCAAGCCAGAATACGCGAGAATTGTATGGAGAGGTCTACTTTTTTCATGGATTTTCCAACTTTGAAGTCAAAAAACACCAACTTAGAGGCTTCGCAGCATATATGTTCCATACACGGATTTACTCAGAATTCGGAGTAGAACATTTCGTGTGTCTGTGTGTGTGTGTGTCTGTGTGTGTGTCTGTGTGTGTGTGTCTGTGTGTGTGTCTGTGTGTCCGTCCCCCCCTTATAACTTTTGATCCGCTCAATTTACAGAGCCTAAAATTTCAGAATATATAAACAGTTACAGGCCTACAAAACTTTTATACTCGAAATTATGAATTTTTGTTTCAGTCAGGGGTTATCAACTTTTGAATTTTTATTTTATTTTTCCATATATCTCAGAAACCATAAACGGTAGAACGCTGAAAATTGGTACAAACATAGACAAATACAAAATCTCAAATTTGTTTTTTCAAAAAAATTCCAGGGTTTCTCAAACATTTTTTATTAAGAAAAATATTTTTTTATGATAAATTTATGAGTTTAACTGCCTATATTTCCAAAACTTTTACAATTATCGAAAAAAGCCGAAACACCCCAACTAGATAATTTAATTTTCTATAAAAAATATTAACATTGTAGTAGAAGATCTCAATTTTTTTTTAACAATTTTTTTAAAAATTGAATTTAGTGACGACATCGCTTCATACATTTTGTATGGCAGTCGCCTATACACAATATGTAAGAAGACTTAATAGTTTGTTACTTCATCTCCAAACATACATACATACCATCATGCAATTTGCATATTCTGGGTAGGAAAAAGGATCTTCTTCCATACTATCCTATCTTGACATACATACCTACATATGTTGTATAGAAAACAAAATATCTGAAAATATTCAATAATTTGTATCTATGGGTTTATAGTTTGGTACATATTCTTCAACTATAAATACTATCGCTATCGACAGTTGGATCTCATGTGTTACATGCAACTAGTAATATTAAAATATTTATCGGCATCCAGCGGCTCCCAAGATTCTCGGATTCACATATAGACGAAATACTATACTTCAAAAATATTTATAAAATACTTGTCCCTTTTACAACAAAAGGTTGCCGATCTAAGATTTATCCAACTGTCGATTTGTTCAGGAGAACTTTGTTCTCTTAACATATCGACAATGTATCAAGCCAGAATACGCGAGAATTGTATGGAGAGGTCTACTTTTTTCATGGATTTTCCAACTTTGAAGTCAAAAAACACCAACTTAGAGGCTTCGCAGCATATATGTTCCATACACGGATTTACTCAGAATTCGGAGTAGAACATTTCGTGTGTCTGTGTGTGTGTGTGTCTGTGTGTGTGTCTGTGTGTGTGTCTGTGTGTGTGTCTGTGTGTCCGTCCCCCCCTTATAACTTTTGATCCGCTCAATTTACAGAGCCTAAAATTTCAGAATATATAAACAGTTACAGGCCTACAAAACTTTTATACTCGAAATTTTGAATTTTTGTTTCAGTCAGGGGTTATCAACTTTTGAATTTTTATTTTATTTTTCCATATATCTCAGAAACCATAAACGGTAGAACGCTGAAAATTGGTACAAACATAGACAAATACAAAATCTCAAATTTGTTTTTTCAAAAAAATTCCAGGGTTTCTCAAACATTTTTTATTAAGAAAAATATTTTTTTATGATAAATTTATGAGTTTAACTGCCTATATTTCCAAAACTTTTACAATTATCGAAAAAAGCCGAAACACCCCAACTAGATAATTTAATTTTCTATAAAAAATATTAACATTGTAGTAGAAGATCTCAATTTTTTTTTAACAATTTTTTTAAAAATTGAATTTAGTGACGACATCGCTTCATACATTTTGTATGGCAGTCGCCTATACACAATATGTAAGAAGACTTAATAGTTTGTTACTTCATCTCCAAACATACATACATACCATCATGCAATTTGCATATTCTGGGTAGGAAAAAGGATCTTCTTCCATACTATCCTATCTTGACATACATACCTACATATGTTGTATAGAAAACAAAATATCTGAAAATATTCAATAATTTGTATCTATGGGTTTATAGTTTGGTACATATTCTTCAACTATAAATACTATCGCTATCGACAGTTGGATCTCATGTGTTACATGCAACTAGTAATATTAAAATATTTATCGGCATCCAGCGGCTCCCAAGATTCTCGGATTCACATATAGACGAAATACTATACTTCAAAAATATTTATAAAATACTTGTCCCTTTTACAACAAAAGGTTGCCGATCTAAGATTTATCCAACTGTCGATTTGTTCAGGAGAACTTTGTTCTCTTAACATATCGACAATGTATCAAGCCAGAATACGCGAGAATTGTATGGAGAGGTCTACTTTTTTCATGGATTTTCCAACTTTGAAGTCAAAAAACACCAACTTAGAGGCTTCGCAGCATATATGTTCCATACACGGATTTACTCAGAATTCGGAGTAGAACATTTCGTGTGTCTGTGTGTGTGTGTGTCTGTGTGTGTGTCTGTGTGTGTGTCTGTGTGTGTGTCTGTGTGTCCGTCCCCCCCTTATAACTTTTGATCCGCTCAATTTACAGAGCCTAAAATTTCAGAATATATAAACAGTTACAGGCCTACAAAACTTTTATACTTGGAATTTTGAATTTTTGTTTCAGTCAGGGGTTATCAACTTTTGAATTTTTATTTTATTTTTCCATTTATCTCAAAAACCATAAACGGTAGAACGCTGAAAATTGGTACAAACATAGACAAATACAAAATCTCAAATTTGTTTTTTCAAAAAAATTACAGGGTTTCTCAAACATTTTTTATTAAGAAAAATATTTTTTTATGATAAATTTATGAGTTTAACTGCCTATATTTCCAAAACTTTTACAATTATCGAAAAAAGCCGAAACACCCCAACTAGATAATTTAATTTTCTATAAAAAATATTAACATTGTAGTAGAAGATCTCAATTTTTTTTTAACAATTTTTTTAAAAATTGAATTTAGTGACGACATCGCTTCATACATTTTGTATGGCAGTCGCCTATACACAATATGTAAGAAGACTTAATAGTTTGTTACTTCATCTCCAAACATACATACATACCATCATGCAATTTGCATATTCTGGGTAGGAAAAAGGATCTTCTTCCATACTATCCTATCTTGACATACATACCTACATATGTTGTATAGAAAACAAAATATCTGAAAATATTCAATAATTTGTATCTATGGGTTTATAGTTTGGTACATATTCTTCAACTATACATACTATCGCTATCGACAGTTGGATCTCATGTGTTACATGCAACTAGTAACTATATACAAAGATTAATTAGTTTGGAGTGATAAAAATATCACCTATTCCAACTGTCGATTTGTTCAGGAGAACTTTGTTCTCTTAACATATCGACAATGTATCAAGCCAGAATACGCGAGAATTGTATGGAGAGGTCTACTTTTTTCACGGCTTTTCCAACTTTGAAGTCAAAAAACACCAACTTAGAGGCTTCGCAGCATATATGTTCCATACACGGATTTACTCAGAATTCGGAGTAGAACATTTCGTGTGTCTGTGTGTGTGTGTGTCTGTGTGTGTCTGTGTGTGTGTGTGTCTGTGTGTGTGTCTGTGTGTCCGTCCCCCCCTTATAACTTTTGATCCGCTCAATTTACAGAGCCTAAAATTTCAGAATATATAAACAGTTACAGGCCTACAAAACTTTTATACTCGGAATTTTGAATTTTTGTTTCAGTCAGGGCTTATCAACTTTTGAATTTTTATTTTATTTTTCCATATATCTCAGAAACCATAAACGGTAGAACGCTGAAAATTGGTACAAACATAGACAAACAAAAAATCTCAAATTAGTTTTTTCAAAAAAATTCCAGGGTTTCTCAAACATTTTTTATTAAGAAAAATATTTTTTTTATGATAAATTTATGAGTTTAACTGCCTATATTTCCAAAACTTTTACAATTATCGAAAAAAGCCGAAACACCCCAACTAGATAATTTAATTTTCTATAAAAAATATTAACATTGTAGTAGAAGATCTCAATTTTTTTTTAACAATTTTTTTAAAAATTGAATTTAGTGACGACATCGCTTCATACATTTTGTATGGCAGTCGCCTATACACAATATGTAAGAAGACTTAATAGTTTGTTACTTCATCTCCAAACATACATACATACCATCATGCAATTTGCATATTCTGGGTAGGAAAAAGGATCTTCTTCCATACTATCCTATCTTGACATACATACCTACATATGTTGTATAGAAAACAAAATATCTGAAAATATTCAATAATTTGTATCTATGGGTTTATAGTTTGGTACATATTCTTCAACTATACATACTATCGCTATCGACAGTTGGATCTCATGTGTTACATGCAACTAGTAAGTATATAATATCTCAAAAAAAACATGTGAATAAATAATTATAAAACAATATCAATACAAAACAGAGAAAAAAATAACGTGTTATTGTCAGTAGCAAAATAGAAATAATGCAACAGGTTGGTATGTACCAAATATACCTGCATACTTTGGTGAACGTACTCACGCCACGATTTATGTACCTACGTTGTGGCGAGCGCGGGAGTCGGTTAAGATCGGGCACGGTTACAGCGGCATGCGCGGGGAAGTGGGGTACAACACTGTGTCTCCACTGAAATTAATCGATATATAAATTGTCGCTATGTAAGTGCTCCTGAAGCTGCATGGAGAATTTTGGAGAATCCCATTTACAGTCACTCACATTCTGTATTATTGTTATCTGATCATCTACCACAAGGTCAACTAATTTATTTTACAGAGGGACTTGAGGAAGAAGCACTTAGGCGAGCAGTTTAAACAGCCACCACTTTAATGGCATGGTTTAGGTTAAACATTGACGATTCGGATGCACATAATTTTAAATATCAGGATATTCCTAACAATTACATTTTTTCAAGTAACAAATGGAGACGTAGACAAAGAGGTGGTGACAAAAAAATTGGTAGAATTTCATCTGTTTCACCAAGAAATGTTGAACTATATCATTTGAGGTTAATTCTTTTACATGTTGCAGGTGCTACGTCTTTCGAGTCATTGCGAACTGTTAACGGGATTTTATTTTCTTCATATCGTGATGTAGCACGTACGTTAGGTCTTATAGATGTTAACGGAGAATGGTTTAGATGTCTTCAAGAAGGAGCTTCATACATGATGCCTAAAAGTCTTCGAGAACTTTTTGTTTTGATCGTTGTATATTGTCAACCTATGGACCCATTAGACCTTTGGAATAACTTTAAAATAATGATGGCCGAAGATTTTATTCATGCTGGTTATTCTGAGGAAATTGGAGTTAATTTAGCACTTCAAGAAATTCAATATATGTTGCGTAGGGAAAATTCTTCGTGTGAATTACAAGGTTTTCCGGCAATAGTTATGTTACTTTGAAATTTGTCAATAAGTGAGGGTCTTTGTAATGGAACTAGGATGATAGTTAAAAATTTACATACCAATTTAATAGAAGTCATAACTGGAGAAAAGAAAGGGACTCAACACTTTATTCCTAGAATTTGTCCAAATGCCTCTTCTGATGTGTCAATTCCATTTAATATGTGTCATAAACAGTTTCCAGTTAAATAAGCTTTTGTTATTACAATAAATAAATCACAGGGACAGACATTTCAACGCGTTGGACTTTTCCTTCCCGAACCTGTCTTCACACATGGTCAATTATAATATGTAGATTGTTCTAGAGTTTCTTCTCAGAGTGCATTACATGTTCAGATTGTTGAAAGTGCAGAACAGAAGAAAATTAATGAATCGAATGATATTTACACAAGAAACATTGTTTACAAGGAAATATTATGATCTGTTTTTTCCTCACTAAAATTATATTTTTGAAGTTTATCAGTTTTCTTTGTCTGTTCTTTCTGATAATACTAATAGAACAGACGGATTTTTGAAGTATCACTTAATTAACATTATTTTATTTTATTGGTGTACAGAACCATCAGTACATAATACATTTACATAGGTACATACATTAAATGTATTTAGATATAAAAATATCTTTTAAGGGTTCTTTTAACTAGGTAAAACTAAATAAGTAATGTGTTCAACAATTGCTAGAAAAAATAATCCATATAATTATATACTCAAAAACATACCAATATGGAAGACAGTTGTTTAAAAATAGAAAATATTTGATAAAATTACTATATTTCATTTATCAACCTAATTTTTTGAAAGAGATATACATAAGGTGAACATATTTGTGGCGTTATGTTCTCTTTGTTAGAGACATGGTATGTATATGTAATACAAGTATCCTACAATTTGAGTTCACAAGTATTTTCTGGTAAATATCTGACGTTTCATTATTCAACTCGAACCCCGGTTTTAACATACCCTCATTTTACGTTTTCCCTTTATTTGCGTATAATTTCTACTCATTGTAATATCTTTCCTCTCCTGACTAACAGTCGTATCTGCAAAATGCAAATTGTTCAGGAGAGCGTTTTTAGTGTTTTGCGCGTGCATATTTTAATCTCTCCCAGCACATGGTGACACGGTGTAAATATATTTTAATATTTTATTTTTATTCTACTATATATGAATCATTATTTTTTATTTTTATTCTACTATATATGAACAGATATGTGATGTACTTTTATAAGACCATACGAAAAATAATAAATATATATATATATATATATTAGAATCGTATTTGGACGTAGGTCTATTAGTGATATTTTATTTTCAGTAATTCATAGACAAAAAATCACTAACGGGCTATTTCACCACCTCTGGATAAAGTGCCCGATAGCCAATCTAACACAAATCTAACGGATAAACCGAAAAATGCGTTTCACGACTCTCTGATAGCTCTATCCCATGGATAAAGTTCTAGATATGTTGTCTAGCGGAATAGGTTCGCGATAAGTGATAGATAGTTAAATTGAGTATAAGTTATTTTTTAAATGATCGAAATTTATGACCAAATCCACGATGATATCGTATTTTTTTCATAATACGAGACAAAATCGGCGTCAGAGATTTATTCCAAATGCGAAAAGATTATTTTTCGGAGTTCGACAATATTGATTTCAAGGCGAGGTTTAGATTGACGAAAACGTCTGCACAGAACATTTTAGGACTCATAAAAGAAATTATTTTTTCTTATATCTTATTTTCTATAACATTTTTATGCTGACAAACTAAATCCACCAACACGTTGATGTCATCCTCTCAGAAATTCGTAGTTCATTCTCTTTTATACATTCTCAAAATATTTGAAATATCTTGTTTTGTGTCCACGTGTTCGTTTTGACCGCGTGTTTATTTACCGTTGTCCGTTGTTTACTGCGACTTTTTACGATTTACAATGTGACAGCTTTATCAACCCATAGACAAGACCATTGAAATAGATGAAATTACAACGTTGCCACCCTTTATCCGTCGGATAACAATCTGTAAGAAATTTGTAGGTGGTGAAACGCTCGCTTCATTTATCCATGAGATAAATTTATCTTATGGATAGTTATCTAGAACTTTATCCAGAGGTGGTGAAATAGCCCGTAAGCTATTCCAAGTTATCGGGAGGTGATACAGTCGAGACCTTTAGTGAGAACATGCGTACAACATATAGGTACACATTGGTGGTCCTAACTCGATTTTGCAAAAAATGTCAGATACGACTGTTAGTCAAGATGGGGAAGATATATAACTAGGGGCTCCGCCTTTGGTCGCTTCGCGGCCCAACCCCGATTTGCGTGGCGTAAAACAAATGGCGCGCAGCGCCTAAAACAATGGCGCGTAGCGCCAAACCGGGGTTGGGCCACGAAGCGGCCAGGGGCGGAGCCCCTAGTTTTTAAATAAAATATCTTCGATAAGTGGTATTATCAGAGAATATTGCGAATACTGTGGACTTTTCAATGACCTACAGTTAAAGAATCGTAAGTCTTAATATGTTTAAAGCAAAACCTTAATTATTTTCACTCTACACTTCTATGGAATAGTGATTTCACCATTTTTTAACGTATTTTTAACATCAATTTCTCAATGGGTATTATGTAGAGAGAGCATACTTTGAGTTTCGTCGCGACGTTTTCGTGTGTATGCCGTAATCCGTAAAGTAATGCGAAAATTTGTATCCTCTGCACATCTCAAACTAAAAGGTCGATGAACTTCATGTTTATTTATTTATTTATATCATATATGTTGATAATTATTGATACCATATATGTTGAGTACATTAAATTAGATCTGATTAGTACCTACTCCATAGACAACGGTTTATTTTTTCTCTATGATTTCATTTTGATATCACTTAAAAAATGATCTCATGGTCATGAAAATCGAAATTATTTTGTACTTCATAAAAATGCATTTAGGGATTGTCAACCTTTCAAGATGAAAAAATGTACTCTCAGGTCGATGAACTTAATATTGATAACATATGTGTGAAGTATATTGACTGAGAGCTGATTAGTTTTCCAAAGACAACGGTTCATGTATTCTCTATGATTTTATCTGTTAAAAATTTAAAAATTCTCTCACGCTCTGGAAATTCGAGATTTCCCTATTTTATTTGATATTTTAATACAATAGAAACACACTTTCCAAAATCGATTTAAGGGATTGTCGACCTTTAAAATTATGAAGTGTGATATTGAATATAATATGAAAAATGTATATAACAATAGTAAAAAAGCATCTGGGAAATTTGAGTTATCAACTTCATATTGATATTGTAATGTGTTTCTATAGAAAACTGTATTTTTTTACTCTCCACAACTATGAATGTATTCATTATGCCATCTTCTCATGGGGTAGGTAGAGATAATCAAACACCGCATTCTTCTATCTCGACACATCCATCATCTCATCAACATATTTGCATCGTCTCGTACATGATCGTCTATTGCTAAAGCAATTTTTTACATCAATTTCTCAACAGGTATCATGAAGAGAGTGTATGCTATGAATTTGTGTGTATGGTGTATTATGAAAACTTTTGTTTTCAGAGAAACTAATATTTGTTTAGGAATGTAATAGAAATATACTTCATTAAAATGCATTTAGGGATTGTCAACCTTTCAAAAAAAATGTACACTTACTATGTGGTGGAGAGTTTAGTGTTCATCACAACCCACTCGTTTTGATATAATACCAGAAGGGCTGATAACCTTTAGGAGCGTGAATGGCAAAAAAAATCATAGATCGCTCACCGACCCGATGAATTGCCATTGCCATGATTCGCTACATGATCTTAAATACAAAGGGCCGAATTTATAAAACGTACTTAGTATGTGCTCAATGCTTAGCACCCCAAAATCGTATTAATAAACAATATGCAATGCTTATGTCGTAAACGCGTACTTAAGCATTGCAGCGCAGTCTATAGAAATATATCGAATGCTCAAGTCGCCCGGCTACCTGCCTTGGAGAACTACTCAGAGAGACGGAACGGGACAGAGCTATACCGAGTGAAAGAGATGATAATATGCGTGTACATAACTTCGCCATTATATATTTTACAGTTGTCAGTTTCGTGTATTGCATCTCTTTAAATTTTCGGCTTGCGCTCCAATTTACATTGGTTTTTACTTCGTGATGCTGATAGTGATGTTTTCTGTAAAACTACGTTGATCGTTTTTTATATGATCCTTCTTTTATTAGCATATACCTACATTTGATTAATATTTATATTATTATAGATGTAAGAATTTGTACTTTTTTCCATCATAGTAAAAATATACATAAATACATACTCACAACCATATTTTTTTATTATTTGTATGTTTTATTGCTAGATTTGTAATATATTATTTTTACTATGTACTTACATATATTTTTGGTTACATTCATGGTTGTTCAAAATTAGTAATTTTTTTATCTAATGAGGCAATGGAGATTCATTGTTATATTATATTGTCAATTCACCATCCCATATCTAGTTGTTATTATTATTATAAAAGTGCGCACGTGTCTATGCTACAAGTATTCAGAATCCCAACGCAGCGGCCCTAAATGTGTTGGTAATATCAAGTAAAAAATACAACTCATAGACAAACGTTGTTCTCGACTGAGTTAACTCAAAGTATTGTTTATTAATAGGACATTGTTAGTAGTTCTCAGATTCGTTTGAGTAGTGCTTACGTGAGAATTCTCAGAGTCACCATTTGAGAATTGTTTATAAATTCGGCCCTAAAGTCTCTTTAAGTGCTCTATATATGATGTAGACAGATCATTCTTCGGGTGATCGAATATAGCTGCTATCCTCAGTCAGTCATGAGGGCAATGAAGAAGAAGGAGAGAGAAGTAGGTCAAGTGTGAATTATGAATAATAATCAATGTATCTACCAACTTTCCGCTGGATCTCGGTGTTCCCCTGAATTTTTGATTGTGCCCACAACATATAACGTCCTCTCGAGGGATTTACCCAGACCAACCACCGCCGACGACCGCGATTGCATCTCCGTAATGGCGGTCCATAATTCAAAATGGCGGTTGCGACGTGAATAATAATTAACCGCTCATTATCTCGCTTGCATACATACGTAATACATATTTCATATAGAAGATCTATTATGAACATTACGTGAGGTCGAAAATTGCGACGGACAAAGATAATTAACTTCAAAAGAGTGGGTTGTGGCCAACACTAAACTCTCCACACCAAAGTGAGCGTTCATTTTTTCTTCTTGAAATGTTGACAATCTCTAAATGCATTTTTATGAAGTACATTTTTATTAGATTCTTAAACAAATATAAGATTCCCTGACGACAAAAATTTTCACAATACACCATACACACAAAGACATTGTCACAAAACTCATAGTATGCAATTTCTATATGATATCTGTTGAGAAATTTTAAGTAAAATTGCATTACTAGCAAGATGAGCATATATGAGACAGTGTATATGTCAAGATAGAAGGTTGCGGTGTTCAGTTCTCACTGCCTACCCCTTGAGGAAGACAGAAGTGGAGAGTAAAAAATTCACTTGTCTATAGAGACACTTCCAATATCTATTTTACTTCTGTTATATACATGTTTCAAACAAATATGAAATATATTTCACATTGATATGTCAGACCACAGATTTTTTCTTTAAATTTTGACAATCCTTGAATACATTTTTGATGAGTGTGTTTTTACTGTATCAAAATTTTGAACATAAAAAATACCTAGATTTTCCAGACCGTGAGAGCATTTTGAAAATTCGGACAGATGAAATCATAGAGAAGAAATTATCGGATATCTATGGAAAATTAATCAGTTCTTATTTTATGGACACAACATATATGATATCAATATAAAGTCAATCGGACTTCTAGTTTGGGCTGCTGAGAGACCCGTTGACCTTCTACATGATACCCGTTGAGAAATTGATGTAAAAAAATACGCTTAAAAATTGTGAAATCATGACTCTCGACTATTTCACAAAAAATAATAATACCGACGAAATGTATTTAAAAAAAATATTCACGCCAAAAAAAGCAATATACAAAAATTGCAAGAAAAAACGACATGGCACCATAAAAGAAAAATTTTCATACCATCTTTTATTTGCCGACCGCCGTGGCACAGTTGGTAAGCCGTTCGGTTTCTGTGCGGGCGTCCTGGGTTCGATTCCCAGCAGAGGAGAAATTTATTTAAATTCATTTCTCACGCAAACATTGCTTCTCTGGGCTGGAAACACTGGTGAGTTGGAAGAAATTGCCATACGGCAATAAACTCGCCACTTGCGCAGGATGCAAGGAAGTGTTTATTATTATTATTATTATATTTTTTTACCTAGAACGGCTCCTTCTTAAAAACAGACAAAAGTAAAAAAAAAGGTTTGAAAAATGACATAAAAAAATAATAAAAAAGAGAAAAAAAGAATGAAGAACCGAGTAATTAATTTCAATGTTTTTTTTTTCTTTCTCGGAAAAAAAATATGATTGTTTACCTAATGCCTTAGCTAAGTAGGTAAGTTTGAAATCCGATTTTTATTAAAATTCCAGAAAAGAGTAAATAACTATTCAATATTGCTGAATATACGTAGGGGTTAAATCGATAGGTAAAAGGATCATCTACTGTAGATAGTATTTGAAAAACTATAAATAGATTTTAGACCATTTTATAATTTGCTGAATGCAGCCCATAGACCTCTTCTTCTTTCAATTTCAGCTTCTAAATTATCTCTACCTAGTTTCACGGTGAGACCGAGGTAGACATCTGATTCCACTCTGTCAATATCTTGACCATCAATTTTTATGGGTTCTGAATCTATAGAGGACATAATTTTGTCATATTAATAATGTTCATTTTAAGTCCCACTCAAAGCATTGATTTTTGAGGTCTGTTAACATTAATTTAATTTCTTGCTCTGTATTGGCAAATAGGACAGTGTCATCAGCAAATATAAGGTTCTTCATTCTATATCCATTCATATTGATTCTATAGTTGGTCCAGTTTAATTCTCGGAAAACGTCTTCTAATGCCAGGGTGAATAATTTGGGGGAAATTGTATCTCCCTGCCTAATTCCTTTTTTTATATCTATTTTTGGAGTAAGCTCATGTACCCGTATTGTGGAAGTTGCGTTGTTATGGTTATTGCGCTGGGCTAGGAATCCAGTGGTCACACGTTCGAATCCTGCCTCGAGCGATTTCGTTCACCTATAGCTCAAGCATTTATGCTTATTTTAGGGAACGTAGAAAGATATTTGTACTCGTTAAACAAGGATATGTTCATTTTTATTAAAAAAAATGTTTTTAGGATTCTTGATTACCTACAGTCCACTCTTCAGTTTTCCAAACTGCACGACTGCCCAAATCTCAACTGAATCAAATGCATTCTCGATGTCTATAAATGTAAGGACCAATGGCGTCATACCTGCATCATGGGAAACTGTCGATATGTCAAGAGAAATAAAAACTCTTGATAAATCTGCAGTTGGAATATGTACGTACCTACTCTTTTCTCAATCAAATTACTTTAGGAAACTGAGAATGATTCTTCTTGAAAAATAATTTCTCGACATATCATGATTTCCTCGATTTATCGATCATTTGGTATTGTGTACTCAGAGCAACGATAACGTTTATTGTCTTTTCTCAAACAATGTAAATAAATTTTCAACGCACAATAATAACAGCTGAAATCACGAGCATGTTCAAGCACAAAACATATCAACAACTACATATTTGACATAAATGCTGAATTACATCATTGTATAAGTGATGAAGAATATAGTATAAAGACCGCATTCAATATAAGATAATTGACTAAAAAGGTACTCCCATAAATAAATTAATACTCAACAATGCTTTTTTCATTTGTTTCTCAAAAGGCATTCAATTTTTGCGTTAAAAAAAGCGTAAGCGTTTTGCGTATAAAAGCAGCAAATGAATATAAAACTTCGGCCTAGGAATTTTAACATTCATTAAAGGCTAGCGTCCATAAAGACGCAGCGGACGGACCGGTCGGAGCGCATCGGACGGATTTGTTTGTGGCAGTGCGTCCACAGAGGCGCACTAATCGGATTGCCAACACAACTGTCATTTGGATTTGCTTACGATGATTCATGCAAATACAAAATGTTTTTTTGGAATTCGTATGCTCGGCTCTACCATGATTTTATGGAATGAAAATAATTAGTGAAAATAAGAATGAATGTAAAAAATATAAAGCCTTTTCTAGAATATACTATACCTACTATATCTCAATGCTAAATTTCATCTAAAATCTTTTAGCCGTTTTTGCGTGACATGGTAAACATTCCAATTTACAAATCGAATTTATTAACATTAATAAGATACTTCCATTATTTAACTCCGTAAAAATGATGAAATGTTTATATTTTTTTTTTGGCTATCCCTTTTATTTTTTTATTTTATTACTATAGCCACCTCACTAGGCACAGCCTGTGCTAAAGTGAGATAGTTTCATGCTTTTGTCTATTATGTTGTATGTATTAGTGCATAAATGACATATTCTATAAAAAAGCGATATAACATCATAATAAATAAAATGCATAAAAAAATGACAGATCCATTTTTGCCTCTTCTAGCAACAGCCTCGGCATTCCGACGATCCGATGCGCGCGCTCCGTCCGATGCAGATCAGTGAACGCACTTTGAATTACAATACAAAGAATTATAAAATTTGTATGATGCGCTCCGCCAGCTGCGCCTGTATTGACGCAAGCCTTCAGACAGAGCTGTTTCAAAATTAAACAGTTTTCATTATATTAAGAGCACCTATATAAATCTAATCATACCTAAGTTTATACTTTATTTATATTGAACAAAAAATCATTTTCATAGAAATTCATAAGTCCTTCATAGCCTCAATGATCAAGTTTACAAGACCGTAACCATGATGTGTCGTTTTAGTTGTGCAATTTCTCATCTCTCTGTGTTGTCTCATTGCGAAAGTTTCGTCGAACATTTTGGCTCGGATTTAAATTAATTTACTTATGTTTGTTTTGTAGTAAAAGCTACGGAGTTAATATTTGTTTAAATCTTCATATAATAATGTTGTTGATACATCTATGTACTCGTACAGTCTCTCTACGTAATTATTTCATAAACATTCCCAATCATAGGGTTACTTAATTAAAGGAAAATCAAATATATATATATATATATATATATATATATATATATATATATATATATATATATATATATATATATATATATATATATATATATATATATATATATATATATATATATATATATATATATATATATATATATATATATATATATATATATATATATATATATATATATATATATATATATATATATATATATATATATATATATATATATATATATATATATATATATATATATATATATATATATATATATATATATATATATATATATATATATAATATTTCTTCTTCTTTCAGCCATGTCTCCGCTGCTTGTTTTGGACTTTTTGGACCCATCTCCTTCCAGCGACGAGGAGAATATCAGACCGACCTATTCCCCTTTTTTTATACTCCATGGTTTAAGAATTTAGCCTAACATTTGCCTTTCCATGGATCTTTGAGTGCATTTAAGTTAATGTATAGTCCGCGAAGTAAGTGTAATATAATCCAGACCATACATAAGCACAGGCAGGATACACGCATCAAACATTTTTCTCTTTAGAAATATTTTTGTTTTAAAGACATGCTTTTAGCCTGCCCAACCTAGTCCCGTGTGGGTATTTCTACTTTCTGGTGTTGAAGGAAGATAAATCATGATATTATTTTCATGATTTATCGTCCTTCAAAATGCCAGTGCTACTTGAATTCGAAGACCGATGAGTTCTTAAAATATGGGTTTAATGTAATTTATAATTATTCTACGGTATGAAGGCATATATTCAAATTGAAGGAACGCTGAGACAACTAGAGGCATTTGAGTGTATAGTTACCAGAATTCTGAGAATGTACATATTAGATGGATGAATTAATATGTAGATATATTTACTAACTTTACATTACTCAGCCTCTTCTTGAATCCAGTATTGGACAAAGGCCTTCCGCTTGGACTTCCACTGGTCTCTATTCTGTGCTATTTTTCGCCATTCTGGACCTGCCATTTTTTTGATGTCATCGGACCATCTGGTTTGGGACCTTCCCACGCTTCTGCTTAATATTATTGACCTCCAGTCCATCACAAATTTTGTCCATCGTCCATCAGACATACGAGATATATGACCCACCCAAATCTACTTTAACTACGCTATTTTTTTGGCCAAATTTGCTACTACTCCTGTGTTCTTCCTAATCCATTCATTAGTTTTGTGGTCCCTTAGGAATATAATCAACATTCTTCTCTCCATCGCTCTTTGTGTAACCCTTAGCTTTTCCATCATTCTCTTAGTCAATGCGGATATTTCAAAGCTGTAAGTGAGCATAGGGAGTACGCAAGCGTCAACATTTTTTTTCTTTAAGTGGATTGGGATATTTGTAGATTTCAGAACATTTGTTAATTTGCTGAACGCAGCCCATCTCAGACTTCTTCCTCTTTCTAGTTCAGCTTCTAAATTATCTCTTCCTAGTTTCACGGTGTGACCGAGGTATACATATGATTTTGCTCTGCAAATATCTTGACCATCAATTTTTATAGGTTTTGAACCTAAAGAGGACATCATTTTTGTGTTATCAATGTTCACTTTTAATCCCACTCTAATGCATTGATTCTTGGGTTCTGTTTACATTAATTTAATTTCTTGCTCTGTATTGGCAAAAAGGACAATGTCATCAGTTAATCTAAGGTTGTTCAATTTTTCTCCGTGCATGCAGGTATGTGCAAAGAAAAAGGAGCTAGCTCAACAAAAAAATATAAAACACAAATTACCCACACATCTTCAGTGAAAAGATACATGAATTTAATTGAGAAGGACATTTCAGTTCAGTTTCAGTGCCGGCAACCCGACGTTTATTAAATAAGAATACATGAATTACAATATATTTTTCGTTCCTCGTCTCACTAGGAAAACCTGTTCTGAGACGGGTCACTTATAAAATTACTGTTTAAAATATATTATATATTTTCAAGCTATATAATTCTGGCCTTGAAATTTATTTAATAGATAGTACACAAAAAATAAGAAAATAATATATAAACCAGAGTTAGTGCAAAAAAAAAACAAATATAACTAAAATTACCAAAAAGGAAAAATATAACAAATTTCGTACATCAATTTCTTAACAAAACAATATATGAATTTCCTTTCTAACATAGCATAAGTATTTGATATTTCCTTTATAACAACATTTTGTGTCATCAAAGTATACATAGAACACCTTAGATATAATATTTAATTACATTTACACTAAAAGAGCCGAAATTTGATTTCGGTCTTTATTAACGACCCAATTGTGTATCGATCTATTACATATATATATATATATATATATATATATATATATATATATATATATATATATATATATATATATATATATATATATATATATATATATATATATATATATATATATATATATATATATATATATATATATATATATATATATATATATATATATATATATATATATATATATATATATATATATATATATATATATATATATATATATATATATATATATATATATATATATATATATATATATATATATATATATACTCCGACATAGTGACATCCACCTTTGTCTCTTTTTGAAAAATATTGTATATTCTAAAATATTGTATAAGCAAATACCATTGGAATATTATGACCAAAGGCGCGATTTGATTTCGCATATGTTTTTTAAAAGTTCTGCTCAAGCGAGATTTTATGGTTCCGTTTCATAATTTTTAAACCTTTCTAAATGTCTCGTTGAGCCAGACCGTGAATGCAATATTTTTATTTATTTATTTTGAAAATTAAAACCATGTTTTTGGTTCCATGATTGAGTCGATAAAGTCTCCAATGAAAGTGTTATACTGAATGAAAGTGTTATACTGTGATGGAGAAAGAGAGAGTTGCGACTATAGTCAAGAGACGCAAAGCCACATACTTTGGCCACATATTCCGGTTGTAAATATGCCATGCCTATCGTAAGGGAATGTCCTCCATAGCTCATAAGTACATGGTGATATATATGACTTTCTCCAATTTATAGTGGAGGGAATGATAGAGAGAAAATGGAGTATGGGGCGTAAAAGAAGATCGTACCTAAAAATGGTTCGAGATTCCGAATGGGGTTGGCGTGAAATCGTCAAGCGTTTGGAGTGATGGTCGCCGACCTACGTTAGGATCAACGCAAGGTAAAGAAGAAGGTTCCATGAAATGTGTCATTTTTTGAAACAGATATGTAATTAAAAAGAACACTTTTCTGGTATAAACCGATTTTAATTCGATGACAGTCGTAGTGAAAATTTGCTTATACAGAAAACATTAAACGTGATCAAATATCTTGATTTGGTAAAACAATAATCAATACAACAATCACAAAAAGAACAGAAAAGATAAAATGGTCTCAGAAAGAAAAACGATTTGAATTTTTTTAAATCACATTTGAATATGTAAACAGTGTACATATATTGGTTAGTTCCGAAAATAAAAACCAAATTTAGGCACAAAATTTTCTCATATATTGCACCACGAGTATACATACCTACAATAAACTGCCACCGGCACTGAAAGGATTCAAAACATTCAAAATGGCAGGACCAAAGTGAAGTAAGTAGACTTCGAAATGAAATAAACGTTTCAACCATAGAATTCAACACTAAAAAAAATTCTTTCTTGTGCATATAATATTTTTTGTGGCTATATTTATTGAGATTTTTTTTACTGTAAATTTTTATGTCATGCTTATATTTACGATTGTATTTTACAACTATAAAATGTAACGAATATACAAACTTTACAGATAATTGCTTCGAAACAGAATTTGTCTAGCAGAAACAGTTTTCTTTAGTGTATCATACTTTTACCTAATGTTTTGAACTAAATAAATTTATTTTTAAAAAGAATATTGTACGTAGCAACAAAACATAATCAATAAATTGTCTTTTCAATCATATTCTCTTTGTTTATAAGGTTTGTTTTACCTGAAATGTTTGTAGTAGAGTAGATATAAATTTACATATATTCAGATTGAATGTATCAAGGTATATTTGCTTAGGAAAATAATATGTACATACATTTATTCAGCATGGAGATACCTAAATTTAAGCGATTCTCCCGGAGAATCAAGAAGAAGGTTAATAATACAATAGAAGTTTGTGCAGATTGATGATGATAAAATTACTATGGAATTATACAAATAAACGTATAATTTTTTAAGGTTAAATATTAAACTAAACTAACACATATTCAAATTTGAAAAAAAAAATTTCAAGGTCAAATAAACACTGGCTTATAATAGTTGTTTTCAGATAATCTTATAAAACTATAATGTTATCTTCTTCTTCTTATATTAGATCGTATGTAGATCTGTTTATCGGGAAAGCTATAGCTGTGAAGCTGAGGGCCAGCTATCCCTCCATCTCTTCGGTGGTCTTCCAGGGAGGCGATTCCCTGTTGGGATTTCGTTTGCCGCTATGGATGGGATTCGAGATGCGTCCATCCTGTTGACATGGTCCCTCCAGAATCTTTTCCTATCACTTCTCCATCGTATGATGTCTACGGTCTCACAATAGGAAGTATAGTAAAGAACTTGAGCGTCGAGTTTAATCTCAATATACCAGTTCTACAACGCAATCAAGTTTAGAACCAATACTTCAATACGGCTCGTTGACTTTGTAAAAATCAAAACTTCATCATGTTCCATGATTTCTTAAGGGTATTCCATTTTTTTTTTGCTTTTGATTTTTTTTTATTTTAATATAATATCTATTATATTCTTGGAAGGAATTTTCATTTTATAATTAATTTGCCACTTGCACACATTGTAAGAAAGTGTTGAATAAATATCAATACTAAAAAAAGCGTGACGGTTACAATAGTTTTGGAGAGTCAAATTGATTATTTCAGAGTCGATGTAAAAATGACATCAAGTATTTTAAGGAGGTATAATCCAACTGTCGATTCGTTCATGAGAATTCAATTCTCTGAATGAATCGACATTATTAAGCCAAGATGCGTGTACGAAGGAACATTTTGTTTGGCGAAGTGGACTTTTGCATGCTAAAAACACCAACTTAGAGGCTTCGCAGCATATATGTTCCCATATATGGATTTACTCAGAATTCGGAGTAGAACATTTAGTATGTGAGTTTTGTGTGTCTGTGTGTGTGTGTGTGTGTGTGTGTGTGTGTGTGTGTGTGTGTGTGTGTGTGTGTGTGTGTGTGTGTATGTGTGTGTGTGTGTATGTCCCCCCCCCCCTTATAATTTTTGATCCGCTGGATTCACAAAACCTAAAATTTCAGAAAGTATAAATAGTTATAGGCGTACAAAACTTTTATACTCAGAATTGTCAATATTTGTATCAGTCAGGGGTTATCAACTTTTGAATTTTTGGTTAATTTTTCCATATATCTCAGTAACCATAAAAGCTAGAACGCTGTGAATTGGTATAAACATAGACAAATACAAAATCTCAAATTATTTTTTTCGGAAAAAATTCCAGGGTTTCTCAAACATTTTTTATAAATAAAAATATTTTTTGTATGATAAATTTATGAGTTTAACTGCCTATATTTCCAATTAAAAAAAAACGAAAAAAGCCGATACACCTCAACTAGATAATTTAATTTTCTATAAAAAATATCAACATTGTATAAGCACATCTCAATTTTTTTTAACAATTTTTATAAAAATTGAATTAAGTGACGACATTGCTTCATATTTACAATTTGTATGGCAGTCGCCTACACACAATATCTAAGAAGACAATATTTTGATACTAATCTCCAAACATACATACATACCATCATGCTGTTTTCATATTCTGGGTAGTATCAAAGGACTGACCTCTATACTATCCTATCTTGACATACATACCTAGGTACATATGTTGTATAGAAAACCAAATATCTTAAAAATAATTTGTATTTATGGGTTTATAGTTTGGTACTTATTCTTCAACTATATACTATCGTTATCGACAGTTGGATCTCATGTGTTACATGCAACTAGTTTTATTATAATTTAATATGCCACGTGGAATTTATAAGTATCATATATAAAGTTTATTCGGGTGATACCACGTTAGTAATAAGTTTAAATTGTTTCTGAATTTGATATTTCCAACATGTCTTAGAAGTTCCAATTATGTATGATAATAAAATTAATTAAGTAAGACGTTGCTTAACTACAAGAAATTAACATAAGTGTACATTGTATATTGAACAAGGTGTCGAATCTGATGAACTTGCGTAAGCTAGTCTGTTGTCTAAATAGTTCTCAGATTTAAAAACATAATTTTCAATATGTTTTTATTTTCACGAAAGAAACGCTTTAGTACACAATGACATTCATATAAAGAATATAATTGATTTTTACAAACTATTTTGATATTTTTGAACAACCTTAGTAATTATCGTCCTTCGTGCTTTATAAAGGTGAATATCTGATTTCTTTGACACCGTTCTGAATTTTTTATGTTACAAAAAAAATTCTAACGTTATCCATTTGACAACAATACTTAAATCCATACTTTCAGATAACTAATGTAGTTTCCTTGTAGTCTTGAATACATTATTTCATTTTAATGGTATTATAAGAATGCAACATAATATTTCAAGAAGACGTAAATTATAATTGTATTGTTGTTTTCAAATACTTGTGCCAAAAAATGGTCAAAATACGGAAATATTGCTTGAATGATTATAACTGTTTATAATAATAGTTGTGTTATAAGAAAGGAAAGATAGTAGCTGGTATAAATTTCGATAACGATTAATATTATAAGATATTAAAAATACACTATTTTAATTCACCTGTTAGGTGATCAGAAAATACAAAATAGTTAAATATAAATCGTAAACTTTTTATAATTACATTCACTTAAGATAAAATTAATCCGACATTTATTTTTAGTCATTATTAAAAACTAGTATTAATTATTAAAGCACTTACTAAATATCTGAAAATAGGTTGGGGAGTGTCTTATTTATATTTTCCGATTTTAATTAAATAAAAATTATTTATAAATCCCCAGTGTACATTCACTGAGTGAAATGGAGGAGTGAAGGTTTTGGGACGATTATAATTTTACATTAATATAAAATTTTCCTTTCAGATAAATTGGGAAAATTTGTTCAAACGTCAAACACTCCTGGGCATAAAAATATGATATTATGTAAATCTTATAGGAATGTTTATTTTTTCAATCCTGTTTATTCAAATACTTGTATTCATTACATTTATTTCTGAGTTTTGCAGCTGAATTAATTTCATTTGTAATATATTTTGGCGTGATTTAGAACGAAACTGAATTCGATCTCTTGCATTTTTTATGCATTATTATATAGCAAATATTTTTTTATTGTTGTTGGTAATTAATTTAAAAATAGGTTTTCTTTAGTAATCTAAGTATAGGTAAGTTTGTCCTCATAAAAATATTAGTGCTCCCATTCTACAAAATTTTTATTATTTTTTTTAGCTACTACCACCGCCACTCAGCTCGAATCGCCATCTTATTTATTTTATTTCATTTATAATTTTTATTCTATTTTATTAATATGTATCAACAGTTGATAATATCATTATCATAGTTATATTAATATACAAAATATGGTATAAACCTTTTTAAGGCTCTTTTTAGTATGTAAAATTAGTAAGCTAATATATAAATCAAGTGTGAGAAAGAGAAAAAAAAATGATAAAAGAAAAGAACTTTTATAAGTTATGTAGATACGTGTATATGTAAGTCTTTATAGTATATGGTAGTATTATTTAAGCAAGAAGGTACCTACTGTCTGTGTGTGTGTGGATTATTTCATTCGTGCGATGCCAAAATTTATGTCACATATGAGATCCAAATTCGTTGACACCCATTTTCATTTCATGGATCCCCAAAAATTTCTCGTTCGTCCTCGTCGATTCTGGGGGCTAATATAGACCACTTTGGGAATCATTGCTCTAAAGCGACTTGTATTGTGAGTAAAAATAAATCTCTGTTGAAAATATGAATTTTGGCCGTCGAAAAATATGATTACGTTAACTCAATTCGAGTGACGGTAAATGAACAATTCTATTAAAATTAAAATCCGCCATCCAACACGATTAAGGTAACGTTTGAAGATGCCCCCAGCGAGGAAATCTGCAACTAATTGGATTAAATCTTGTTCGGTGAGCCAACAAAGATAACGAGGAGGTGTCGGTCTGTTGGATTTATTATTATTGAATATTGCTTATCATAAACAATGAACACATTTTAAGCTATTTTTTTTTATGTATAACAGCTAAAAGTGCAAGACTCGACTGAGCAAGATCTGGAAAGATCGAGTCACCAAATCCACCAAAATTCAAATCAAAAGTCGGCTTTCGTGCCGACTTCGTAGCCGTCGGTATCTGACTGCTGATCCAAAGGTCCAGAGTTCGATTCCCGGTAGAGACACAGTTTTTAATTGTGTTTTCAGGCTAGATCTGTGAGACGATTAATTTCGTAAGTGTACAGAATATGGCAAATTGTGGGGTACGTGTTAAATTAATATTGGATATAGTATAGGATTGGATATTGGATATAGTAGTTGCCCGAGAGATAAGCTGCATATATATAAAATAAAATAAAATAAAAAAAGAACTCTAATCTTCCCAATATCACTATATGCAGCCGATACCTGGAAAAAGAAGGCTCGTGATCGTTCCAGGATTATTGTATTTGAAATGTGATGTTGGCGTCGCATGCTGATTCTGAGGACTGCAATAAGAACGAATGACTCGGTTTGAAGGAGCTCAAAAGAAAAGAAAGATTGTCTATAGTTTGCAGTCACTGGCTGATGAGCTTCTATGGTAACAGGAATTGTAAAAGATGTAGAGGCAGATGTCTCCTGCGCATGGTGTGACCAGATTAAATAGATGACCATTATTTGGCGGTGCAAGCTGCGGAGAGCAGATATGACTGGAGATTCGTTTTGTCTATTGGCGGCTGTTCCATGAATCATGGCCGTAAGCAGTGAGGAAATGTATTAGAAGAAGTACAATTTTATAACAAATTTTAAACATCAATCTACTTATATCTCAGCAGAGACTAAGAAAAAATATATTTATGTACTTATGGAAACCAGAGTTTGTTTTTTTTCAACAAAGAAACAAACATACATCTTCAAATTCCATATATTTTTTCTTTTAAATAATAGATTAAACTATTTTTTTTGTATTTTTTGAAACACTACACTCATTAATTAATATTACCTCGTATATGTATTAATTGAAAATACATCAAACGCTTATTGATTTTCTTTTAAATCATCCAGTTTAATAATACGCTACAAACAAATTCATTTTGCTCTAACATAAGATTTGTCTTATTATAAAGTCAGCTGAGACATATAAATATTATAACATTGTGATCTTTACAGTACCGATGTAAAGAGCACTTCTGAACATTTCCATTAGGGCACACATTTGAGACTTGTGTTTTGGAACTAATTGGCGTATGATCAATTAACTTAATGTTAAAACTAATATGATTTACTTCACGCATTAGTACGATCTTCTTAAGACATTAAACTCAAATATTATCAACGCTTTTAATGGCGAAATATTCACATAAATTATATTAAATCTTTGTCTTTAATAACTTTCGTAGAATTTATGATACACAGAGCTATGGATATAGAGACTCCAGTCAGAAGACCAGTCACATGATTGTCTAGCATCCAAAAACATCTACAAGACAGAGATCTGAATCCCGATCTAGCAATGGAGTGGAGAGTTTGGCGTGATATGTAGAGACTGAAGAATTGAGTAAATTGAACAGAGACGAGGGCGAAGAAAAAAAAATATTTTCAAAAGATCTTATGGATCTATATAGTGGGAAAATAGTATATTGTGATTTTTTTTTCCTCAGAAGAGACGCCTTTGAAATAAAGAACAGTTTATTTAAACAGTTTTATTTTATTGCTAGAGTTTTTATAAATTTGAATTTTTTGTTATACCTTTCTTGAATTTAATGTTGTAAATAACTATAAAAACTATGAGATCTATGAAGTGTTTTTAGTTTTTTAATTATTGTTCTTGCTATTAAAAAGAACTCCAAATTTTACCATTTCTTCAAGAAAAAATACTTTCATAGATTAACAGATTTGGTGATATACAATATGTGTTCGAGTTTCACACATAAGAAGGTAATAAATGTGCATATTTGCATATATATCGCATATACAAAGTCATAGGCATAGACATTGGCCTTAAGGATAAACCGTGAAATGTTATTTTTAAGGAAATTATTTTATAATAAATTTGAAATTATTATTGCAAGGTATTCGACCATTTGTAATGACAAGGGTACCTATGTTTAAGTGGTTATCTATTTTTCCGACAAGTGAAATTAATTATAACTAACCAGAGAAACCTTTTTTTAAGAATGAATAAAGAATAAAAGATGTAAAAAACTGTACCTGTGAAAAAAGACAGATAAAATTCGGATAGCAAAATCATGTCGAGTTGATAAGCTCTTCGTTTTTGGAGTTCGGTGCGAATGGTTTTATATTTATATATTGCCAAATAAAATTAAAGTAAAGTATTTTTAGCAAACACTGGATATACATTATCTGTCTATAACAAGAACATTATAAAGTAATGTGCTCTGTTATAAATAGTTGTATTCTTGGTAGAATGATAGAGTACAAATGCATAATAAATTAAGGTTTCCAAACAAAGCTATCTCTGGTTTATTAAATAAACAATAAAACACCTCAGCTAATATGACAACGAAAATAAACAATATTATGTTATAATTCAGCTCATTCAAATGTCTTAAACATGGAAATAAATTGTGAGTTTTGTTTCTAAAAGACAAGGAAAACGGAGCGGAAAATTGTATTCGTACCTTAACATAAATTAGAGAAATAATATCCAGGTAGACAGGGAAAGCAACAAATTTATCATAGTAACACAATTCAACCGTGAAATTTTGAGGAAAATATCTTCAAAAATGAGTACAAGGAGACCAATGCCTTAATATATTCTGACTCATTATAAAAATCATGCATAATCTTAACAATTTCTGAAAGTAATTTAGAGGGGACTTAAAGGGAAAAAACGATATTTATGCTAATAAAAAACGTTAGTTGAGATGCAATTTTTTTTAATGTTAAGTAGCTTTATTCATATTTATTTCACGAGACGCACTAATAAGTTCAACCAAAGGTGGAAAAAAATATCATGATTATTGTAGGTTTCCACATTTTTAGCAAAAAAATTCGTAGATTCGAAAAAATACGCATTATTTTTTATATATTTTGAAACATATGAAATACAAATTTGGTAATAACTACAAACATGTCGGCCTTCGTGGCTCAGTTGGTTGGGTATCTGACTACTGATCCAAAGATCCCGGGTTCGATTCCCGGTGGAGACACAGTTTTTAATTGTGTTTTCAGTCTGGATCTGTGAGACGATTAATATCGTAAGTCTCCAGAATGTGGCAACTTGTTATTGGGTGCGTGTTAAATTAATATTTGACATAGTACCTGTTAGTTGCCCGAAAAATAATATATAAATAAACATGAATTGCAGACTTTACAAACAAGACGAAGGACCTCATGACTTAATGTACCTTTATGACATAATAAACATCAATATTGACTGTACAGACCTTCTGAAAATTATTAACTTCAACATACCAAACAGACGAACAAGACACACCT